>JADLSH010000379.1:4092500-4472456 GCA_016169945.1 Trachythela sp. YZ-2020 | reverse complement strand
GTTATAAAGATTATCTGTCTCAAGCAAGCAATCGATTTTCTGCAGCAAACAGACCAATTCTCTGTTTTTTCACTTTTGTCGAAGCTATGTAAATCGAAATCTACAGGCCTGGATAATATCTCAGCTAAACTTCTTAAAGAATGCCCAGACTTGATTTCTGAATCATTAGCATATTTATTTAATCTTTCTATCAAAACAGGGATTTTCCCTGATGAATGGAAAAATGCTACAGTTACTCCGATAAATAAGAACTCGGGTAAGCGCTGTGATTTAACGAATTATAGACCCATATCAATCGAACCAGTAGTTGCAAAACGAATAATTTATGACCAACTGCATGTATAACTACTTGGTTGGTAATAAGTTATTGTCAACTTGTCAATCTGGTTTTCGTTCTATGCATTCTACTAGCTTGACTGCACTACTGGAAGCGACTGATAGTTGGTCTTGAATATTGACCAAGGCAATATTAATGCTGTTGTGTTTCTGGACTTAAAGAAGACCTTTAATACGGTTGACCATACCATACTGCTGTCTAAACTTGAGTACTATGGGGTGACTGGTCTTGCATTAAGCTGGTTTAAATCATACGGTCTTGGAGCCGTACCCAAACCTGCGTTGTAAGTAATGGTAAGTCATCTAAAACTTTTGTTAAAACTGGTGTGCCTCAAGGGACCATCCTTGGGTCTCTTTTGTTTCTATTATATATTAATGACTTACCTAACTGTCTTCGCTATTCTCAAACCAGAATGTACGCTGATTATACCAGTTTAACTTATGCAAGTCATTTCACTGACCAAATTAACGAATGTCTCAATTATGATTTGGAAAAACTTCATATTTGGCTTGCGGCAAATAAATTAACATTAAATATGAAAAAAACTGAGTTCATGCTTATTGGCTCTAGACAACGTCGTTCTCATACTTTGGAAAATCCACGCATTGAGATAAATAATAATTTGATCAAACAAGTATTTTCTTCCAAACACTTGGACTTACAATTGATTCGAATTTGACATGGAAAAATCTGGATCATGGAAAGATTTCTAAAAAGGTTGCCTCTGAAATCAGTGCCATGAAGCGCATTAGGAACTTTGTTCCTCTAGAGACAATTATTACCGTTTATAATGTACAAAGTTTTAAATGTTCAAGCACCTGAATATCTTAGTTACAGATTCATTCATCGCAGTGATTTAACTTCATATAACCTGAGAAATGTTGAGAATATGCTTGCAGTTCTTTTTCCACTACTGACTTCTATAAAAGAAGTCTCAGTTATAGTGGAACGGTTATGTGGAATAGTTTACCTAACAATATAAGAAATGCGCCCACATTATCATCATTCAAAAATTTGATACGTCGACATACGTTTCAGAGTGAGTAAGTAATGTACATAACTTCTGCACGGCGTCTTTGGAAAACAGTACCACAGAATACTACACAGAAGGTCATCTCTTCATTGTTTTGCGTAAGCGCTATTCGTCATGATTCGTCACTCAGCAAGTGCCCTAAACAGAAGCAGTCACCCCCCTGGAAACATTCAAAATGGCTATATGTCCAGGGGGGTGACTGCTTCTGTTTAAGAACACCTGCTGATGACAAATCATGACGAATACGCACTGTAGAGATGACCTTCTGTGTGTCTATATGATTACTAGTCTGTAGTGTAGTCTGTATTTAGTTTCTTTGTACTTGTAATTTTCTTTCATATTCGTATTTGTAACCCTATATTTATATTTTACTGAAAGGACTTACCGTGGTTAAATAAAATTTTTATCCTATCCTATCCTAAAGAAAATTCAATAAGGCAATCCAAACGTTTTCAACTTGTTCGGTATCCTCTGTCTGTAGTCCTCGCAGACGATTAGTGTCATTATACGCCGCCATGTGTAAATTTGAAAGACCTAGACTCTTTTCGCGGACATAATGTGGTATTTCTCCAAAACGGCGAGACATAGTCCTTAACGGTTTCATGCCGTTCTTGATTAATATCAAAGCAATGAATTCTATAATTTTTCGACCTTCCACGTCATTCTGTCTTGCAAATATTGCGTGCACAACATGTCTTGTCGATGCGCGTCAACCTGCCGCAAACTCGAAACAGAGGGAAGACCTTCGCATACGAAACAGAATATCTGGTCAACGCAAAGCTGTTTTGCTATAATATTTCACGCCGTTCTTCGTTAGTACCAGGAGCATTGAATTATTCGAAATTCATTGATCTTTTCCGCTTAGTTTTTAGTGTAGAGCGAACAAAAGCCAATAACATCGCGGTACGCACCCCCCTGCATGATCCGCCGGTCAAAACAAAACTATATTAATCGTTATTAATTATTAAAGTTGACTGGGTGGGTTAGGATAGACAGATTAGGAAAGTAATATCACAATTGTAAAAATAAATAATGTAGGTTAAGTACATAATATAGGTAAGCTAGATACTTGATGTAATCGGTCACTGAAAAGCCCCAACGGGGAGTGAGCTGAATAATGTATGTATGTATGTATTAATCTCCGTGCCGATGTTCACGTCGTTAATTACTACTATACTCTTTGAAAATATGTTGTTGGTGATAAAGTGACATATTTTCAAAGAGTATATAATAGTAATTACGGCTCCACGATCTATAACGTTTATGCATTATATAATAAAATTTCTACAGCACATAAGAAGAATGACATGAACACGGGTAGACTTGCTATACAAGTCGACTCGGATATTTAGACGCACGGTAAAGCCCAGGCGCGCAGTTAAGCCCAATTTTTCGAGATCGCCCGTATAAACCTACTCCGTATAAACCAAGCCTAGAACACCGGGTTCCGGTGAGAACACCGGGTTCCCGCCATTTTGTCTTTTCTGTTTTGTATCACAATATGGCAACTTCTCGACAGTTTGTCAATGTTTATCCATATAATAAAAAGAACATTTAACGGTGGCTTTGGAAATATGACTTTTATTTTCTCGTGCTAAAAACAATATTTGACTCATATTTCACTCGTTCGTAAAATATTGTTTTCACCACTCGAAAATAAAAGTCGGGCGGTATCCTACGCTTTCCTGAAATTTGATTGGCTACGTGAGCGGGCGGTTTTTTACGATATCTGACCACGGTCAACGGTATCCTAAATTTCCGTATATTTTTCTGTTATAAGCCATAAAAAAATAAAAACGTTATTTACCGTTTAGGTTGGTCCGTACTGAAAAAATTATTTTCCCTCGGTCTCAAAAACGGCCTTCGGCCTCGAGCCGTTTTTGAGACCTCTGGAAAATATTTTTTCAGTACGGACCTCCCATCCGGTAAATAACATATATATATCCGCGCCACCGTTAAATATTCTCCAAACCTTTTATCCCAAAGTGTTGATTTGTTTATTATTTACTGGGGCTTCGGTCGCGAAGTGGTTAGCGCACTTGCCTTTCACCTCCAAGGCCGCGAGTTCAAGTCTCAGTGAGAACTTTCTCAATGCGACTCGAACCCAGTCCTCAAGTGAAAAGAGTAAAGTCAACGCTCTGCCGAAAGTCGTGGGTTTTCTCCGGGTACTCCGGTTTCCTCCCACAGGGAAAGTTGACAGGGTGGGTTAGGTAAAAGGGCCCACAGTAATTGGCATATGCTGTTGTGGTGACCCTGCCCTAGTTGGCGAAGCTAAATAAATTGACCAAACTGGTTGTAAAAATATCAAATAGATCAGCCTCTGAAATGGTCATTTCCGACGTTCTAGAGGGTCTAAATTTGAAAAATTTTCTCGCGCGGCGCCAACCATGGTGGCGCCTCGTGATCTGCCACCGTAACGTAGTCTATAGCATGACCAATAATTTTCCGCTAGCTACGCCACTGCGTTAACATAAATATTCAAGACACGCTTGCGTAAAGTCAACACAACGATTGCTTCTGAACTCGAGCATATTGTATAAACTTTTACGCTCTTTCCAACGATATATAGCGTGTAGGGTCACAAACGTCGTAAACGTGAAGTTTTTATGATATACCAGATTTGCAATTATGCGAACTCAAATATATATCTAAATTATACGGCGTCTGTGTTTAGAGAGCGATTGCACTCATACGATTGTCTTCAATATCAAGCATATTGTACAAAATTGTGCAGTCTTTCTAATGGTATAAAGCAATTTGTGGCGCAGACTTTGTAAACTTATGATTTTAAGGATTAGTCAAGTAACAATAGCGCGCGTTTACATATGCCAGATTATAGAATTACATGGCCTTGACATAAATATTCAAGACGCGCTTGCTAATTGTGCGCAAATTCAACACATACGATTGCTTTCAGCCTAACGCATATTGTGCAGAATTGTACGCTCTGTCCAATTGTATACTGCATGTAAGATCACAGGAGCGGTGAACTTGAGATTTTCATGATATACAAGATTTGCCAATATCCGAAGTCAAACATATGTCACAACTATAATACATCTATGTTTAGATAGCCTTTGCACGAATTCCACTCATGCGATTGTCTTCAAAATCAAGCATATTGTACAAAATTGTACATTCTTTCTAATGGTATAAAGCGATTTGCGGCGCAGACGTGCAAACTCAAGATTTTAAGGATTACTCAAGATGCAATAGCGCGCGTTTACATATTGCAGCTTATAGAATTACATGGCGTTAACATAAATATTCAAGACACGCTTGCGTAAAGTCAACACAACGATTGCTTCTGAACTCGAGCATATTGTATAAACTTTTACGCTCTTTCCAACGATATATATATCGCAATTCATGTTGTGCAAATTAGGCTTAATTACAACATTCTAGCTATGATAGAAAATGTATGCCTTTGTATGCCTGTAAATAGTAGAAGTTGTCTTGTCGAAGTTAAATTATGTTGACTCGGTCCAATCTATTTCGTTATTGTCTGTCCAATTCCGAGGGCAAAATAAGGTGGGGGCAGGGGGTGACAAGATATTTCGTAGTTGTATTGTGTGCACGTAATGTTTAATGTGCTCGACATGTTTATTATATAATGCATATAATAATGCACTTAATCGAGTCCATGTTTTACAAGTCCATGTTTTACAAGTCCATGTTTTACAAGTCCATGTTTTACAAGTCCATGTTTTACAAGTCCATGTTTTACAAGTCCATGTTTTACAAGTCCATGTTTTACAAGTCCATGTTTTACAAGTCCATGTTTTACAAGTCCATGTTTTACAAGTCCATGTTTTACAAGTCCATGTTTTACAAGTCCATGTTTTACAAGTCCATGTTTTACAAGTCCATGTTTTACAAGTCCATGTTTTACAAGTCCATGTTTTACAAGTCCAGTCCATAGTTTACAAGTCCAGTCCAATCCATAGTCCAGTCCATGTTTTATACAACATGCCTATATTGAGAGCCAACGATGCATTAAATAATGAAATCAACCGAATTGTTGCTAAGCTAGCAAAGCAAAGTGGCTGGTCTGTCATTACTAACGCAAATATTTTAAAAGAAGACCTTAATCTTATAGTGGACTGCATTTATCAACAGTAGGGACAACGAAGCTGGCCTCTAACTTTATTACACATGTTAGACACAATTGCCTAGCAACTCACCCTGTGACTACAGCACCTATAGTTATGCAACCCACCAACCATCTCCTAGTATTCGTGGCCTTAAATTGGGATGTTTAAACATTACTAGTTTACCAAAACATATTGATGAGCTGCGGGTTTTACTTGGCAGTCAATTATTTGACATAATAGCAATAAATGAAACACGGCTCGACGAAACCATCAGTGATGACGAGGTTCATATTGATGGTTATTTTATTGTACGCCACGACAGAAATAGAAATGGGGGAGGAGTTTGCATCTATGCATGTGCCATCGACAATAAATTCTAGTATTAGAAATGACTTAGACTTTGAACATCTTAAGGCTTTATCTATTGAGGTAACTAAACGAAGATCAAAACCTTTTGTTGTTACCACATGGTATAGACCTCCTAATTCATCACTAGATTTGTTTCAACATTTTGAGGCTCTATAGTTGGTAAACTTGATTCTGAAGATGTTGAGCATATCATTTTGGGTGATCTGAATTGTAATTATTCTCCAATATGACTGATGTAGCTACAAATCAGCTTCAAAATATTTCGGAGATTTACAACTTAGAACAATTAATTAACGAGCCCACGTGGATTACAAGTACAAGTAGTTCGCTCATTGATCTTATATTTACAAATTGCACAAATTAAATAAAATTGTGTGCAGCGGAGAGTCGCATATTGCATGGTATCAGCGATCACTGCATGGTTTATGCTTGTCGTAGACTGTCTATACCACATGTGTCCACAGGGGTAAAGAAAGTTAATGTTAGACAATTTAAAAATTTTAATGTGAATAATTTCCGTGATGATATTCGCTCTCAACCTTGGAATGCTCTTAAACATTTAGAAAATCCTAATGAAATGTGGTCTAATTGGAAAACAATGGTTTTAGCATGCAGTCTGCGATAAACATGCTCCAGTTCGATGTAGGCGCATACGTAAATCTAAAAGTCCATGGATTAATTCCCAAGTAAAAGATTTACAAGAGAGATAGCTTAAGAACTAAAGCAGTGAAATCCAATGACCCCATAGATTGGTCAAGCTTTAGAAAAGCAAGAAATCAGGCTAATAATGAAATTAAGAGTGCTAAAAAACGTTATTATACCAGCGCCTTAAATAACTGCGATGGCAACTCACGAAAAACCTGGCAAACTATTAATAAGGTTATCTCACGTAACATTAAACCAGTGATCAAACGAAATCAATGTCGATGGCACCAAGTTAAATAACCCAAATGGAATAGCTGAGAGCTTTAACCAATACTTTGCCGAGATTGGTCCTGAATTTTCAAAAAATGTAGGAAATATCGATGCTTGTTATAAAGATTATCTGTCTCAAGCAAGCAATCGATTTTTTCTGCAGCAAACAGACCAATTCTCTGTTTTTACACTTTTGTCGAAGCTATGTAAATCGAAATCTACAGGCCTGGATAATATCTCAGCTAAACTTCTTAAAGAATGCCCAGACTTGATTTCTGAATCATTAGCATATTTATTTAATCTTTCTATCAAAACAGGGATTTTCCCTGATGAATGGAAAAATGCTACAGTTACTCCGATAAATAAGAACTCGGGTAAGCGCTGTGATTTAACGAATTATAGACCCATATCAATCGAACCAGTAGTTGCAAAACGAATAATTTATGACCAACTGCATGTATAACTACTTGGTTGGTAATAAGTTATTGTCAACTTGTCAATCTGGTTTTCGTTCTATACATTCTACTAGCTTGACTGCACTACTGGAAGCGACTGATAGTTGGTCTTGAATATTGACCAAGGCAATAGTAATGCTGTTGTGTTTCTGGACTTAAAGAAGACCTTTGATACGGTTGACCATACCATATATACTGCTGTCTAAACTTGAGTACTATGGGGTGACTGGTCTTGCATTAAGCTGGTTTAAATCATATCTCCAAGACCGTACCCAAACCTGCGTTGTAAGTAATGGTAAGTCATCTAAAACTTTTGTTAAAACTGGTGTGCCTCAAGGGACCATCCTTGGGTCTCTTTTGTTTCTATTATATATTAATGACTTACCTAACTGTCTTCGCTATTCTCAAACCAGAATGTACGATGATTATACCAGTTTAACTTATGCAAGTCATTTCACTGACCAAATTAACGAATGCCTCAATGATGATTTGGAAAAACTTCATATTTGGCTTGCGGCAAATAAATTAACATTAAATATGGAAAAAAACTGAGTTCATGCTTATTGGCTCTAGACAACGTCTTTCTCATACTTTGGAAAATCCACGCATTGAGATAAATAATAATTTGATCAAACAAGTATTTTCTTCCAAACACTTGGACTTACAATTGATTCGAATTTGACATGGAAAAATCTGGATCATGGAAAGATTTCTAAAAAGGTTGCCTCTGGAATCAGTGCCATGAAGCGCATTAGGAACTTTGTTCCTCTAGAGACAATTATTACCGTTTATAATGTACAAAGTTTTAAATGCTTAAGCACCTGAATATCTTAGTTACAGATTCATTCATCGCAGTGATTTAACTTCATATAACCTGAGAAATGTTGAGAATATGCTTGCAGTTCTTTTTCCACTACTGACTTCTATAAAAGAAGTCTCAGTTACAGTGGAACGGTTATGTGGAATAGTTTACCTAACAATATAAGAAATGCGTCCACATTATCATCATTCAAAAATTTGATACGTCGACATACGTTTCAGACTGAGTAAGTAATGTACATAACTTCTGCACGGCGTCTTTGGAAAACAGTACTGTAGTCTGTAGTGTAGTTTGTATTTAGTTTCTTTGTACTTGTAATTTTCTTTCATATTCGTATTTGTAACCCTATATTTATATTTTATTGAAAGGACTTACCGTGGTTAAATAAATTTTTTATCCTATCCTATCCTAAAGAAAATTCAATAAGGCAATCCAAACGTTTTCAACTTGTTCGGTATCCTCTGTCTGTAGTCCTCGCAGACGATTCGTGTCATTATACGCCGCCATGTGTAAATTTGAAAGACCTAGACTCTTTTCGCGGACATAATGTGGTATTTCTCCAAAACGGCGAGACATAGTCCTTAACGGTTTCATGCCGTTCTTGATTAATATCAAAGCAATGAATTCTATAATTTTTCGACCTTCCACGTCATTCTGTCTTGCAAATATTGCGTGCACAACATGTCTTGTCGAAGCGCGTCAACCTGCCGCAAACTCGAAACAGAGCGAAGACCTTCGCATACGAAACAGAATATCTGGTCAACGCAAAGCTGTTTTGCTATAATATTTCACGCCGTTCTTCGTTAGTACCAGGAGCATTGAATTATTCGAAATTCATTGATCTTTTCCGCTTAGTTTTTAGTGTAGAGCGAACAAAAGCCAATAACATCGCGGTACGCACCCCCCTGCATGATCCGCCGGTCAAAACAAAACTATATTAATCGTTATTAATTATTAAAGTTGACTGGGTGGGTTAGGATAGACAGATTAGGAAAGTAATATCACAATTGTAAAAATAAATAATGTAGGTTAAGTACATAATATAGGTAAGCTAGATACTTGATGTAATCGGTCACTGAAAAGCCCCAACGGGGAGTGAGCTGAATAATGTATGTATGTATGTATTAATCTCCGGGCCGATGTTCACGTCGTTAATTACTACTATACTCTTTGAAAATATGTTCGTGATAAAGTGACATATTTTCAAAGAGTATATAATAGTAATTACGGCTCCACGATCTATAACGTTTATGCATTATATAATAAAATTTCTACAGCACATAAGAAGAATGACATGAACACGGGTAGACTTGCTATACAAGTCGACTCGGATATTTAGACGCACGGTAAAGCCCAGGCGCGCAGTTAAGCCCAATTTTTCGAGATCGCCCGTATAAACCTACTCCGTATTAACCCAGTCCGTAGTAACCCAGTCATTATACTCTAGAACAAATTTTAATGCGAGTCGACTTGTAGCAAGCCTAGAACACCGGGTTCCGATGAGAACACCGGGTTCCCGCCATTTTGTCTTTTCTGTTTTGTATCACAATATGGCAACTTCTCGACAGTTTGTCAATGTTTATCCATATAATAAAAAGAACATTTAACGGTGGCTTTGGAAATATGACTTTTATTTTCTCGTGCTAAAAACAATATTTTACTCATATTTCACTCGTTCGTAAAATATTGTTTTCACCACTCGAAAATAAAAGTAATTTATTTTTTTATTTTTTGTGAGCGGGCGGTATCCTACGCTTTCCTGCAATTTGATTGGCTGCGTGAGCGGGCGGTTTTTTACGATATCTGACCACGGTCAACGGTATCCTAAATTTCCGTATATTTTTCAGTTATAAGCGATAAAAAAATAAAAATGTTATTTACCGTTTAGGTCGGTCCGTACTGAAAAAATATTTTCCCTCGGTCTCAAAAACGGCCCTCGGCCGTTTTTGAGACCTCTGGAAAATATTTTTTCAGTACGCACCTCCCATCCGGTAAATAACATATATATATCAGGCCCGTAGCTGGCTCTCAATTTTTTGGGGGGGGGCACTTTTGGATGTCAGTCCGCGTTTGTCAAAAAAATGTTCCAGTTCTTTTCCTGTCGTCGGGGGAGGGGGGGGAGGGGTTTAAAAAAAATAATTTCGGATAACACTCAATATTTCATTTGTAGTTTATTACTTAAAATATATAACATACTTTTTGCCTATAAATGAAATTTTTCAAACAAAAATTACGTTACGGTTATCGTTGTTGGGGGGGAGGGGGGCACAATTTCGGTTGGGGGGGCACAATTATCCGGTTGGGGGGCAATGCCCCCCAGGCCCCCCTCAGCTACGGGTCTGATATATATCCGCGCCACCGTTAAATATCCTCCAAACCTTTTATCCCAAAGTGTTGATTTGTTCATTATTTCATGTAAGAAAGCAATCCGCGCCGCCACCATAATCCTATCCTCCCCTTTATCCCAAAGTGTTGATTTGTTCATTATTTCATGTAAGAAAGCAAAATAATGATGAAAAATATAAAATAAATATAAAAGTATTGGATAAGGACATTTACATAATCAGCGTTCAACAATATGTTGAAATGAACGGTAATAGACCTAAGTATGCAAACTTCTCATTTCGGACACTTTTATATTTATTATTTGTTTTATATTTTTTATCATTATTTTGCTTTCTTACATGAAATTTGTCTTACAGGACTTTGTCTTGTTGGAGTGTTAAGACGTGTATTTTGAGCTCCGCTATCTTATTACATTACTTAGTCTGAAATGGATCTTAATAATAGCAACGAAAGTGCGAAGGTTAATCCACTAACTTTTAATAGTGGTAGATTCAAATGGCTTAGCGGTTTCACTTTATTTGAACGGTTTGTAGCAGAAATTCTAAATATCAAGGGGAAATGGTCCGTTCCTCGCGGGGGCTGCAAGCAGCTTAAGACGAGCGATATTACTATACGTTGGTACGAGAACCAAAGTGTTCTGTTAGAAGGCGGTAGGTTAAAATAATATAAAGAGTTTCTGCAAAGAATAGCAGCCATAGATCCGAACAGTGAATGCAATTTGGGCGTAGACGATTTGGATTCAACGCCTCCGCAAAATGCTTCGCTAAAGAATATTAATGACTTCATGGTAAATTCGAACTTAGCGGGAGTTGAAGTGTTGGATTTGGAGGACTCTTACGCTATCAGCCTATCTGACAACAATATAACATATGGAAGTTTTCAGGGCTGTGAAGAAAGCGTTTCATACGATGAAGAGAGTGTGCTTCACAATGTCGTTAAACGTTTGGATTCATTAACGCACCAATTCGAAAACCACCGAACTGAGACGTCTGTTGTTCTAAACGAACTTGTTAATATGTACGAAAATCAAAAACGTCCGGCGGCAACTGAGAATCTTGCCGAGGAAAATAGATTATTGAAAGAACAAAACAAGGCTCTTCAAGCAGAGCTAACAAAATGTAAAGATACTTTAACTGAACTAAATACAAAGCTGACGGATACTGAAAGTGAGAAATCAAGCCTCTTAACTGTTATTAGGTTGCTGAATGAAGAGCAAGCCGCTGTAATCA
Organism: Trachythela sp. YZ-2020; assembly: GCA_016169945.1. Taxonomy (NCBI): domain Eukaryota; kingdom Metazoa; phylum Cnidaria; class Anthozoa; order Malacalcyonacea; family Clavulariidae; genus Trachythela; species Trachythela sp. YZ-2020. The sequence continues at coordinate 4,460,858 of JADLSH010000379.1, read as the reverse complement.
GTTCAAATAAGGATGAATCTAGTCAAGCGCAACAAGCACGAATGGCTGGCCTCAAAACCACAAGACAAAGTGTTGGTCACCAACATACAAGTTTGAGAAATAAGTTATCTATCTTGCAAATAGTCCAGGACCTGTATATGAGTTTGTATGCATTTCATTTAGGACAGATAATCTCAACTGTTTTAGGGCAAGTTGACCATGACGGTCAACATGGTAACGCTGCCCGAACCCCAATCCGGGACGAAACGTCCGAAACGGACCACACCCAAAAACGACGCTTTCGCCATGGTGCTATCTACCAAACCATAAAAGCTTTGGCTATTCTGAGGTGCTTATATGGTTCAGAGATAGTGCTTTTAGGAGTCATTGGTAAGTGTGAAATGCCTAGCACTGATATTTCACAAGAAAATGACTATACAATACTCATGGTCAAACGTCAATTTGTGGCTTACAACTTCAGGTAAACAGCAGTGGACCTACATTACCTTTTTTCCTAAATCTTTTTGATAGAAACATAATTGGTACTTATTTAAGTATATTACCACTGTTTTGGTGTAAAATAGTAAATATTTTGTGACCGAAATAATAATTTGAAATGTACCTACCTCCTGCAAATGGACGTATTTGGCCAAATTCGCCACTTTACTCCGCTGTTTATCACCGATACTCGTTGAAATCCTTCCAAATATGTAAGTCAGTTCAGACATAATGGTATCAAGTTAAACAAGTTTTAACTAGGTTTCAAGTAGATCCTAGCTATTTAACCATCGACAAGGTAAAACCTCAACTTTGTCCAAATTCGGCGCCATTGTGTCATCCCGTGTCGGTTGTCAACAATTCGGCCTCGTTATTCTTCCATCAAGCCATTTCGATTACACTAGTAACAAATTTAACCCTTTATTATGGGTATGAAGATAAAAATATGAATAAAGATACGAAATGCAGCATTTTACCTCCTGTAAATGTTGCTTACGAGTCTTCAAAACATTCCGTACAAATCTCACGTGGGCAAAGTGACAGGACGTGACAGGGGTGATGTTTTCACGAAGATAGAAAGAAGGCTGCGTGTGACAGGAACCCAAGCTGACTTAATTAATTAGTTGAATATAGACTAAAAACTGAACTATTAGTGAAAGCTAACTCTAAAATACCTAAACTATACTGTTATTTACTGAATACTACTTTTTAAACTAATAAAATATTTTTCACATTTCTGTCCTCAGTTTTGTAAAAGTATAAACAGGAAAAGTTCAACACTACTAACCAATAATATAAATGTTTGATAATATATACCTGTAGTTATTTTCATTAATATAATATTATTCTAAAAATAACAAGTCAGAGTTGCAGTTTATACTTGACGTTAAATATGAACTTTATATAATATATTTGGACAAAAATGTAGAAAAATATGTTATTAGTTTAAAAAGTGGTATTCCGTAAATAACAGTATAGTTTAGGATGTATTTTGGAGTTAGCGTTCACTAATAGTTCAGTTTTTAGTCTATATTCAACTAAAGTTAAGTCAGCTTGGGTTCCCTGTTGTCACACGCAGCCTGCCTATCTTCGTGAAAAACATCACCCTGTCACGTCTGTCACTTTGCCCACGTGAGATTTGTACGGAATGTTTTGAAAGATCGTAGCAACATTTTACAGGAGGTAAATGCTGCATTTCGTATCTTTTATTCATATTTTTATCTTCACACCCATAATAAAGGGTTAAATTTGTTACTAGTGTAATCGAAATGGCTTGGATGGAAGAATAACGAGGCCGATTGTTGACAACCGACACGGATGACACAATGGCGAATTTGAACAAAGTTGAGGTTTTACCTTGTCGATGGTTAAACAGCTAGGATCTACTTTGAAACCTAGTTAAACTTGTTTAAAATGTGCTTGATACCATTATGTCTGAACTGACTTACATATTTGGAAGGATTTCAACGAGTATCGTGATAAACAGCGGAGTAAAGTGGCGAATTTGGCCAACACGTCCATTTGCAGGAGGTTAGGTACATTTCAAATTATTATTTCGATGTCACAAAATATTACTATTTTACACCAAAACAGTGGTAATATACTTAAATAAGTACCAATTATGTTTCTATCAAAAAGATTTAGGAAAAAATGTAATGTAGGTCCACTGCTGTTTACCTGAAGTTGTAAGTCACAAATTGACGTTTGACCATGAGTATTGTATAGTCATTTTCTTGTGAAATATCAGTGCTAGGCATTTCACACTTACCAATGACCCCCTAAAGCACTATCTCTGAACCATATAAGCACCTCAGAATAGCCAAAGCTTTATGGTTTGGTAGATAGCACCATGGCGAAAGCGTCGTTTTTGAAGGTGTGGTCCGTTTCGGACGTTTCGTCCCGGATTGGGGTTCGGGCAGCGTTACCATGTTGACCGTCATGGTCAACTTGCCCTAAAACAGTTGAGATTATCTGTCCTAAATGAAATGCATACAAACTCATATACAGGTCCTAGACTAAAATTGAAGACGACGATGAGGCAGTGATGAGTAATGACGCTAGTCAGTCAAGAAAGAAAAAAATCGATCGGCGAAACACCAGTAAAGAGCATAGCGTAAAGATAAAAGCGGTAGAGACCAAAGCAGTTCAAACAGAATCAGGTAAACAACGACGAAGGACTTATCCAGACAAAAACAATCTCGACGAATCAAAATCAAAACACCCTACTAATACAGTCATCGTTGGTGATTCAATCTTGAAGCATCTAAATCCTAGGAAATTGCAACAAGGGATAAACGGCAAAGCTAATATCAAGACCTTCCCTGGAGCCAGCATCGAAGACATGCTCCACGTATTTTGTCTCGTTTGTGATGGAGCAAATAAAATCACCTCAACCGCTGAACTTTGATGTTAATAATCTGTCACAAGCATGGAAACGATGGAAAGAGGAAGTAAGCTTGTATTTAGAATTGGCAATGGCGGAGCAGTCAGAAGTCATGCAAGTGAAAATGTTCAAGTATCTTATCGGGAGTCAAGGAAGAGAAATTTATGCAACGATGAAATTTGAAACTGAAGAAAAAAATAGAACCGTGACCGAATTATTCACTGTTTTTGATGAGTATTGCAACCCGAAGAAAAACGAAACTGTAGAACGGTATAAGTTTTTCGGGAGAAATCAAGAACCCGGAGAGGTATTTGGAAAATTTGTGACAGAAATAAAGTTACTCGCTTCATCTTGTAACTTTGGTGATCTGGAGGAATCATTGATTCGTGATCGTGTGGTGTGTGGGATCCTTGATTTAAGCTTGAGAGAAAGGCTGTTGAGAGAGGCTAACATGGATTTGCAGAAATGTCTGCAAATTTGTCGAGCCGCAGAGCTGTCAAGATCAAGATCTTGAGAAGGCTTGAAGGCTTAAAGATCTTGAGAAGGCTGCGTCTGTCTATAAGTTGCGAGATGAGAAGAACCAGAAGACTGATCGGGAGGAGAGTTATTTATATTTAAAGCAGTATTCAAAGTGTAAGTACTGTGGTCGGAAGCATGAATTCAAGAAAGAATCTTGTCCAGCATTTGGCAAGAGGTCGAAAGTGTCAGAAGTTAAACCATTTCGCTGTTCAATGTCGCGTTGAGGGGAAGAGGCAGCAAGTCAACTCGGTTAGCCATGATGAAGGTGATGGCGAGGAATATGAAGAGGTTAGATCCTTGACGCTTACACCAGATGAAGAGCATATTAAGGTCCTTTCAGAAAGTCCATATGCTAGGCAGCTGTTTGCAACAATGAAAATCAACAATTAGCCAGTACAGTTCCAGCTTGACAGCGGCGCGACGTGTAATGTTATCACTGTTGGTACACTTGGCAATCTTGCAGATCATCAGTTGAAGACCACTGATCAAATGCTTTCCATTTTTAACAAGACAACTGTAAAACCTCTGGAAAGATGCCAGGTTAAGATGGTTAATCCAAAGAACAATAAGAAATATAAAGTTAATTTTGTTGTTATTGACATTAATTGTACACCTTTACTAGGTAGTACTGCTATTCAGCAGATGGAACTTGTGACTGTACAATATGAAAATATTTTGACCCTGGAGAATCAAAGTGATATACAGCAACAACAGCAACCCAGGATGCACACAAAGGAGAATCTACTGCTAGAGTATAATGACGTATTTCACGGTACGGGTCAATTGGAAGGTGAATATCATCTGGAAGTTGATAACAAGATTCAACCAGTTGTCCATCCTCCAAGGAAGGTGCCCGTGGCTGTAAAGGAAAGGCTGAAAGAAGAGTTAGATGATCTGGTAAAGCAAAAGATAATCGCACCTGTGAGCAAACCGACTCCATGGGTATCAAGTCTTGTGGTTGTTAGCAAATCAAATGGAAATATGAGGATCTTGAAAAGGAGCCATTATCCTATCCCTACGGTCGAGGAGATTTGCCAGATCTTGGAAAAGCAAAAGTCTTTACAACATTGGATGCGAAGAACGGATTTTGGCACGTTAAATTAGACGAAGACAGTTCTGATTTAACAACCTTTAATACTCCGTTCGGAAGGTTTCGTTGGTTCCCTTTGGTATTTCTTCAGCGCCAGAAGAATTTCATCAGCAGCATCAGGTTGTTGAGGGTCTACTAGGTGTAAAGTCGATACATGACGATATCCTAGTGTTTGGTGAGGGTGAAACCGTCGAAGAAGCCATAGAAAACCACGATTCAAGGTTACGAGCATTGATTGAAAGATGTAGAGAAAGAAATATCAAGTTGAATGCGGAAAAAGTTAAGCTTCGGATGACGTCAGTGTCGTTTCTAGGACATGTGATAACAGATCATAGGTTAAAACCTGATCCTGAGAAGTTACGAGCCGTAGAAGAAATGTCCAGTCCAGTTGATGTTGCTGGAGTGCAAAGGTTGTTGGGATTCGTTAATTATTTAAGCAAATTTCTTCCAAAGGTAGTTGATGTCTGCGAACCATTGCGGAGGCTTACAGTCAAGGACACTGAATGGAATTGGTTGAAGATCCACCAGAAGGCTGTTGACGCAATAAAGAAGTTGGCTACCAGTGCTCCTGTGCTCTGTTATTATAATCCGAATGAAGAACTAACCGTACAGTGTGATGCATCGGATACTGGACTTGGCGCAGCACTAACCCAGAATGGAAAACCAGTGGCTTATGCCAGCAGAGCGTTGACGCCAACGGAGTTTCGGTATGCCCAGATAGAGAAGGAGTTACTCGCAGTAGTTTTTGGAATGGAAAGATTCCACTGTTATACGCTTGGAAGGAAAGTAACCGTGCAGTCTGATCACAAGCCTCTTGAAGTCATTGTGACGAAGCCACTCCAACAAACACCAAAGCGCCTGCAAAGGATGTTGTTGAAGCTCCAATGTTATGATTTCAGTCTGGTATACCACAAAGGAAAGTGGATGTATCTCACGGATACTCTCAGTCGGGCTTATTTGCCAGATGTTCCAGCCACTGCGTTTGAAGAAGAAATTGGGAGTGTAAACCTGTTGGAGCATGTTATAATCGAAGAAGATTCTCACGAGAATTCAGTGACATTAAATTAAAGAAAATGCAACAACACACAGAGACGGATGCCAGTCTGCAAGTGTTGTAGGCTGTTATCCAGAGAGGTTGGCCCGAAAGAAAGGACGATGTCCCGATGCAAGCCACTCCATATTTTCATATCCGTGACGAGCTGAGTATACAGGATGGTGTGATTCTTAGAGGGGAGATAGTTCTTGTTCCCAGCGCTTGTCGACAGGAAATGCTCACGCGAATCCATTAATCTCATATGGGTACCGAAGGATGCCTTCGCCGTGCTCGTGAGTACCTGTATGCCACTAGGATGAATTCAGAGGTGAAAGATCATGTGAGTCAGTGTGATGTATGTCGATCTTGCGATAACAAACAACAAAAGCAAGCGTTGATTTCTCATGATGTTCCGAGTCGTCCGTGGGCTAAGGTCGGACTTGATCTGTTTGTGTTTGAAGAACGTAACTATTTGGTTACTGTTGATTATTTCTCAACTTTTGGGGAAATTGATCGTTTGGAAGATACGCGGACTGGAGTGGTCTAGAAAACTGAAGATGCAGTTTTCCCGATATGGAATCCCTGATATATGTGTCTCAGATAATGGGCCACAGTTTTCCTCTGAGATGTTTCATACGTTCAGCAGAAAGTGGGACTTTCAACATGTTACTTCGTCACCGAGATACCCACAGAGCAACGGCAAAGCTGAAAGTGCTGTTAAAACTGCGAAACAGCTTATGAAAAAGGCTAAGAAAGCAGGGAGAGATCCGTATTTGGCTATCCTCGATTTTAGGAATACTCCTACACAAGGGTTTGAAACCAGTTCAACTCAGCGACTGATGAGTCGGCGAACGAGAACTCTCTTGTCCACCAGGGGCAGTTTGCTGAAACCAAAGGTTGTGAAGAATGTTGCGACAAAGATCAGGCAGAGTCAATCTAGACAAGCTTTGTAGACAAGCTAGACAAGCTTCGAACAGCCAAAGACCTTTCTTCTTCTAGGAGAAGGGGGAGTTTGCGGTCAGTTGCCCTGTTCGAAACAAACACCAAGAGTGGAGAAAGGCTACGGTGGTTAACAAGAAAGGTCCCAGGTCGTTTGAAGTCATTACTGAATCTGGACAAGTATTGCGAAGGAATCGTAGAGATCTCAGAAGGAGTCATAGCAGCTATGAAAATTGTTACTCTGATTTGGTCGAGGAAGATAAACCTGTAGTTGTGGCAGGGAATTCGCTAGCGAAGGGTACTGGGGAGCAAAACAGAGAGATATCTACAACCTCAACTCGGATCAGTCGGTTTGGAAGAGTAATCAAGGAACCGAAACGTTTGGTGACTTTGTAAAATATTAGTAGGTACAGGGACAGGAAAGAAGTATATACTTTCCTTAGTTATTATATTGGAAGTATAGTAGAACTGTTAGAATATTATAGTGGAACTTTTAGAACATTATTTGGTTTATTATATTATAGTAGAACTGTTAGAATATTATAGTAGAACTTTTAGAACATTATTTGGTTTATTGGAACTTTCCTTGCTAAAAAATCGAAAAAAAGAGGATGTAACAGGTCAGCGGTTGCTGCCCTGTTTTATGTATAAATTAGTTACCGTCTAGCGCGAGGTGTGCGATGTAAACAAGAAGCTGGCGGAAAATAGAAGTTTTAGAACAAACACATTCCTTGGGAATCCTAAGTTTAGAGTATGAAATAAAACATGAAACAAGGTCCATACTCAAAATGTCCAGCGGAGGGCAACAAAATATATTCTCAACTATCCACAAGATTCATCGTACGCGGACAGACTTTCTAAGATTAACATTCTCCCACTTGAGTTTAGAAGAGATATTTCAGACTTATGCCTACTTTTAAAATCTAGAATTGGTGCAGTTACTACGGATGTGAACAATTATATACGTACTTTTGAACCTGGATATCAATCGAGAAATTACGATGCAAATAACTATAACCTTCTAATTAAACACAAGCAGGACTATTTTAGAAATTCATTTTTCATTAGATCAGTTGAACTTTGGAACACTCTACCTTCGCATGTCAAATCTTCCAACTCATTAGCTAGTTTTAAATTTTCTCTTCATGTTGTCGCAATACGTGCCTCCCGGCTCCGCATAAACACCGTCTACACATTGCGATTTGTCAGACCATTATCCGGCCACTTTCATTATATTTATAAATATTTTATTAACATTTAATCAGCAATGGAGACATGGAGCACTAAATAGCTCTGTTAATTCATCAGTGGCTTCCAGTTGTTCAGTGCAGTACTAAACTACCTGAATTTCTGGATATCCGAATTTCAACATATCCGAATTTCTAAGCAATCCTTTAACTAGAATTTGCGCAAATCGTTTCTGAATATAGTCTTAATCAGCGCTGTAATTCTATTGTGTGACACGATGTAAATACTAAGAATTGTATTGTGAATATCTATTTAAAATTCAGGTTTTATAGGCTTGCGCTTTATATCGCTAAAACGGGCGAGAAAATCTATACAACATAGTCTAATTTCTAAGCAATAGCATGAATGGATTTTGCGCAAATTGTTTCTGAATATAGATGTCTATACTAAAGCACGCGCTGTAATTCTATAGTCTGACAGATGCAAACACCCAGAATTGTATCTTAAAATTTCGGGTTTTGTAGGCTTGCGTTGCTATGATGCTTTCTACCGCTAGAACGGCTGTGAAAATCTATACAACATAGTCGGATTTCGAAGCAATAGTATGAATGGATTTTGCGCAAATTGTTTCTGAATATCGAAACTTTAAATCACCGCTGTAATTCTATAGTCTGACAGATGCAAACACCCAGATTTGTATCTTAAAATTTCGGATTTTATAGGCTTGTGCTGCTATGATGCTTTCTATCGCTAAAACGGGTGTGGAAATCTATACAACCTAGTCGAATTTTTAAGCAATAGTATGAATGGATTTTGCGCAAATTGTTTCTGAGTATAGATGTCTATACTATTAAAAACACGCGCTGTAATTCTGGCTAATAGATGCAAACACCCACTATTGTATCCTAAAATTTCGGGTTTTATAGGGTTGTGCTGCTATGATGCTTTATAGCACTAAAACGGGTTTGAAAATCTATAATAGTATGAATGGATTTTGCGCAAATGGTTTCTGAATATCGAAACTCTAAATCACCGCTCTTTTATTTAGTAAGACACGATGTAAAACAGGTATGCATTATTGTAGCTTGAATATGTTTGTGTTATGGTTGCTCTATACCGTTGGAACAGTTGGAAGGAGCGTAAAATCTGCACAATATACTCAAATTTAGAAGCAAACGTATGACCCTTGAAAAAAGCGAGTTTTAGAGATTGTAAAGTCTTTCTGAATAATTATCTAGAAGTCTAAAGCGGCACTTCAATTCTGATAAAATATTGCTGTAAATCATTGGAAAAACCGTAATAACATAGACATAGTCGAAGTTCGAAGCTATCTTATTATGACTGCATCAGATAAATTCCAGTCACAAGGAGCGCATTTGATGAAACTGCGTTTATGTACCTGGCTACATAATATATGGATAAGGTATGGATAAGATAATAATATTGGACATGCAGCTGCTAAACCGAACCAGCTAACTCCAATTCAATGTTATGTACAAATGTACAAATTTAGCGCAGTGAGGATCCCATGTTAGCCTGCGCCCGAGTTTGACTAATAGTCGAGGGTCGAGGGTCGAGGGTAATAGGTCGAGGGCGAGGGTAATAGGTCGAGGGCGAGGGTATAATAGGTCGAGGGCGAGGGTATAATAGGTCGAGGGCGAGGGTAGAATGTCGAGGGTCGAAAAATGCATGTCGAGGGTCGAAAATAGAAAAATATGAAAGAGGGGGCACATTTTAGATACTTTTCTTTAGTACATATACGTATAACAATACTGATGCGAGATTTTCGCGCAGTTTCAATTTGGACACTGGACATAGAATATATAGAATAAATTCTAATTAGATTCCTAACTATCAATATTTTGTGTCACCGTGGCAAACATTCACACACGGATTATCTTTCGCGCATGTTACGGCAGTAAACGTTTTTCGCACGGTCTGCGTGAATTCTAATACTGCGCGACGTTTTAAATACAAGTAACCATATTTTAGCTAATTTATCTATCTGCATTCTATAGAGGGCTGGGTAATATAAACCCAGTTCAAACCTTTATGCAGACATTTTGCCGACAAGTATGTGTGATAATCAATACCACAAAATCGCAGCAAAATGATATACCGGTAACACAAGTGTCGCGCAGGATGTCGGGATTTGCATAATTATTTAGTCCTGGATTAAAACTTGCGATTCGAGCCTTACTTGCGATCGAGTTCTGGCTGACGCAGTATACAGTGAGTACGAACAAAGTTTCTTTAAAAATATTCAGTTGCCGCATCCTTGTAGTTATTAAAACTAGCAAAAATGGAAGTACTTCAAAGCAGAATAGAAGAGGCTGGTCTTAGAATTTCGTATGATCCTCCCGGCGATGGGCTATGTTTTTATTCGGCTGCTTGTTTTCAGTTGGGGTTGTCGCCTATGACCGTGCAGAATATGGTGTTCGAGTACTTGGAAAGTAATCGTTATGATGTAAGTGTAAGTGTATTTTACATTGTTTATACGTTGTTAGCGATCGGTACCAGTATTATGTAAATAATTCATTAGTTAAACCCTCTTATTTTAGATATAATTATAAATATTAAATATATCCTTATATTGTACAATTTTTTGGTTCATTCTGTCAAGATATTGTATCTCAATGATTAATGAGGAACTTCTCGAATTTTCTGGCTGAGAATGAAAACTACCTATTTACAATGCCAAGGGCCTATTTTTCATTGTATTTTTTTCGCTTCAACTTGGCTTCACAGATGCGATAGTCTCAAAGCATGCGAGTTTTTATAATTGTGGAATAGGTTGACGCGCATTTAGCCTAACAAAGTCACATCTGTCACTAGGATGATAACGTGAGTGTCAAAATCTGTTCCGAGTGCTAGCCGAAGACTAATGATTAATGAGATTAAAAGCATCTTGTAGATTTGAGCTATCAATAATTTCAAAATTTGAATACTTAATAGCATATTACCGTTTATCGTGTTTCTCGTTGTCAACTCAAATCTTGCGAGCACATGACGCTTCTGTTCGGAGTATGTTTTGTTTCATAATGCATTAATGCCATATCAATGACAAAGTAGCGACTTCCGCTGATGCATGCAGCGATCAAAATTTGGTATGCAGGGTATGGTTTAGAACATATAGAACATGAATATTTCCTTTTGTTCAGACTTCACTTGCGTAGCACATATACTCAACGGGCGCGGACGCGACGCAACGGGCAAGGCCCAGACACACGGCGCGATTTTTCTATTTTGACTGACATATAACTTTGATCCTGTTTTATGTTTTTCAAATATTCAGAAGCGCTATAACAGTTTGAGTTATAAATTTCCTTCCATAGACGGTTTTATTTACTTTTAAAAACTGAAAAATCGCGTCGCGTTGCCGAATCGCGTCCGGTGTGTCTGGGCCTTTACGGGTATATCATTTTGCATTGATTTTATTGTATTGATTATCACACATAGTTGTCGGCAAAATGTCTGGATAAAGGTTTGAACTGGGTTTATATTACCCAGCCCTCTATAGAATGCAGATAGATAAATTAGCTAAAATATAGTTACTTGTATTTAAAACGTCGCGCAGTATTAGAATTCAAGCAGACCGTGCGAAAAACGTTTACTGCCGTAACATGCGCGAAAGATAATCCGTGTTTGAATGTTTGCCACGGTGACACAAAATATTGATAGTTAGGAATCTAATTAGAATTTATTCTATAGGACATGCATGTATAATATTTATTTCCATGTCCATTGTCCAAATTGAAACTGCGCGAAAATCTCGCATCAGTGTTGTTATACGTATAAGTACTAAAGAAAAGTATCTAGAATTTGCCCCCTCTTTCATAAAGATCTAGAAAGATATAAAAATTTTGCCCCCTCTTTCATAAAAAAGATATAGAAATTTCTTCAATTTCTTGAACTTCTCTCGCCATATTTTTCTATTTTCGACCCTCGACATGCATTTTTCGACCCTCGACATTCTACCCTCGCCCTCGACCTATTATACCCTCGCCCTCGACCTATTATACCCTCGCCCTCGACCTATTACCCTCGCCCTCGACCTATTACCCTCGACCCTCGACCCTCGACTATTAGTCAAACTCCCTGCGCCCGTGCTGTAAGTTGGTTGCAAACTCAATGACCAACAAGAATCCATTCATACTATTGCTTCGAAATCCGACTATGTTGTATATATTTTCACAGCCGTTTTAGCGGTGGAAAGCATCATAGCAACGCAAGCCTATAAAACCCGAAATTTTAAGATACAGTACAATTCTGGGTGTTTGCATCTGTCAGACTATAGAATTACAGCGCGTGCTTTAGTATAGACATCTATATTCAGCGGAACCAATTTGCGCAAAATCCATTCATGCTATTGCTTAGAGATTAGACTATGTTGTATAGATTTTCTCGCCCGTTTTAGCGATATGAAGCGCAAGCCTATAAAACCTGAATTTTAAATAGATATTCACAATAAAATTCTTAGTATTTACATCGTGTCAGACAATAGAATCACAGCGCTGATTAAGACTATATTCAGAAACGATTTGCGCAAATTCTAGTTAAACGATTGCTTAGAAATTCGGATATGTTGTACAGATTTTTACGAGCAATATAGTATCATGTGCCTTGAAACCCCGAAATTGTGAAGATGTTTCGGGTTCGTATTTCGGTTTCGGCTACGCGTTTTTACATTAATATAAAGTCTATATAAAAGATTACATAATTTAGTGTTTTAGTATTCCTTGTTTTAGAGATTCCGCGTTTTAGTATTCCTTGTTTTAGAGATTCCGCGTTTTAGTATTCCTGGTTTTAGAGATTCCGCGTTTTAGTATTCCTTGTTTTAGAGATTCCGCGTTTTAGTATTCCTTGTTTTAGAGATTCCGCGTTTTAGTATTCCTTGTTTTAGAGATTCCGCGTTTTAGTATTCCCCGTTCCCCATTCCTTGTTATAGTAATAGCCCTGTTGGCCTCGGCGTCAGTAAATAAGTGTTAATTATTATATAGCAAGTGTCAAAGTTCAATTTTCCTGTTTGCCGATTGGACAAAACCATATCACGTGCCGGTCCACAAAACGTCATGTTCGTCAACCGGTCAACAATGAAATAATTGTTGACCGGTCAACAATAAAACCGGAAGTGAGGCGCGAGCTGCTCGCGTCTGCCGGTCGGTTTGCAAGTCGTTCAGAACAAGATATTAATCTATTATTAAGAGATAAAGACGGAATACCAGGTGAACTATAGAGACTTTGACACTTGCTATATAATAAAACACTTATTTACTGAGACCTCGGGAAAACAGCGTGTTTTGTGGCCCCTCGACCGCCGTTGTTGCCTTCGACTTCGCCTCGGGCAACAACGGCGGTCTCGGAGCCACAAAATACGCTGTTTCACTCCGTCTCAGTAAATAAGTGATAAATATTATCGAAGCAATGTTATTAATTACTGCACAAAATCTCACTTATCCCTGCACAATCTGATTTATCACTGCACAAATAGACAATTTGCATTATAGACTAATTTTTGATCTAGACAAAAAAAAGTATATTGCCGAAAGAACATACTAAAATTAGTAAAATTGCAATGTTTGGTTGCGAAATGTTGTAAAATGCGGAAAATATAGCCTTGCAAATTTTGTATACTTTTGTATTACGTGCGGAAATTCCTACCACATTTGGGCCGAAATACTTTTGGTTGCGAGCTAAGGCGATTTAAAACCATTTAAGGTGCCAGAGCAGGCTTGATATTTTCATTATAGATGGGCTACCAATAGTTATAAATCTTTGTTACCGTTGAAGATCGCCTTGCATGAAACCAACGGCTGCGAACTAACAATTTTGAGGTTGTGGAAGCTTGTGTGTTTAATATATAGGCAATGGCAATGTAGCATTTTTTAAAAGAATATTTTTAAAAATTATCTTTGACTAAAAATTGTTGCAATGCGAGTTGGAATGTTGGATATCCATATATGTTTAATCTGCGTCACGATTGTCGATACTACCGACTTTTCAAACTTATAAGTTACCAACTTATAAAAGATAATACTTAACCTGTTAACAGTTTTTCTAGCTCTGTGTTGTGAAGTAACACCTGATGTTACTTTCTATAACTCTTGCAGATACAAATCGGGCAATGCAGTCAAATGCTGAAAGCGTTATTGATTTTGAAGCCGATACGTCGCCAAAATGGCGGAAAAAAGGCACAGAAGTTCCTACGGTGGAGGAAATGATTGAAGCAATCGTGAAATACCATAGTCACTGGAACGAGCAGAAGAAATCTATTGATGAGAAAATTCTTGACGACGTACTTGACGGTTGTATAACACGATTTCTTCGCTATGTAAACATCGAAGAAGGGCAAGGATGTACTACCAATGAGGACGTTAAATCTTCCCCCAACGTGGGAAACCACGAAGAATTACATGAAAAAGCCGAAGAATTAAATGGGAAAGCCGACGAATTACACGGGAAATCCGAAGCATTAGAACGTGAAGAAAAAAACCGGAAACTGACTGTAAACCTACAAGAAGCTTATAAGTTTCTTCAGAAAGAAGTCAAGGAACTCCATAATAGTGATGAAATTGAAGAATTACATGGGGTACTAGAAATAACTTTAGCTACGGAGGCACACAAGCTGATCTTGAAAGATATTAACTTACGCAAGGACGCAACTAAGCCTGGTGAATTTAGTAACAAAGAGCGATATACAATGTATAAGGGTGAAAGGTATGACTATCCGAACCCAGAAAATATGGAAAAAGCAGTGCAGACATTACTGGACAGATACAATTATTTGACAAAATATTGTGTAAAAAAGGAGAAAAATCCGAAAGCTTGTGTTTATAAGATGTTCAAGACTTGTAGCTGGCTGTTGTTTGAACTTCTGGACTTGCATCCCTTCTCCGACGGCAATGGTAGATTGTGCCGATTACTTTGTAGTTATGGATTATCTGCTATGACACCATTTCCTACCCCGATTTATAATGTTTGGCCGAGTGAATCGAAGAAAGATGATTATATAGACGCTTTGGTGGCTGCAAGGAAGTCCGAAACCCGTCATCCCACAAGTTTGACCACAATGATCATTGAATGCAATTATTTTGGCTGGAAGAAATTTTTGGACAATCTGGAAGAAGGTGCAACAAAGTTTAAAGGTCACAAAGTTTAAAGGTCACAAAGACAAAGTTTAAAAAAGTACTTTATAAATGTGTGTATGTGTTCCGTTTGTCTCATTTGTTTTTAAAATCAATAATCTTATAATGTATATGTATCCGTAAATATTATTTTAACACGAAAAACGAGCAACCGGTCGCCGTAACTTAGAAAGATAGTTTAGTAGGCGCTGTTACACAGAACAATTCGAGTACCTTTTAATTTTTAAGGAATTGCGTCATTTAGCATCACTGTAAGACACTACTTGGATTGAGACCAACTTTAAGTCTCGAGTCTCGACCATTACTGAAGAGCTACTAAATTCTGCACCAATAACGGATATGACTACCGTATATCAATAGTTTTCCAATATATGAATTACTATTCTTTAGAAAATTGTCCAATCATGTGTACCAATTTGATCACGTTCAGATGTGAGGGGTGAGTCTGTCCATTTTTGGCCACTTTTTAGGTTTTGGATGAAGTGGCCAAAGTTGATGAAACGTCAAGGGGTTTTTGCCGTAACCACTGAGTATTTTTATGAACTACAAACTGATGGTGACTACACTCTAGTCGAAACGTAAATTTAACAAATTTAGGCTAACCTTTTCGTCTGTTTTTGGACACTTTTTCAAAAACATACTGCTCATTACATACTGCATGCTCATTAGTGTCGTAACTAGATTCAAAGCCTCGTTTTCAGATTTTTAGCCGCGTTTTCAGATTCAAAGCCTCGTTTTCAGATTTTTAGCCTCGTTTTCATATTGAGAGCCTCGTTTTAAGACTGGGAACCTCGTTTTCAGATTGAAACCCTCATTTTCATGCAAACTATGAGCCTCGTTTTGAGACTCAAAGCCTCGTTTTCAGATTTAAAGCCTCGTTTTCAGATTCAAAGGCAGCCTTGTATTCAGACTAAGAGCTCCGTTTTCACATGGTTAGCACTTTTTTAAGCACTTTTTGAAAACTGAAAACCTCGTTTTAACTTTTAACAAAACCTGAAAACTTTTTGAAAACTCAGAGGGTTAGCCCTTCCTTCTTGTCGACGAAAAGTTAAGGGTTAGCCTTTACTTTTTGGCATTTCCAGCCACTTTTTTCAGTTTTAGAAAAAGTGGTCAAAAATGATATTGCTTGTTCATATTCAGTTTACCCTCCTATATATGGAATATTGGACAAAAGATTGCTCATATTTTGGAAACTTTGTTCCAAACAAACAATAAAGTTCTATTTTTCATTCATAATTATTTAAAATTAACACTATTCTGCAAGTAGCAAAGGCTAATCGAGGCTGAAAGTGTAGATAAAGGGACAGTAAAAGTTTCAATTTCTTTTCAAAATAACATTGTTTTAAAGAAGCAATAAAACGCAATAATAAGAATTATACAATAATCCACGTATAAGAGTAAAAATAATATTCAATTATATCGAGATTGTTTAGCAGTAACTACTTCTGTATTCAACATAATCGCTCTCACTCTCCAGGACCTTCAATAATAATTTAATTGTACAAAGTGAACTTAATATTAGTTTCACGTACCGTCGTTTGCAACTACGGACGAACAGCTGCAGATAAAAACGTGAAACGTTTATTCTGACGTGAAAGTTGTTGAGTCTACAAAACGAGATAAATGAAAATTATTTAGAGGACAAATTAACAAGAGGAAAAACAGTCGAAAGACCGAAAAAGGAGCGTTTTAAACGGGCAAGTGTCTATTTTGCATGCTTGCTTTGCCGATTTATAGCATGCAGTATAGTTTGTGAATTTGAAAATGTGTAGAGCATTCTGTGTGATTGATCTTAAGAGTATTTTAGTATTGATTCAAATAGAAACAATATTAAATCTCAAAAATTTCATTTCAAAAGCAAGTGCGAAGTATAAAAATACTGCTCGAAAAGCAGTTGAAGTTTTATGAAAATTTCGAAACGTTTTGTGAAGGTCTATTAAAGGTTGAATGCTACAGTAAATCAAAGCTAAAATAGTACATAATAGCATACCCACTTTATATAGTTGGGGTTTTAGTTGGGCAATTGATAATTTTATAGTTAAAAACAAAATAACAATATTTTGTACAAATTAAAATACAAAAATATACAGTGCTCAGTGCTTCCACTTTGGCAAAGTAAAATTTCTCGTTTTTGTCCTTTTTTTTCGCAGAATTTCCTTCCCAAAATCCTAAATTTCCTTCCATTTTTCCTTCCAATTTTTTTTAAAATAGTATAATAAATTTTGTATTGTACTGTACTCCCGATGTAAATTGAAGGTGTACTGCAGTATTCAAATAGTGAATCTCTAATTTAATATTAGAAAAATAATTAACCATTGTACGGTACAAAATTCAAGTATCCAACATTAGTGTTCCAGATCACTACAGAGTAGAGTAGTATATAGTCATTAGTCTATACCGTTCAAAATTAATTTGAATAAGGATAATTAACCTGAAAAAACATCTTCTGATGAGCTTGACTCAGAAGTTGACTCAATATAAGCCATCATAATTTACAAATTACAATTGGTTTAGAAATTACAGTTTCCCTTTTTTCGACTGTTTGTTTTTAGTTCATAAAAACCCGCGAAAAAAATTGAGCCCGCGTTATTTATGTACAAGTACTCTACTCACCCACTGAAGACCTGTTAAGTCCCAAATTACCCCCATTCATCCTTGATGGTATGTAAATATTCGATGTATTATTTTTATACATGTTTTTTAACTCAAAAGTTCATAATAAAGTGTTTAACCATTATTAAATTATTAGAAATTACTGAAAAAGTTTAAATTGTAAAATTTCCTTCCCTTTTCCTTCGAAATGGCCAAATTGTTTTCTAGTATATTTTTTCTGAGTTAAAGAGCAAAGTTTGCTTCGGCACGTTCAAACATTTGTCATTTTTTTCCACATACGATAACGATCCGGCCTCATTTTTGCTGCAGATAGATGTAAAACAGTCAAAACTAATCGGAAAACCACATTTGAATCCCAAACATTGAAGTCTTCCGATGTGAAAAGTATTTTTCTTGCAAATTTTCGCTCAAAAACAAACTTTTCACGGAATTTTTCTCACTCCTCGGAACTCTCCTCAGTCCTTTTGAAAGTTCAAATTCCCGCGCATTGGCTTCAACGAATCATAGGCCTTGATCATAGGAGTTAGCGTTCCAGTATACTTATAGTTCACTGGTGCTGCGTGCAGGGCTTCCACTTTGAAAAACAAAAAAATCCTTTTTTTTCTCCTTAGTTTGACCGAGATTTCCTTCAAAAAATTGTGAAATTTCCTTCAAATTTCCTTTAAATAATTTAATCAAATTACGTTGAATATTCTCCAAAATAGCCTTTTCTCAACAGAACAATCATCTGGATGTTCAATTTTATCATTGCTCTAAAGTCTAAACACAATTATATGACTTTATTTCCGTACAGATAAGTGAGATAACCAAAAACTATAAACAGAATGACGTCATTCAGGGAGACAAAATTGAATAATTAGCTACACCGATTATCTTTGTCAGAAATTATGATATTTTTTCTGCACTTTATCGAGTACTTATTTTTGTAAGAATAAAGTAATAAGAATTACAATGTGATTATAACTAAAACATGTTATTGTTTGAAAAATATGAAATTTACGTTGCATATCAACAAAGATTTATATCAACAAAGATTTAATTATTATGATTTATGCAATTATTTTTATAATATTGATATTACATGAAGTATTCGCTTTCAAATTATTCTGGGCCGAGCCATATTCATTAGATCATTTTATAGATGACTAAATATTTTGCATTTTCCTTCAAATTTCCTTTGTTCTTCTAGAATTTCCTTCACATTTCCCTCAAAATTTATTTCCTTCAAATTTCCTTCATTTTGCAAAAAATTCCTTTCAAAAGGAAATTTCCTTCAAAGTGGAAGCGCTGGCTGCGTGTTACCATGGTTACGTTGGTCGACTCAGTACTTCATGTTACAATAACTTTTGGGGAGTAAAGTGTTTGGTTCAAATGGGCGAGGGGATTCTGCATGCATGTATTTCTAGTTATTATCTAAAACCACCTCCCCTTATCTGGTACGCCCGTTCTTAAAGTTGATTATTAATTAACTGAATATTGGTCTAATATCTGGTGCGCTGATGTTTAAGGATATGGACGATCTTTAACTTGGAAATTCGTTTCTTTATCTGATGCGTTTATTAGTAATTAAGATGATAATTGAAAATTTGAAATACAAGAAAGCAATAACGAGGAACAATAATTATAATAATCACCTTTATTCACTTGCGCAGCACATAAAGGGAATTAGAACGTTCAGTAATTATTCATCTTTAAACTGTAGCAGATATAAGACCAATGTTTAGTAAATAACCAGTTTGAAACAGTAGCGCAGGGAAGGTTGGTTATTTTTTCGTTCGTCTGCGAACATTGAACCACAAATTTTCACCAGTTTGTTTTATCTAAGGCTACAGTCTTGGCCCAGTTCCATGTCACTGCTGCTCCATCAAGTGTTTCTCCTGCCTTCTTCCGGATTCCACTCATTTGTAATCTTTGGTAGTTTGGTTAACAATCAATCATGAGACCAATGCTCAGATAATAATTAACTTTAAGTACGTTGTTTCAGCATATCGTCTCTAAACATAACATACGAGGTCGATTTTCAATGAATAATCATATTTCAACAGTAGCGCACCAAACAAAGTGAAGAATGTTTGGCTAATAATCATTATGCGATCAATCAATGGAAATATTCTTCATTTCGTAGCTGGGCAGCTATATACACGGATTCCTTTGAAGTTTTACAGACATTTCATAGACTTAGATGTGCTAGCTGAAGAATACAAGCGTTTCCAGCGGATTTTTGGGTGGTAACATATTTAATTTTAGCCAATTGCAATGTGGCAGCACTTTAAAAATATTGGGGGTGCAAACTTAGGTTGTCCAGATATGTCGCTATTGGTTTTGTAAGAAATGCAAGCATTCATAGTGGAGGACAATAATATTGCGCAGTAGGGGCGTTGTCCCACCCCCGCCGGTGAAATTAACTTCAAATTCTGTTATATGTTTGTTGTTTTAAACGTAATTTTAAAATTTACATCTTTGGCGATAATTTCTAAAATAAAATATCTTGTTTGGCAGTACTTGCAAGGAAATGATTTAGGCGTTTTATTTACCGTACTTGAAGTATTTCGGTTGGCGCTGGGCAGAAATACCGCTGGCTCATTTCTTCCCGCGAAATTTTTAAACAACGTGGCGTTTTGCAAGTGTGTTGGACAAGTCCCACAAGAAAAATTGGGACTGCCAACATCCGGAAATGGGTTGAGGAGGCTTAGAAGAACATTTCTATCATAAAAAGAAATTGCCCCTCGATTGGTGAGTGTTCACTCTTTTTCGTACCTCTAGCTGCCTGATAGACTTGAATTTTTTAGACGCGCGGTAAAGCACAGATCGACGTGCGGTAAAGCCCAGTTCAACAAAAGTTGTGTTTGTTTATCCACAGGTTTATCCGACATACTAGGAGTTACTATCGCAACAATCTCGTCCCCCGAGCCTGCGATCCTTTGGTAACTACGGCAAACTACGGCACGAATTTTGAAGCTCGTCTTGTAGGTATGATCCAGGCCCCTGCGCGGAAATTCACTAAATTTCCGACTTTCCGTACGAAAAATGTGCATCATTTTATGTGAAAGTTTTATAATTTTTGAGCGTACTGTTTGTTCAGTCGAGCTTTTTTATGCCTCTGGGAAACTAGAGAAAGTGGTCTTTCAGAATAAGTAAATTTGAGAAACATTTTGTTATAGAT
This sequence comes from Trachythela sp. YZ-2020, assembly GCA_016169945.1. Classification (NCBI taxonomy): domain Eukaryota; kingdom Metazoa; phylum Cnidaria; class Anthozoa; order Malacalcyonacea; family Clavulariidae; genus Trachythela; species Trachythela sp. YZ-2020. The sequence continues at coordinate 4,440,308 of JADLSH010000379.1, read as the reverse complement.
AGCAAAGTTATCTCAACTTATTTGATGAGTGAAAAACAAGTTCGCGCCAAAAAACATCGGCAAACTTTTGTTTTTTCAGGACTTTCTGTGAGGAATTTGAAAAGAACACAGAGTAATATGGACTAAAGTTACATCAATGTTAGCTTTTCATTTAATTTTTGTCTTATATATAGGTTATGTATCACTAAAAATGAGTATTTTCGTGCAAAAACTGGAAAAAACTTTTAACAAATTTTAACTCGCTCCAGTGCTCCGACTCAGACGACTCTTCGTGACAAGCCCACGCAAAAAAACACGCATATTTATACCAGTGAATAATACCAGTGAACTTCCAGTGAACTCCATAAATTTTTAATATCTGGAACGATAACATTAGAATAGAATCTTTATTTACCCACGGTGAACTTATCAGGATTTACATATATGGTACACTAACTAATACAAAATTTTACAAACTAACAAATTACAGTTATATATATCTTATTAGATGTTTTGGTATGTAGTATCGCTGTATATTTTTACGAGTTGTGCCGTACAAACAACGAGTAAAAATGTACAGCGATACTACATACCAAAACATCTAATAAGATATTTATTATACAACTGCTTATAAAGTATTTTTTATTGAGAAGAAAAACCGGTCAAACCGGTTTTCTACTATACAAATAACCAAGTATCCAAATATCGCTGTATATTTGTACTCGTTTTTAGCGTTATTTGGACACTTTTTAACACAGTTGTATAATAAAGCTCAATATAGAAATAATTATAAAATAAAAATACCTGCTTTCCATAATATATTTCAATCATTCAGGCGGAAAAAAGTGAAGCCTAAATCCCAGTCCTTCGCGCGTACCGTACGTCAGTTTCAGTCCCTCAAAAGTCAATTTCACGCGGTCAGTACGTCAGTTTCAGTCCACTTTCACGTATCACTACGCGGTTCGTACGTCAGTTTCAGTCCCCCACAACTTATTTACAAATCGAAGTAGTCAGTTTCTCCTTTGTAACTGGCTAAAAAAGATCACAGAAGGAAAACTAGGAGGAAAACATATCTTTGTCACTGAAGTAAGTTAATTAAAGCAAGTTTTCTCAGTGTTTTTGTTCAAGCAGCGAAAATATTTTGTTTTTTGTCAGTCGTATAAGGCGTATAAGCTAGTTTGTGCAAAAAGTTTATGAAAGCCATAAAAATATGGGATAAGATAAGCTATCGTGCAGGTTTTAACACAGGTAGCCCGCTATTTGGTTGCTTCAGAGCTGTTTAATTCAATAGATTCTATTGTAAAAACCACATGAAGTATCACCTTTCTTTATTCAACTGCTGACATAATAGCGCAGGCGTCGTTTTTTCTTTCAGCGCACGCCAATTGATCACTATTTAACAATTAGTCGCCGAAGGCGAGGTGATTACAAGCCTATAGTCACTGAGCCGAAGGCGAAGTGACTATAGGCTTGTAATCACCGAGCCTGAGGCGACTAATTGTTTTAGTAGAAATTTCAAAGAGAAAAACAAACACAGAAAGTTATGAGGTCAGTTGAAAAGGCTATAGGACAAAATTCAGCGCTTTTCTCAGAGGCCGGTTATTAAAAACATGCCGGCAAAAGACGAGTGTCAAAAACATATCGAAGCGAAACAAAAACAAACAATTTCATGAGAAAAATACTTTGGAAAGGCTCAAATACAAAGTAGAATGGTTTTAAAAATATATCACAGCTAGGTTTTTGCTGAATATAACGATATAAATGAGGATAAAACGAATAATTTTCAAAATAAACACTTGTGGTTGAGCCGTACGGAAAAGTTTTATACATGTTCATTTCAACAGCGAGAAAACGTTGCCTTTCATGGAAGAAAAATAGTGTATTTGTTATCGCTTACCTTCAAAAATGTCAAAAATATATCCTCCTTTAATTTAGCGCCAGTTTTTTTCATTTAAAACTTTGAATCAGGCTCAAAAAAACGATTTTTGTTTTAAATTCGGCAGCTTGCGAAGAAGCCATTTTGAAAAAAAAAGTGATAGTCACTGACCAGTGACTATCACTTTTTAGAGGCTCAATTTGGACCAATCAGAATGCAGGAAAATCGATAGTCACCTGGAAATTTCTACTAAAATACTATATGTATAATGTTTTCCTAAGGTTGGCAACTCTCAGCCAAATTTTCACATATACGGACTATACACACAAACTTACACATGAAAATACTCGTACTTAAATGCAAAAATATACAAAAAAAACTATATCTACGTGGGCATTGACTTCCCTAAAACGTTTCCCAAACATTTTTTTGTTTTCAAGCAATTGCGAACACGAGAACTTTGCGAAAATACAAACTTTTTTGGGTTGAATTTTGTGAAAAATCGCCAGGATCCAAAATCCTGCCTGACGTCAAAAAAACTGAAGTAATGATTGGTTGGTTGAAGTAAACAAAATTTTAGCAGGAACGTCAAAAATCTCACAAACCGGGGGGTTTTCCTTTGAAGTTTTTTAAACGAAAAGAGCTGGACAGCTAGACCGCGAAGGAGAAAATCAGTTTTTAATTTGGTTATATTCGACCGCGAATACAAATGTGAGGACATTTGGAAAGAAAGACTTTTGACCGGTAAGTAAATATTTGTTTTTTCGTATTTATTCTCACAAATATCTTTGAAATTTCACGAAGTTTGTCCTATTTCACTCGGGCAATGACATTAAAGTACGTCAAAAAGACCTACGTGCGGACGAGGAAGAAAGCCATAAAAACAAATTATTTTAACCAATTTTAATAGTATTTTTGATGGAAGACAACCTAGAACGAAGAAAAGAAGCTTTTCCGACGAGAAGGTGCTTTGTATGGTAAGTGAAATTACTGTATTTACCCAATTTATGTTGTTTTTTGACGTTCCTGCTAAAATTTTGTTTACTTCAACCAACCAATCATTATCCTGGCGATTTTTCACAAAATTCAACCCAAAAGTTTGTATTTTCGCAAAGTTCTCGTGTTCGCAATTGCTTGAAAACAAAAAAATGTTTGGGAAACGTTTTAGGGAAGTCAATGCCCACGTAGATATAGTTTTTTTTGTATATTTTTGCATTTAAGTACGAGTATTTTCATGTGTAAGTTTGTGTGTATAGTCCGTATATGTGAAAATTTGGCTGAGAGTTGCCAACCTTAGGAAAACATTATACATATAGTATTATAGTGATCAATTGGCGTGCGCTGAAAGAAAAAACGGCGCCTGCGCTATTATGTCAGCAGTTGAATAAAGAAAGGTGATACTTCATGTGGTTTTTACAATAGAATCTATTGAATTAAACAGCTCTGAAGCAACCAAATAGCGGGCTACCTGTGGTTTTAACAGATATTCAAGTTTTTTTTCTATTTTCGTGAACTTATTTTGAACTTTGGCCACAGATTAAGTATGAACAGATGTCTATCTTCTGTAAAAAGCTCGTCCCGCGGTCGCCATCTTACTGGCAAGTTGTGATGGCGTGTGCATGACGTGTATTCGTCATTTGTTATTACGTCATTGCTTTCATGCCCTTTGACCATGCCTTGACATTTGCGGAAATGAAGAAAAACCATTGGCCTTGCAATGTATGTCAATTAGTTAAACAAATTACTACTAAAATGGCAGAAAAGGCCGCGAGAAAATGCAAAACAATGATAGAAAAGTTGTTCGTGCTGACGCTATCAAACGTCGCCATCTTACAAGCAAGCACGATGGCGTGTGCATGACGTGTACATTTTGGGAAATTTGAGGACACGAAAGCCCTATGAAGTTACACTTCTGGTATATACTTATTCTGTGCTTTCGCCGTTGTGAAATCAATCACGTTTGATGGCGTAGGCACTGTTATTTTGGCTTCACTTTTCACTGCCAGTTATCGTTCCAGGTAACCAAATTGAGTTCACTGATTTATACCTACAATCGCCATAGTAACGAGCTTCTATTGGCCGCCATCTTGGCTTCAGGCAAGTATGGGCCAGTGAACTCAATTTGGTTACCTGGAATGTGAGAAATTCAGAAAAAAAAACCGCTACACGTTCCTAGATATAAATCTGAAAAAGGAAAATGTAGCATTCATTATAGGGGCTCCGTCCTTTGGAATAAAATCCCTGTTGAGGTTAGAGATCAGACAAACCTAAGCTCATTTAATAAAAACAAATTGATATCTTACCATGAATAAATCATATAAGAAACAGTAATATCCTTCCCCTCGCCAGCTATCAAATAAATTTGACTCCAGCCCTTGGGACACTGGATGGCGGCTTAAAAGGAGGAAGGAATACACTGAAACAAGAAAAATGATATTTTATTCTAGTCAACAACAATATAGAATGATACAAACGAGATGTAACTAAAAAAAGCCTAAATTAATACACATACGTAGGTTAGCACAATGCATCAATAAAGAGTCGTTTATCACAATACACATTATTCAAGACTTATATAGTGTTGTTCACGTGATAATATGATATTACATCATATTTTCTATAAATAAATGATATGATCACATGATAAAGAAGCCATGCGTTAAGGGTACCTATTAAATAACAAGGATTTTAAGTGTAAACACTGAATAGTTTAAGGACACCCCTTCAACTTTAAGCTCATTTAAACTGGGTTTGTCAAATATTGTAAATAATCTGTAAAATATTCTTCACTTTAAATTTATTGTTAGTTAAGTTATAGTTTAGTTTTTTGTACTTTATACCTATTTTATAATAATTATGTAACACGGCTCCCTGGAAACGTGTGGGTTTAATTTAATCGTATCCGCGTGTTCCGCATATTTAATATCGTAATTCAGATTCACCGGATATGACGCACGATTTGTGAATCCAACTGAAGACCCTGATCGTAACTGAAGACAGGGTTGGTATATTGACCTTTTTGACGCCAAATAACTCGATTTTGGCCTTTTTTTTTCTTGTTTGGCCTCGAAAAAAAATATTGGCCATTGGCTACTTTTTGGCCTCTTCATTTCAAAGAAATGTTTAAAAAATTTATCAATCTTTAATAGTTTAAATGTTTAATTGTCATAATAATGTAGTTATCAATGGTAAATGACGTAGTAATTTACTAATTATTGTAATATTAAAAATTATACATTTTTAAATTAATTTGAGGATCATTTTATTCCATTTATGGAATAAATTAGTTGTGCCGATTGGCCCAATTAATCCAATTGTAATGCTGATAAACTAACCAATATATAGCAATTAAATAAGCGCTGTTTTCGCAGACGTCCGCCTCGGCAGGTTCATTATATATAAAGCAATTCGATGAAGGCTTTATTATTTAGCATTATTAATTTTGCATTACGAAAGGGAAAACCGCGCGACGCGGGTGTGTCGCCATTTCTCTCACGCTGACAACGCAAATACGCAATGAAATTTGATCCGTGGTGTTGCTGCAACTAACCAATAGCGATTGAAGGAATAAATCAAAGTAATCCCCACCAATTTTAATTTTGACCTCGCAGTTCTACCGCCAGAACCAGCCGCATAAACTTACCGGACAATTTACACATAGAACAGCAAGAAGCAACGAAGATATTTGAAGAGTTTAAAGAGAAAGAATTGTGATTTCAAAACGTTTCAGGTTAGATGAATATCGTACTTCGTGTTCGCCTGTATTTACTTTGATGTTAGGATAATTTTGATTGTGTTCTATATTTTGAAAATATGTTGACAAATATATTTTTATATGCGAATTCAAGTATTTCAGATACCAGCATGATAATATTTTATAGCTTTTAAGCGAAATATGAAGCAGTTAATGCTTTCCAAAGAGTGAATTGCACCATAAATTGCAGCCAAGGCAAATGAACTGAATGAACTATAACATTTAGAATATTGTCTTACTCGAAATTCATGTTGGCTTTGTGGTTAGTCTTTGGTTTTAAAAATAGTTTTGCAAATTTAGTGATTGAATGGTTTGCATGGCACTTGCAATCTTTCATTTCCCATGTTTGCTGAACCGTATATACAGTATAATTTAGAATAGAAATAAATGGCTAAGCTAATAGAGGAAATATTCTAGGTATTTGGCAACAAAGGGTTTGAAAGAAAAGTATATAAATACTTTAAAACTGGCCCGGAGTGGCTTCCAGTGTCAGCTGTAGGAAATTCGCTCCCCCCCCTAAATATGGTTATTCCCTAGGAAATATGGCCACCTCTTCAGAAATTTGTAAGCATGTTGTACAAACACCATGTCTCGTATACGTAAACCTATTTCACGAAGTCCACATGAAATCTCAGTCTCGGAAAGATAGTTATGACATAAGCATTGTTTTAAAGCCTTGTAAATGTTAAATGAAATATATATAAATGAAATATATAGTTGGCAACTTAGGGGATAAATGCAGAAATTCCAGACATGTGGGCACATAGCTCGTGGTTACCTAAAATTTACCTGAAAGTGTATAATTTAGTTTCGCATACTTGCAATGTTTCATTAAAGAATCCATAGATAAGTCGTGGTTGTGAAGCCAAATAAATTTACAGTGTGGTAGTTTGATTTTATGTAAGATCTACAGTTTGTGTCAGTATATTAACCAGTAGTGTTGTGTGGTCACATGTTTAATGACTGTGATGGGATTTTTTTGTCCAAAAGGGAACAACAATGTACATACAATGATCCATGCACGGGTGGCAGATGCAGTTAGCATGCTGCTGCTTACCTCTGACTTAAGCCTGCAATATATCAGGTGGAGGACAGGGATTTACTTAGGTTGGGTAATGTCTCTGCACTTGATAAACTAATGTAAGTAGAGACTGGTTGGTTCTCTCCTGTGCTTTGAGGGCCTTCCCCTTAACGTGACTAACTTACTAACCCTCGTAACCTTTGTCAATTGGGTTGTAAAACCTGAACATTAAGGCTTTCTGTCCACCTCAGAGTGGTATTTAAAGACAATAAACTAAACTAGACATGTATGTCAATGATGACCTTGTGCAGAAAAACGTATATTACTGTATATTAATGATAGTTAGCTGTTATTAGACGTAGACATCGCCGAACTACGCTGTTTCTTTCGCTATATATTTAAAGATGAAGATTTTTTCATTAGCCTTCATTAGCAGACTTGACAAAATATATCGTGGAATTTCACACTTTCCTGTCAAGTTTTAGTTCTGTTAAGCCTCTCATAAGTTGGAGATGTTTGGACATTGATCAATATTTGTAAAAGGGCCAAATTTCCAAATGGAGTTCATATTTCCTAGGAAATTTGGCCAGGGGAGCCATTTCTCCTGTTACTGTACACCAGTTAAGTCTATAGAAAATATGTGTATAGCTTTAGCTTTAGAATACCCGGCCAGTTTCGATCACAGGCAAACCAGGCTCTCAGATGTGTATCAAAATAATTATTGTATATGTAACGGGCAAATATTGCTATATTTTAACTTAAAGTGGTGTAAACATTGAATACCGTATGTGATAAAATCAGGGATGGATGCTGGTTTCATCTGATAGGGGGGGGGGGGGTGCTAAGCGGGTGGTCGTCATGAATCGTCGTCACTGAGGACCCCTGCAGGATCACCTTGTCAGAAAAAAATAAGATTGCCTAGATGGTCAAAATGATGAGCCTCATCATCAATGGCCCAATATTATATTTTTGTTTGATAAATGCCCTGTCAAATCCAAAATTTGGAACCTGCACCATAGGCGTATCTACTGGGGGGTGCACAACAAAGTCAGAATCAATGAGTTGATACTGAAATTTTCACTAATATATGGCATCTTTGACATAATTTGCGCTGGTGGCGGAAGGGTGAGCCCCCGCACAGAAAAATCTGCACCCCCTCCCCCAGTAAATCCATCCCTGGATAGAATCAACTTACTGAGTTACTTTGGCTCATATACTCTATGTTGATTGTGTTTACTTACATCAGTAAGTGATACCAAATCTTACCATCTTGCCTGCAAAACACTTTACTTTTATAACCGTATTGAATGTCTTTGAATGTAAATTTCTCTCTCAAAATCACTTTGTTGAGATGGGTCATTCCAGAAAACTCCACACCTCCCCCACAGAGGAAATTGCAATTTAATAACCCCCTAGCCTCTCAGGGGTGTAGGAAGCTCATCTATTTTGGGGAGCCGACCAAAGCAAAATATGTAGTCAATGTGGTGCCGTGGTTAAGGTACCTACCAAGACCCCAGAACTAAAGATCAACACAAAAATAGCAAACACTTCTGTCATTATCAGGGTTTTACTTATACACCAATAATCTGTCAAATGCATTGCTCTGTTATGCATTACTGTTGGTGCCAGTTTGTCATGTAGCAAAGTTAAAATTACACAGCAAAATAAGATAGGCAAGTGAGCAAAAACTCCACTACGAGATAAAAAAACGGAATACCAAGATCATGAAGTTTACCATTCCGTCCGGCATTTTACTATATACGGTATAGTGGAATAGCGTAATTTTCGACCCCTGCTAGCCGGCATTGGGCATGAGTTGGGTTTCAGTAATAGTGAGTCAGTGACAGTGCATTATATTGTCGTCAGATCATCATACAGTGAGTTATAAGAGAGCGTGAATTCTTTATTACACACAGTAATGTCTATTATGCAATGAACCTTTGTTTTGTAGCGAATACATAAATAGATTTAGCATCATTTGCTAGCTGTCATTACCGCCAGTGCTTTTAATGGCCACCTTGTGCTTCGCCATATATATCACTGATAAAATCCTATATTCTGCTGAGGGTCTGGATATTTTTTTGGGAGGGGGAGACTTTTTTCAAACTGCTAAATCGCCAACCGTCTGCCTTTTCTTTCATAGGACAAAGTAAAGATAATAGACGAATAATTAACCTTAAATTGAAAAGTTTTTTCTGACTCTGCGTTGTGAAAAGTAACGCCTGATGTTAATTTATATCACCTTGTCCTTATATAGAAAAAAAATCAGACAATGCCCACTAGTACTGTACCAAGCTTAATTGATTTTGAAGCCGACGAGTCGCCGAAATGGCGGAAAAATACACACAAGTTCCTTCTGTGAATGAAATGGTTAAAAAGATTGTGGAATACCAAATTAAATGGAAACAGCGGAAGGACTCTATTGATGAGAAACGTCTTAACCAGGCGCTTCGTGATTGCTTAATACAATTTATTTACCATGTAAACATCGAGGAAGGACATGGATGTACTACCAAGGAAGGCGTTGAATCTTGTCTCAACGTTTTAAATATCACTTTACAGCGGTCGGCCGTGCTGCGGTCTTTATCTGAACAAGAAAGGAAAACTATAAACTTACTAGAAGCTTATAAGTTTCTTCTGAACGAAGTCAAAAAAGTAAAAGATAGTGCTGAAGTCGAAAAATTGCATGGGTTACTAGATGTAAGTTTAATCAAGAGTGCACACGAGTTGATCCTGAAAGATCTTGAGTTACCCAAGAACGTAACAAAGCCTGGTGAAATGAGTCACAAGGCGCGATTTGCACAGTTTGAGGGAGAGTGGTATGAATATCAGAATCCGGAAGATATGGAAAGAAGCGTGCAGACATTGCTGGACAGATATAATGATTTGATAACATATTGTGTAAAAGAAGAGGACGATTTGGAGGTTGGTGTTTATAAGATGTTCAAGACTTGTAGCTGGCTGTTGTTTGAACTTCTGGACTTGCATCCCTTCTCCGACGGCAATGGTAGATTGTGCCGATTACTTTGTAGTTATGCATTATCTTCTATGACACCATTCCCTACCCCGGTTTATAATGTTTGGAGTGAATCGAAGAAAGATGATTATATAGACGCTTTGGTAGCTGCAAGGAAGTCAGAAACCCGTCATCCCACAAGTTTGACCACAATGATTATTGAATGCAATTATTTTGGCTGGAAGAAATTTTTGGACAATCTGGAAGAAGGTGCAACATAGTTTTACGAATTACGTGAACAAAGTTTTCACAAAGACAAAGTTTAAAAAAGTACTTTATAAATGTGTGTATGTGTTCCGTTTGTCTCATTTGTTTTTAAAATCAATAATCTTATAAATGTATCTGTATCCGTAAATATTATTTTAACACGAAAAACGAGTAACCGGTCGCCGTAACTTAGAAAGATAGATTAGTTTAAAGGCGATGTTACACAGAACAATTCGAGTACCTTTTAATTTTTAAAGAATTGTGTCATTTAGCATCACTGTAAGACACTACTTGGATTGAGACCAACTTTAAGTCTCGACCATTGCTGAAGAGCTACTAAATTCGGCACCAAATTAAATATATATCAATTATTATACTTTAGGAAATTGTTCAATCATGTGTACCAATTTAATCACGTGCAATTTGGCCACTTACCCTTTACTTTTTTGTCGAAGAAAAGTTAGCCTTTACTTTTTGGCGATTTTAGCCACTTTTTGAGTTTGAGCCTATGAGGTGTTAGCCTTAACTTTTTGTTGAAAAAAATGTTAAGGGTTAGCCTTTTCTGGCCATTTTCGCCACTTTTTGAGTTCCCCAAAAGAGCACCTCGAGCCAATTGACCTTAGAAGTCCTTACATCATGCCACTTTCAAACATGAATATTTTACTTACATGTATCCCACATTTCATTGCGTATACCTAATGTTTATATGGATTGAAGTTGTGTGACGTAAGCAAACGTAACAATATCTTTATAACATTTAAAGGGATATGGCAATAAAAATTTAGTTTGTCTCATTTGAAAGAACTTTTAAAATTATTTAAAAATCTCCTTTACCGATTTTTCGTATCTTTCTTAGTTCTTGAGCAGCCTAGTCCCGCCGTTCTGAAGCAAGCGAGAAAAAACGCGGATGTAGTATGAGACTGGGACCTAGGGGTGACGTCACAGCTGAAGGTGCTTCAGAACTCAGCGAATCATAAATCAGCGAGCTGTCCACCACTCCACCATCTTGGATTCTTGTGGATAACTGGATATGCATGTTACGCCACAAGCAAGGACACGCAAGTACTTTACCCAAGTCAATGGTCATTATGAGCCCAAAATTATAATTCGGTCACTATTTCAAATAACAAATTGACCGACAACTTTTTAAACATCTACTAATTGTTATTTGGTCACCTAGGAGTAGTTTTATATGGCTAACCCTGCTTGTGACGTCACTAAACGTCTAAACCACCGTTAATGAGATCAAAAATTAATCCAAGATGGCGGACAGCTCATCGTTTTCAGTCAAAATATCTCAAGAACTAAGCAAGATCTTCTTTAATCTTTCTAGAATTTCACATTAAATAGTAAATACTAAATACTAATTTACAATGTGAATTACATTTAAACTGTATAAAAAAATATACTAAGACTAATGTTAAGAGTTAATATTTACAAGTAATCTTAAATAAAATTTGAAAATTTTTTGATAGAATTCGATAAATTTACTTCGACTCCAGCGTTCGGTTAAAACATTCAATCCCATACACAATTGGGCTATTTTTAAATCGTTCAGTTCGATATCTAAAATTATACAGTTTTTCTCCATTTGATCTAGTTTGTCTCTGTCTTATCTGATTAACTGTTTCTGGCAATAAACTGTGTAATCTATGTCTAGGGTCTGTCATTGTTTTTATAAGGTTTCCGCACATCTCTTCTCTGCGAGCCTTTAATGTTTTAAGGTTACAGTCCAGTAATGCTTCTTCATAAGTCAGACCAGGACAAATTATCCTAAGCGCACGCTTCTGAACTCGTTCTATGTCAGTAGACTGTTCCTTGGTTAAGTTTCCGTGCCAAATTTTAGCACAATATTCAAGTGTCGATCTTATGACAGCCATATAAAAGGCTTTTAAATCCTGCTTTGGTGCACCATAACCTTTTAACATCTTCAGAAAATACAGTCTTTTTACCGCTTTTTAACAATATAGCATGTGTTAGTTGACCACTTCAAATTGTCATCAATCCATAAACCAAGTAATTTGTAACATTTAACCCTTTCAAATACATGTCTATTGATTTCTAGCGGTGGAATAACAGTTACATTTTTTCGAAAGTCAATTATCATTTCTTTGCATTTCGTTTGATTTAACTCCATCATATCTTCTTCAGTAAACCTTAAAACGCTCTTAACTTTACTTTCAGCACCACCCAGTTGCTTCCCAGAAATATGGTGGCTGACATCTAGTACCTCGTATAATGTAGTGTCATCCATAAACATTAATGTATCATGTTCAAGTATAACATTAGTTTCCATGTTGGTTGATATCATGAGTTGGATTTCTTCTTTTATTACAGAGGGAAGTTTATCAATCTTTATTACAAAGGCAATTGGTCCGAGTTTACTTCCTTGTGGCACTCCGCCATTGATATATGCATAATCAGACGTATCATTCCCAAATTTAGTAAAATGGGATCTTTTATTGAGGTATGTTCCAAACCATTGGATTAAGGCCAATCTAACTCCCATCTCTTTCATATTTCTTAGCAGTATATTATGATTAATTAGATCGAACGCTTTTCTAAAGTCAAGAAAAATTATTCGTATTACTCTTTGTGGCTCGTCCATTGCTCTATACCAGTTGTGGAGTAGATTTAGAAGGGCATACAAAGTCGAAGATCCTGGGAGCCCTCCATATTGGGAATTGGAAATTTTCCCATTTATATCTTCATTTATCCACTTGTTGGTAAAGGATTCCTGAACTTTTGATAAAACACTGGTTAATGCAATCGGTCTAAGGTTTTCAGCGATTGTACATGGTGTGATCTTAGGAATCCCAGTTACTTTGTATTTTTTCCAAGTTTCAGGAAATTTCTTTGTCTGAAATGACTCATTAAAAATTTCAGCAAGGGGAACGGCAAACAATTTCGAAAACATTTTCAGAATCTTCAAAGGTGGATCATTTGGCCCAGGTGCCTTGTTAACATTAATTGCATTCAATTCTCTAGCAACTTCTTCAACACTGATTAACGGTAGATCATCCGGGCATTGCATTTCTAGCCACTCGTTTGATATATGTGGATAATTTATCGTTAAATTAGCAAAGAAGTTATTAATTGAATCTGCCGATTGTTTATCGTTCATTTGGAGATTTGTCTCGGAGTCTACTAGAGTCACAGCGTTTTTCCTTGATCCAATTAATCTTTTAACTTGCTTCCACCATGCTTTTGGGCATGAACTATGGTTTGGTCTTACCTTTTTATCATAAAACTGCAGCTTGGCTTTCTTTATCTCAGCTGAAACTTGTCTACGTAAATATTTGAAGAGCTCGGTTTTATTGTTTTTAAAAGCTTTATTTCTTTTATCCATCAGAGATTTAATTTTTTGCGTCATAAAGGGTTTATCGTTGGTATGCTTTTTTATTATTCTTTCGGGAAAAAACTCGTTGATAATCACTTTAGTAAAATGAAGAAAAGCATCAACTTTCTCATCGAGTCCTTTGTTAGAGAAAAGTTCACTCCAGTCATAGTTCTCTAGAAAAACCCCAAACTGTTCCGTACTTGTATGGTTGAGATCTCTCACTTTTACCTTTACTATGTTTCCAGCCTTTACTACAGAGGCATCAGTTCTCGCTTTCCACAACACAATGTTATGATCTGATGTTGATAGAGGTGCCAAGACCTCAGGATTTATATAGAAATGCGCGATATTTGTAAAAATCAAATCAAGTATATTGTTATTCCGTGTCGGAACCTTAACAACTTGTTTGAGACTACAGTGTCTATTTAATCGACTCTGTTGAAAGCCGTTACTCGTTGGGTTAAAATCGCCCGAAACAATGAAAGCTGAGTTAGGACTTTCAGTACAGAGTTTGTCATAGCAATTATAAAAGTAATCATAAAAACTGTCTATCTCGCTATGACTCGGTGGTAGGTATACGCAGCACACCACAATTTTTGAAATTGCTCTTGGTAACCATTTTGGACGTAATGTAACCCATTGACACTCAAACAAGGGGTCATTCAAGTCCTTGCGAATTTTAAATGGTATTTTGTTGTTCACATATAAAGCAACACCCCCTCCTGTACCATACGTTCTATCATTTCTAACCAATGTCATTCCAGAAACAGCCACAGCTTTATCGAAACGTTGGCAAGGTGGATTAAAATATAATTTTAAAAGTTCTTTCAAATGAGATAAACTAAATTTTTATTGCCATATCCCTTTAATACTTGAATCTTCCCTCTGTATACTGCTGTGTTCCCATAAAAGCATGCATCTAAAGCCATAGTTTCGTTAACGTAACAATATATTTATAACATAACTTGAATCGTGTAGAGTCTTCACTCGATCTAGTAGCAGCAGTGCTGGCCACCAGAGCATTTGAAGACATAGTTTCATAACGTTATAAAACTTGAATCTTACAGATTCCTCACTCTGTTAGTGTTAAGCATAGCGACACACTCCTCAAGACTAGCCGGCTAGTAGTCGCAGCGCCTCCACCATTATACCTCATAACATCGAGGGGCAAATCACTCTAAAGGTCTCGTACACTAGGACGAAAAGTCCAAAGTCTCTAAAAGTCCCCAAAACCCATTTAAATATACTTGACAATTCTTAAAATTCATAAAAAAACACTCTTAAAATCTAAAATATACGACTGAATTGAACGAAAGACCCCAAAATTTGAAAGAGTATGACGGAATCGACATTCTGTCTCATAAATATGCGATCTGCTTCATGTAATATTATCCTGAAGTAAAGTATGGATTCTGACAATTTTGCTCTAGTACCAGTATTGTATTTTTTATCAAGTGTTGAAGAAAAAGCGGATATAATTACTGCATAGCTTTCACCAGAACACTGAAACAACAAGAAAATATTGTATTATTTCGTAAAAAACTCAAAAGTCAGTGACAAATTCCCAAAAAGTCCCACTATATAATTCCCAGACTTTCGAAAGTCCAAACGTTCCGTCCTACTTTTTAGGAGTGATTTGCCCCTCGCGTAACATTAGAACAGAGTCCGCACTCTGTCAACTGCAGTGCCCCCACTAGAGCACTAGTACATCATCATTATTCATGACTGTGCTTCGACCTCTTCTTTATGTCCCTTGCTTACCATGTGTGCTTGATAAGGTTTCGTTCCATTCAGCTGTTTATCACAGATTCCACAGTAATATTGTTTGGGTTGATCACTTTGAGGGCCTTCCCCTAACGTGACTAACTTACTAACCCTCGGAACCTTTGTCAATTGGGTTGTAAAACCTGAACATTAAGGCTTTCTGTCCACCTCAGAGTGGTATATTTAAAGGCAATAAACTAAACTAGACATGTATGTCAATGATGACCTTGTGCAGAAAAACGTATATTACTGTATATTAATGATAGTTAGCTGTTATTAGACGTAGACATCGCCGAACTACGCTGTTTCTTTCGCTATATATTTAAAGATGAAGATTTTTTCATTAGCCTTCATTAGCAGACTTGACAAAATATATCGTGGAATTTCACACTTTCCTGTCAAGTTTTACTTCTTTTAACCACGTTTCGAACCAGTTCTTTTAACTACCAAAATTGCTTTTTACTCTAATCTGCTAAGTTTTGATGTAGTTCTGTTAAGCCTCTCATAAGTTGGAGATGTTTGGACATTGATCAATATTTGTAAAAGGACCAAATTTCCAAATGGAGTTCATATTTCCTAGGAAATTTGGCCAGGGGAGCCATTTCTCCTGTTACTGTACACCAGTTAGGTCTATAGAAAATATGTGTATAGCTTTAGCTTTAGAATACCCGGCCAGTTTCGATCACA
Organism: Trachythela sp. YZ-2020; assembly: GCA_016169945.1. Taxonomy (NCBI): domain Eukaryota; kingdom Metazoa; phylum Cnidaria; class Anthozoa; order Malacalcyonacea; family Clavulariidae; genus Trachythela; species Trachythela sp. YZ-2020. The sequence goes on along the minus strand of JADLSH010000379.1, from coordinate 4,424,664 downwards.
GGCAAATCAGGCTCTCAGATGTGTATCAAAATAATTATTGTATATGTAACGGGCAAATATTGCTGGCTTCATCTGATAGGGGGGGGGGGGGGGTGCTAAGCGGGTGGTCGTCATGAATCAGGGCGTGACCGGCATCTGAGACAGGATGAATCGTCACTGAGGACCCCTGCAGGATCACCTTGTCAGAAAAAAATAAGATTGCCTAGATGGTCAAAATGATGAGCCTCATCATCAATGGCCCAATATTATATTTTTGTTTGATAAATGCCCTGTCAAATCCAAAATTGGGAACCTGCACCATAGGCGTATCTACTGGGGGGTGCACAACAAGTCAGAATCAATGAGTTCATACTGAAATTTTCACTAATATATGGCATCTTTGACATAATTTGCGCTGGTGCCGGAAGGGTGAACCCCCGCACGGAAAAATCTGCACCCCCAGTAAATCCATGATCCCTAGATAGAATCAACTTACTGAGTTACTTTGGCTCGTATACTCTATGTTGATTGTGTTTACTTACATCAGTAAGTGATACCAAATCTTGCCTGCAAAACACTTTACTTTTATAACCGTATTGAATGTCTTTGAATGTAAATTTCTCTCTCAAAATCACTTTGTTGAGATGGGTCATTCCAGAAAACTCCACACCTCCCCCACAGAGGAAATTGCAATTTAATAACCCCCTAGCCTCTCAGGGGTGTAGGAAGCTCATCTATTTTGGGGAGCCGACCAAAGCAAAATATGTAGTCAATGTGGTGCTGTGGTTAAGGTACCTCCCAAGACCCCAGAACTAAAGATCAACCGACAAAAATAGCAAACACTTCTGTCATTATACATTAGGGTTTTACTTATACACCAATAATCTGTCAAATGCATTGCTCTGTTATGCATTACTGTTGGTGCCAGTTTGTCATGTAGCAAAGTTAAAATTACACAGCAAAATAAGATAGGCAAGTGAGCAAAAACTCCACTACGAGATAAAAAAACGGAATACCAAGATCGTGAAGTTTACCATTCCGTCCGGCATTTTACTATATACGGTATAGTGGAATAGCGTAATTTTCGATCCCTGCTAGCCGGCATTGGGCATGAGTTGGATTTCAGTAATAGTGAGTCAGCGACAGTGCATTATATTGTCGTCAGATCATACAGTGAGTTATAAGAGTGTGTGAATTCTTTATTACACACAGTAATGTCTATTATGCAATGACCCTTTGTTTTATAGCGAATACATAAATAGATTTAGCATCATTTGCTAGCTGTCATTACCGCCAGTGCTTTTAATGGCCACCTTGTGCTTCGCCATATATATCACTGATAAAATCCTATATTCTGCTGAGGGTCTGGATATTTTTTTGGAAGGGGAGACATTTGCGAGAAAAAAACCCAGACTTTTTTCAAACTGCTAAATCGCCAACCGTCTGCCTTTTCTTTCATAGGACAAAGTAAAGATAATAGACGAATAATTAACCTTAAATTGAAAATTTTTTCTGACTCTGCGTTGTGAAAAGTAACGCCTGATGTTAATTTATATCACCTTGTCCTTATATAGATAAAAAATCAGACAATGCCCACTAGTACTGTACCAAGCTTAATTGATTTTGAAGCCGACGAGTGGCCGAAATGGCGGAAAAAAGACACACAAGTTCCTTCTGTGAATGAAATGGTTAAAAAGATTGTGGAATACCAAATTAAATGGAAACAGCGGAAGGACTCTATTGATGAGAAACGTCTTAACCAGGCGCTTCGTGGTTGCTTAATACAATTTATTTACCATGTAAACATCGAGGAAGGACATGGATGTACTACCAAGGAAGGCGTTGAATCTTGTCTCAACGTTTTAAATATCACTTTACAGCGGTCGGCCGTGCTGCGGTCTTTATCTGAACAAGAAAGGAAAACTATAAACTTACTAGAAGCTTATAAGTTTCTTCTGAACGAAGTCAAAAAAGTAAAAGATAGTGCTGAAGTCGAAAAATTGCATGGGTTACTAGATGTAAGTTTAATTAAGAGTGCACACGAGTTGATCCTGAAAGATCTGGAGTTACCCAAGAACGTAACAAAGCCTGGTGAAATGAGTCACAAGGCGCGATTTGCACAGTTTGAGGGAGAGTGGTATGAATATCAGAATCCGGAAGATATGGAAAGAAGCGTGCAGACATTACTGGACAGATATAATGATTTGATAACATATTGTGTAAAAGAAGAGGACGATTTGGAGGTTGGTGTTTATAAGATGTTCAAGACTTGTAGCTGGCTGTTGTTTGAACTTCTGGACTTGCATCCCTTCTCCGACGGCAATGGTAGATTGTGCCGATTACTTTGTAGTTATGCATTATCTTCTATGACACCATTCCCTACCCCGGTTTATAATGTTTGGAGTGAATCGAAGAAAGATGATTATATAGACGCTTTGGTAGCTGCAAGGAAGTCCGAAACCCGTCATCCCACAAGTTTGACCACAATGATTATTGAATGCAATTATTTTGGCTGGAAGAAATTTTTGGACAATCTGGAGGAAGGTGCAACATAGTTTTACGAATTACGTGAACAACGTTTTCACAAAGACAAAGTTTAAAAAAGTACTTTATAAATGTGTGTATGTGTTCCGTTTGTCTCATTTGTTTTTAAAATCAATAATCTTATAATGTATTATGTATCTGTATCCGTAAATATTATTTTAACACGAAAAACGAGTAACCGGTCGCCGTAACTTAGAAAGATAGTTTAGTAGGCGCTGTTACACAGAACAATTCGAGTACCTTTTAATTTTTAAAGAATTGTGTAATTTAGCATCACTGTAAGACACGACTTCGATTGAGACCAACTTTAAGTCTCGACCATTACTGAAGAGCTACTAAATTCTGCACCAATAACTTTTAAATATATATCAATTATTATACTTTAGGAAATTGTTCAATCATGTGTGTACCAATTTAATCACGTGCAATTTGGCCACTTACCCTTTACTTTTTTGTCGAAGAAAAGTTAAGGGTTAGCCTTTACTTTTTGGCGATTTTAGCCACTTTTTGAGTTTGAGCCTATGAGGTGTTAGCCTTAACTTTTTGTTGAAAAAAATGTTAAGGGTTAGCCTTTTCTGGCCATTTTCGCCACTTTTTGAGTTCCCCAAAAGAGCACCCCGAGCCAATTGACCTTAGAAGTCCTTACATCATGCCACTTTCAAACATGAATATTTTACTTTCATGTATCCCACATTTCATTGCGTATACCTAATGTTTATATGGATTGAAGTTGTGTGACGTAAGCAAACGTAACAATATCTTTATAACATTTAAAGGGATATGGCAATAAAAATTTAGTTTGTCTCATTTGAAAGAACTTTTAAAATTATTTAAAAATCTCCTTTACCGATTTTTCGTATCTTTCTTAGTTCTTGAGCAGCCTAGTCCCGCCGTTCTGAAGCAAGCGAGAAAAAACGCGGATGTAGTATGAGACTGGGACCTAGGGGTGACGTCACAGCTGAAGGTGCTTCAGAACTCAGCGAATCATAAATCAGCGAGCTGTCCACCATCTTGGATTTTTGTGGATATGCATGTTACGCCACAAGCAAGGACACGCAAGTACTTTACCCAAGTCAATGGTCATTATGAGCCCAAAATTATAATTCGGTCACTATTTCAAATAACAAATTGACCGACAACTTTTTAAACATCTACTAATTGTTATTTGGTCACCTAGGAGTAGTTTTATATGGCTAACCCTGCTTGTGACGTCACTAAACGTCTAAACCACCGTTAATGAGATCAAAAATTAATCCAAGATGGCGGACAGCTCATTGTTTTCAGTCAAAATATCTCAAGAACTAAGCAAGATACGAAACGTTGGCAAGGTGGATTAAAATATAATTTTAAAAGTTCTTTCAAATGAGATAAACTAAATTTTTATTGCCATATCCCTTTAATACTTGAATCTTCCCTCTGTATACTGCTGTGTTCCCATAAAAGCATGCATCTAAAGCCATAGTTTCGTTAACGTAACAATATATTTATAACATAACTTGAATCGTGTAGACTGTAGAGTCTTCACTCGATCTAGTAGCAGCAGTGCTGGCCACCAGAGCATTTGAAGACATAGTTTCATAACGTTATAAAACTTGAATCTTACAGATTCCTCACTCTGTTAGTGTTAAGCATAGCGACACACTCCTCCAGACTAGCCGGCTAGTAGTCGCAGCGCCTCCACCATTATACCTCATAACATCGAGGGGCAAATCACTCTAAAGGTCTCGTACACTAGGACGAAAAGTCCAAAGTCTCTAGAAGTCCCCAAAACCATTTAAATATACTTGACAATTCTTAAAATTCATAAAAAAATACTCTTAAAATCTAAAATATACGACTGAATTGAACGAAAGACCCCAAAATTTGAAAGAGTATGACGGAATTGACATTCTGTCTCATAAATATGCGATCTGCTTCATGTAATATTATCCTGAAGTAAAGTATGGATTCTGACAATTGCTCTAGTAAGATTTGTGTATTTTTGATCAAGTGTTGAAGAAAAAGCGGATATAATTACTGCATAGCTTCACCAGAACACTGAAAAAAATACGAAAATATTGTATTATTTCGTACAAAAGTCGGTGACAAAGTCCAACTATATAATTCCCAGACTTTCGAAAGTCCAAACGTTCCGTCCTACTTTTTAGGAGTGATTTGCCCCTCGCGTAACATTAGAACAGAGTCCGCACTCTGTCAACTGCAGTGCCCCCACTACAGCACTAGTATACATCATCATTATTCATGACTGTGCGTCGACCTCTTCTTTATGTGCCTTGCTTACCATGTGTGCTTGATAAGGTTTCGTTCCATTCAGCTGTTTATCACAGATTCCACAGTAATATTGTTTGGGTTGATCACTCGGACCTGAGGTCGCACCTCCGTATGCTATACAAACAGAAAACTTAACATTGAATACGATATCAAGACACGCGAGACAATTAACACTACATTTTAATATATTTATATACTATACTAAGATGCCCGCTGTCGCCGACAGAGATGGAATCTACTGACTTCCCAACTAGTTTAGCTAATTGATTAGTTTGGGAAGTCAGTACCCTTATATAAGATTTATATATGGGTAAATTATTGTTGTTGAATCCGTGGCTGGTCGCGATGCATCAGCATGAATAATCAAGCACCAACACCAGCATTGGAATAAATATTATCCCTTCCCAACCAATGGTACCTCCTCCATCCCCAATAGCAACTAGTCATCCGTCACTGTCAGAGACGGAGAATTATAACAAAAAACCAAGCTAATCACCAAACCAGTCATCGGGGTAACCTCCACGATATTGTTGCCTTGGAAATTGACACCAACAATTACACTGAGTAATATTGAAGCGAGCTAAGCATCCAATCCAAGTTTGTCGCACGGTCAAGATTAGCGATCATTTTCGAGACACAGAGCACTTGCACGTACGGCCAGCGCGGCCGATTTTGCGCATGCTCTGTGACTCCAAAATGATCGCTAATCTTGACCGTCGCGGCTAACTTTTTGTACGTATGACAGTAGAACTGTATTCTACTTTCTGTGCGGCCGTCAAGTTTTTAACCAATCAAATTTCACGAAAATATAAACACATACGTGCGTGCAATTGTGCGTACGTACGTGCAAGTGGAGCCCGGCCTTTAGTGTCAGATGAGACGATTCTATGCTGAAATGTCAGGGACCGCGCGGAGCCGGCCATGCCCCCCCTTTCGCTGCATAAAGATAACTCGCTCATTGAAATTGAAATACGGAATTCTAATACAAAATCTACCCCCCCCCCTTTTCCCTACTTCTAAACAGGCGGCTCCGAAACACCTAATCACTAATGTTATAATGACTGTATTAGAGGGAAAAGCATGTGATATATGATAATTTTTGTCCACCTTACATACGTTGATATGGCTTTACTCTGTAGTTTTGACGAAAATTATTCCTAAGCATATCATTTTTCAGTAAGACTGCGAATTTTTTAAACAAACAAGGCCTAAGAAAGTAACAAAAATTGAACGGATCAAGTGGATCAACCCGCCCTCTCCGGACGGCATAAATTTCGTCCGTAGTGGGATTCTAGATCTTTTCTGGAATGAGCGCCGATGGCAGTTTCTCTTCTCTTTAATTATATCCTTAATCCCATTAAGCACAACTTGTGCTTGTTTACAAAATATTTACAAACATTTTCAATATAAAACAAGTTACTACCACACATTTCTCCAAAAATAATTTATAGCGCATGCAGTGTTTGAAGACAACAGAGGACATGTTCCTATTCCGTTCTTTGTTCACCAAGAGGCATGGCAGCAGCGCTTGTTGAAAAGGTACGGAGACGAGCTTGTTTTGATGGATGCGACATACAAAACAACCAAGTACGCCATCCCCCTGTTTTTTATTTGTGTTCACACAAATATTGGCTACAAAGTAGTAGCTGAATTCATGAGCCAGACGGAGGAAAAACAATCGATCAGTGAAGCAAAAGCCATTATAAAATCGTGGAACCCTGACTGGAGCCCTAACTATTTCATGATCGACTATTCAACAGCGGAGATTGGAGCAATTGAAGAACAGTTTCCTACTACGACCGTTTACATCTGCGATTTCCACAGAATTCAAGCTATGCAACGATGGGCCAAAGCAAAGAAGAACAACCTTACCACGGAAGAACAAGAAAGGTTTTTGCAACAAATGAAAATAATTTCTTACGCAAATAGAGAAAGCGAGTTTCAAGCCGAAGTCGACCTGTTAAGGAAGCTTAAGCTTTATGAAAAAGTTAAGGATTACGTTGAAAACACTTGGCTTTCATGTTCGTCACGCTGGGCACATGCGTTTAGGCAGCAACAAGCAGCGAACGTTGTCAATACTAACAATGGGACGGAGGCAATGAACAAACTATTCAAATATGAGTATTTACCACGGTCGGTAGATAAATCGGTGTATGGTATTGCAACCACGATTGTGGAGTGTTTCATTCCTGACTCGTATCAGCAATATATGCAAAGTAACCTGATGTATAGCAGTTCATATCGGAGGTATAATCAAAATGTACCGGTTTACTTGCGAGATAGGCCACCGCAATTTGTGAAACATTGTCTGAAAAGTCGTTATGCCGCGGCGGAATACCAATGCTCTGACATTTCAACGGTGAATTTTCAAAAGGGAGAATTTAACGTCAGAAGCAAGACCAACCCCAAAGAAAAGCACCTTGTGAACTTGACCACACCAAAGTGTTCCTGTCAGGTATGGAAGAAGACCCAGTACCCTTGCAAGCACTTTTTTGCAATATTTTCTGCCAACGTAGAATGGAGTTTCGATTCTTTGCCAGATTACTACAAAAATAGCGTTTTCATCACTCTTGACAATGAACACATCAAAATCAAGAACGGCGATGCTTCAGCGAATGTATTGGATCGAGAGAATATCAAGGACGACATGGAAGTCGACCGGTCCTTGGATCTAGATGGCAGTCCACCTTTATCTTCTGATTCCAATTTCAAAGAGTCCAATTCAGCTGGTTTGAGTGAAGAAAGTCTGCCACATCAGGACAACTCCAAGTTACGGAAAATTCTTCACGAGAAACTTGATGCTCTGAAGAATCTCTCTTATCTCGTAGATACGGAAGCTGACTCAAACGGCCATAGAATCTGTCGATGGTATCCACCAGAAATTGTCAATTTCGTGCCCAAAAGAAAACGGTATCCCGCTCCGAAGTAGTCCTATCAAAAAGAAATTAAAGATAAATAAGACAGAGTACCATCAAGTCTTCCACAGAAATTTACCAAAACGGAAGAAATGGAGAAGGAGGGGTTCACCAGTTAAGGTTGTAATCGAGGATGATGAAATGGTGTTGGAAACGAAGAATAGAGGGGAGACTCGTAACAAGAGTATCGTAAGTATTCTAGAACATCAATAAGATTTAGATTTCGAATGTATCCATGATTTTAGGATATTACCCAAGGTCATATTAATATCTGTAATACGGAAATGACCGAGTTATAGGTGGTGGTTCCATAAACAGTACAATATAATAGCCTAGCTATTTGTATTATATGCGTACTAGAACAGCTATGTAAAAATTCCAAATTCGTCCAAATATTTAACTATATCAGAAATACCATAAAATGAACAATGGGGAACCGTTCTATTTCGAGTACGTTACATTGGACATGTTAATAAAATTTCACTGCTGCCATAGCTATTACAGTTGCCTAATTTTTATGAATACGCTTTTTTTTGTAGAAAACAGAAGAAACGATAATCGACCTGACTCTAGACGTTGAGGACGATCGACAGCCGGATTGTCACAATGGGTCTGACCAACTACGCATTAATAAAATTGAACCTGGTGACAGCGTTGGATGTGATAATAATTCACAAAGGTAACGTAACTAGCTAATAATATTTACATTAATTATAAATGATCTCTATTACTTTTAATTTAACTTTTGCCTGTTATAAAAACTACGCTCTCTGAATAAATTTCTTTTACTCAAACAGAAAGCACGAGCCTGTCAGAAAGCACGAGCACATTCAAACTTTATTCTCGTTCCTGATTGGTCAAGAAGCCCCGGATAATTCTCACTATCCGGTAGTTCGGTCCAAAAAAGCAATTATTGCACGTTGTAGAGCCCAAGCCCCTGAGCGTTTGGCAGCTTGTATAAAAAGCCCGCGAAATTTTAAAATCCGAAACAAAATGGCTTGTTGTAAATTTGCGTATTTAAACGAAGAGGAATTGAGGAAATGTCCAAATTATTGTCAGATAAAGTCCGTGACGGCACCAAAAAGGCCGCGAAAAATGCAAAACCATCTTTAACAAGTATGTACTATTTTATTTAATGTTAACTTATGTATTTTTGCATCTTTCCAACCGGCCGCAAGTCTGTTGGCTTTCTTGTCTGGTTTTTGAATGTATAATATTCAACTCAGCTTCTGTATAATTTTTTTATATCATGCTCAGCCTCATTCAATAATTGTTTCCTATTTTTTCTCAGATGCGTAACTAAATGAAGCATTCTGATCAGTGGCGTAACATTATATCAGGGGCCCCCCGGTTAAAAATTTTTGAAGGCCTCCCTTGGAGGGTCCGGAGGCATGCCGCCCCGGAAAATGTTTAAATCTAGAGTCTCTGAAATGCCATTTCCTGGACTTTGGGGGAAGATTTTACAGAATTCTGATGGTCAGAAAACGACATTTTAATATATCAAGAAAGAATATATATTTTGTTGTTGCGTTCATGCATTTTTCGTTTCTCAGAGTCTTCCCTGTCAATTTGTTTTTGCTCTACAGTCTGAGCTTGGCTGGCTGGGGGCCCCCTTTGGGCCATTTTTGTTGGGGGCCCCCGGGTTCGCCCGGTCTGAACTCATAGTAGTTACGCCACTGATTCTGATTGGCTACTTACAAGGTCCTTTAATATCACACCAGTACGGACCTCTCGGATGACCTGAGTGCTCAGAACGCAGGAAATCGCATTTTCGAGGTCCTAGATTTCAAATTTTCCCCGAGGAGGATGATTCTCCTTGGTCAGCCCTTAAGTGCCCACGGCTTAATATAACCTACTTAACCTAATAGCAGTTTCAACTTTTAGCCTACAGTGTATTAGAAACACTATTGGGTTCGTTAGTTAAACACAAATTCTCGCTCGACTTGACATCTTACAGTAAATTATATGACGTATTGCTAGCTAGAAGCTGCATGGAGAACACGTGGACACCCCATCTTCCCTGAATACTAGCTCAAAATGATTTTAAACTATAAAAATGACTTTATTTTCATCAAGGAAATTTCAAGGAAATTAGATTTAAGTTCAAGGAAATTTATGGAATTCTTGGAAATTCTACGAGCGAAAGGGTATTTGAACTTTGATCCTTTGATCAACGAGTTGTGGCAACACTGCTACCGCTAATTGGCAATTTACTGGTGCAGATTTACACCAAGAAACAACGAAAATTTGAGGAATTTATAAAGACAGAATTGTGGTGTGAAAACGTTCCAGGTTAGAGTGATAACGTACTAGCTTCTTATAGGCCTCATGACCTGTATTTACTTTGTTGTTAGGACAATTTTGATTGTGTTTTATACTTCTATATTTACGATGAGACAGATGGCTTTAGTTTCACATTCGCAGCTCACATTCACATTCGAATGTAGAGCCAGACAGGAAATTTTCATAATAAAACCGCAATAACTTCGGAATGGTTTAAGCAATGGAGAAAATATTCAATGCCGTTCTTCATCAATATTAAATGAATCGAATAAAATAATTTAGACATTTTTAGCTTGTCAGGTTTTCTCTGGAGGCCTCGCAGAATATAACGCGCGGTCATGATCGATTGTAGAGCCAGAGTCGTGAACTTCACGGAAAATACCTTATATCTCAAGAACGAAATAATTTACAATAAAATCGTTCAATGCCATTCTGCATTAGCTTTAAAAGTATAGAAGTCTAGAAGTTTGTAGAAGTTTGTAGCTTGTAAAGTTTTCTCTCGAGGCCTCGCAGACGGTTTGTTGTTATACGACGTCAATTAAAATGCCGTCGCGCACAAGCAGACATCCAAATAAAGACTGAAATAAAATCGATATATTTTTAAAACGGCTGAATGTATCGCAATATAGTTTCATGCCACCGTACAGTAAGGCACCAGCAAAGGTACCACAGTACAATTATTGTAAGAGTAATAAACAGTTCAAATGGAGAGGTACTGACAACGATTTAGCAGATTTTATGGCTAATACATTGGCCATTGACAAGGGAATATCACCACGTCCTGTAATATGGCTCGTGTTCTCTCCTGAAAGTCGAAAATGTGTCGTTAAGTTTCTACTCGAAGTTGAAAAGACTGTTAATACTATCGAAAATCATTCTACAGCGGGAACCCACAGCGAAGAAATATTAGTGAACGATACTGATTCAAACAACTTTGATGTGTGGAATGAAATATGCAAGCTATGGCTAGAAATTAACAGCATAAAGAAGCATATGTCGACGTCGCGGCCAGTGAATTTGCAAGCAGAAGTTGAACAGTACAGGAAACGAATACAAGAGCTTGAATGTGCAAACAGCAGTCTACATGAAGTTATAAAACTGTTGAATTCTGCTCCCTGTTCATGCACCAAAACTTCACCATCGACAGTGTGTGTCAAAACAACAATGAAGCCTAGGGCGAGAGAGAAGGGAAAGTTAAACAGAATACCGACTCGGATGGGTGGATCAAAGTTCCAAAGCAAAAGCGAAAGAAACGTAAGAAAGCTAAGAAGAGTCCTTCTAATCCATAGTTCTATATTAACTATGGTCAAGGTAAGTGATTTTACATTCTATTATTAAATTTACATAACAATGGCTTCAGCAAGCGTGACGGCTTCTACGGAAGCAGATATTATAATCGATTTGTTGAAGAAACCTTTCTCTGTTCGGCAATCTGGCGAGCAAAATATAATTGTAAAGCAGCGGCCAATGCCAAATTTACAAGCAACTACTGGAGATACTGGAGAAGGGAATCAATCACAACAACTACAAAGAACATACGAAAATTAGTAAAATTGCAAAGTTTGGTTGCGAAATGTTGTAAAATGCGGAAAATATAGCCTTGCAAAGTTTGCAAATTTTGTATACTTTTGTATTAGGCCAATTAAAAAAAGTTTTTAGTTTTTCATCAGATTTTTTGAAAAACGTGGGGCGGGCGGGCGGATTTTTATTACTTTTATTATTTATTTTTTAATAGCGTAAGTAGTATATTTCCCCTTTTAAAAACGGGTTAAAAGGTTGTTTTCCATTTCACACATTTTGTCTGCGCAAGAAATAGTCACAGTCAAGAGCTCTTCGTATTTGTGCGACAACGAAAGGCATGTTGAAACAATATGACCACCAACGTTCGGTCACAGAATAGACATGGGTTCGGTTTCCGACTACTTCCGACTAATTCCGATTTAATAATAATAATAAAAAATCTTTCGGGCGGCCAATTTTTCAAGGGCGGGCGGCGATGAAAAACTAAAAACTTTTTTTAATTGGCCTTACGTGCGGAAATTCCTCACATTTCGGCCCAAATATGGTAGGAATTTCCGCACGTAATACAAAAGTATACAAAATTTGCAAACTTTGTAAGGCTATATTTTCCGCATTTTACAACATTTCGCAACCAAACTTTGCAATTTTACTAATTTTAGTATGTTCTTTCCGGCAATATACTTTTTTTGCTTAGATAGAAAATTAGTCTATAATGCAAATTGTCTATTAAATTAATTGTTAACGTAATAGTATGCCATGTCTTATTTGTCTTTTGCTTATGGGAAGCTCTCTTTATTTTTTTTTCTCGTTGGCAATGATGATTGTCCAGTGCAGCATCTCAACTTTTTGATATTTTTTTGCACTCAATCTGACTCTGAGCCTGCGAGTTTATAAGTTATAAAAACCTGTTTGTTTAAGTTGTTTCATTGTTTGTAATATACTGTACTTAGTTATCCTACTCATGTTGAAATAAAAATGATGTATTTGCAACTGTGTTTCTTAGCTTGTTTTCCTGTTCTTTACGGACTTTACGCGGAATTATAATGAAATGTCATTAAAAACCGTCAATGGAAGGAAATTTTACAAAATATGCAGACCAAATAGCTAAAAATTTGTAAAGTGCTTCCGAATATTCGAATAGCATAGAACAGGATTAAAGTTAAATGTCGTTAAATGTCATTGAAAATCGAAAGCTCGCGCCGCAGTTGCCAAATCGCGTTCGCCTAGCCCTGGCGTATTCGTGTTTGGGAGGTTGCCATTCCTTGATAGCAGAGTATCGCGTTGCTATGGATGCTGGGATCAGCTAAAACCAATACCTTCTCCACCACACGACCTTATTCTTATCACCAGGCTCCACCGAAAATATGTCAAGGAACGGGGTAATGCAAGTCTCTCCATCGATCTCACCGGTATATATACACATTAGCCAGTATTGTGCGCGAAATGCACTACCCGAATTTACACCTGCATCCTGCCACTTCCCCGACGATCTGATCCCATTTCTTCATCAAGAACATTATGATTTGATATTTGTTAAATTGGGACTTAATTTTCAACAAATTAACTGAAGATGCAAAAGACGTTTGTACATGGTTTTATACCATAGACACATTTTTGGGAAATGAGTAACTTAGTGACAGGCCGATTATTAACTCTACCATACTATACAGTGTACATGCACGGAGGGATATTTATCGTAAGCCATCGAGTTTTCAGACTATAACATATATCTTGATTGACTGTGTTGGCAATTTCCGTTTGCGGACATCACTACAGCCAAGCTTTCCTTCACACGGATACGATTGAATATTTAATAATGGATACCAGTAATTATTTGTTGGGCACTAAGGACAATGAAATATATTATCGCAATTCATGTTGTGCAAATTAGGCTTAATTACCACATTCTAGCTATGATAGAAAATGTATGCCTTTGTATGCCTGTAAATAGTAGAAGTTTTCTTGTCAAAATGTTAGTTAAAAAACTATTTAACATAGATATGCAAAAAGGATTAAATATTTTCGAAGTTAAATTATGTTGACTCGGTCCAATCTATTTCGTTATTGTCTGTCCAATTCCGAGGGCAAAATAAGGTGGGGGCAGGGGGTGACAAGATATTTTGTAGTTGTATTGTGTGCACGTAATGTTTAATGTGCTCGACATGTTTATTATATAATGCATATAATAATGCACATGTTTTACAAGTCCATGTTTTACAAGTCCATGTTTTACAAGTCCATGTTTTACAAGTCCATGTTTTACAAGTCCATGTTTTACAAGTCCAGTCCATAGTTTACAAGTCCAGTCCAATCCATAGTCCAGTCCATGTTTTATACAACATGCCTATATTGAGAGCCAACGATGCATTAAATAATGAAATCAACCGAATTGTTGCTAAGCTAGCAAAGCAAAGTGGCTGGTCTGTCATTACTAACGCAAATATTTTAAAAGAAGACCTTAATCTTAGTGGACTGCATTTATCAACAGTAGGGACAACGAAGCTGGCCTCTAACTTTATTACACATGTTAGACACAATTGACTAGCAACTCACCCTGTGACTACAGCACCTATAGTTATGCAACCCACCAACCATCTCCTAGTATTCGTGGCCTTAAATTGGGATGTTTAAACATTACTAGTTTACCAAAACATATTGATGAGCTGCGGGTTTTACTTGGCAGTCAATTATTTGACATAATAGCAATAAGTGAAACACGGCTCGACGAAACCATCAGTGATGACGAGGTTCATATTGATGGTTATTTTATTGTACGCCACGACAGAAATAGAAATGGGGGAGGAGTTTGCATCTATGTGCCATCGACAATAAATTATAGTATATTAGAAATGATTTAGACTTTGAACATCTTATGGCTTTATCTATTGAGGTAACTAAACGAAGATCAAAGCCTTTTGTTGTTACCACATGGTATAGACCTCCTAATTCATCACTAGATTTGTTTCAACATTTTGAGGCTCTAGTTGGTAAACTTGATTCTGAAGATGTTGAGCATTTCATTTTGGGTGATCTGAATTGTAATTATTCTCCAATATGACTGATGTAGCTACAAATCAGCTTCAAAATATTTCGGAGATTTACAACTTAGAACAATTAATTAACGAGCCCACGTGGATTACAAGTACAAGTAGTTCGCTCATTGATCTTATATTTACAAATTGCACAAATTAAATAAAATTGTGTGCAGCGGAGAGTCGCATATTGGTATCAGCGATCACTGCATGGTTTATGCTTGTCGTAGACTGTCTATACCACATGTGTCCACAGGGGTAAAGAAAGTTAATGTTATAGACAATTTAAAAATTTTAATGTGAATAATTTCCGTGATGATATTCGCTCTCAACCTTGGAATGCTCTTAAACATTTAGAAAATCCTAATGAAATGTGGTCTAATTGGAAAACAATGGTTTTAGCATGCAGTCTGCGATAAACATGCTCCAGTTCGATGTAGGCGCATACGTAAATCTAAAAGTCCATGGATTAATTCCCAAGTAAAAGATTTACAAGAGAGATAGCTTAAGAACTAAAGCAGTGAAATTCAATGACCCCATAGATTGGTCAAGCTTTAGAAAAGCAAGAAATCAGGCTAATAATGAAATTAAGAGTGCTAAAAAACGTTATTATACCAGCGCCTTAAATAACTGCGATGGCAACTCACGAAAAACCTGGCAAACTATTAATAAGGTTATGTCACGTAACATTAAACCAGTGATCAAACGAAATCAATGTCGATGGCACCAAGTTAAATAACCCAAATGGAATAGCTGCATGAGAGCTTTAACCAATACTTTGCCGAGATTGGTCCTGAATTTGCAAAAAATGTAGGAAATATCGATGCTTGTTATAAAGATTATCTGTCTCAAGCAAGCAATCGATTTTTTCTGCAGCAAACAGACCAATTCTCTGTTTTTTCACTTTTGTCGAAGCTATGTAAATCGAAATCTACAGGCCTGGATAATATCTCAGCTAAACTTCTTAAAGAATGCCCAGACTTGATTTCTGAATCATTAGCATATTTATTTAATCTTTCTATCAAAACAGGGATTTTCCCTGACGAATGGAAAAATGCTACAGTTACTCCGATAAATAAGAACTTGGGTAAGCGCTGTGATTTAACGAATTATAGACCCATATCAATCGAACCAGTAGTTGCAAAACGAATAATTTATGACCAACTGCATGTATAACTGCTTGGTTGGTAATAAGTTATTGTCAACTTGTCAATCTGGTTTTCGTTCTATGCATTCTACTAGCTTGCCTGCACTACTGGAAGCGACTGATAGTTGGTCTTGAATATTGACCAAGGCAATATTAATGCTGTTGTGTTTCTGGACTTAAAGAAGACCTTTGATACGGTTGACCATACCATACTGCTGTCTAAACTTGAGTACTATGGGGTGACTGGTCTTGCATTAAGCTGGTTTAAATCATATCCCCAAGACCGTACCCAAACCTGCGTTGTAAGTAATGGTTAGTCATCTAAAACTTTTGTTAAAACTGGTGTGCCTCAAGGGACCATCCTTGGGTCTCTTTTGTTTCTATTATATATTAATGACTTACCTAACTGTCTTCGCTATTCTCAAACCAGAATGTACGCTGATTATACCAGTTTAACTTATGCAAGTCATTTCACTGACCAAATTAACGAATGCCTCAATTATGATTTGGAAAAACTTCATATTTGGCTTGCGGCAAATAAATTAACATTAAATATGAAAAAAACTGAGTTCATGCTTATTGGCTCTAGACAACGTCTTTCTCATACTTTGGAAAATCCACGCATTGAGATAAATAATAATTTGATCAAACAAGTATTTTCTTCCAAACACTTGGACTTACAATTGATTCGAATTTGACATGGAAAAATCTGGATCATGGAAAGATTTCTAAAAAGGTTGCCTCTGGAATCAGTGCCATGAAGCGCATTAGGAACTTTGTTCCTCTAGAGACAATTATTACCGTTTATAATGTACAAAGTTTTAAATGCTTAAGGTGGCTCCCTACAGTTATTATAAAAACAAGGGGTGAAAATGTGCTTTCCCTATTGCAACACATATCTTCATGTTTGTGAAATATATAGTTGCTTTTTGGGTAATAACTATTAATATAACTGTTATGTGTCCAACCTATGGGTTCTAAATATACCACAGTCGCGTTGCTATGGTAACAACAGCGTATGAACTATAGTAGTCATATCCTATAAATTGGACAAAAAATAAAATTACTTGAATTTCCTTCGGTGAATTTTTTTTTAAATTTTCAAGTAAATTTGGAATACTAAGCGGAACATTATATAAAAAAATTAAGGTAGGTTGTAGGATAAGTTTTTTAGATATTTGCAAATTTTTGTTCTGAGAAAACTTATCTGTAAATTTTTCCAAAATTTGGATATATTAAAAAAGGCGACTTGTAAGTTGACTATACAAAAATTTAAGAATTTTCACCGAAGGAAATTAAAACTAAAGCCATTAAGCCACGCACAAAACTTACGCGGGCAAACAGAATTTCAATTCGACAAGAACGGCATCTGCGCATGTAGTCTAGGACCTGTATAGGAGTTTGTATGCATTTCATTTAGCACAGGCAATCTCAACTGTTTTAGGATAAAATGACCATGGCGGTCAACATGGCATATGTGCGAAAACCTGAATCCGGGACGAAAGTCCTGAAAATGACCCCGCCCTGAAACGGCAGTGCCGACATAGCTCTAACTTCCGAAAAGCAAAAACGACAGCCTTTCTGAAGTGCTTATAGTGTTTAGAAGGTTGCTTTTAGGGGTAGTTATTGGAAGGAAAAATTTGTCTAAGTATAATATTTTACAAGGAAATGACCATGCACCACCCCCAGGTCAACTGCTAATTATCCATGAAATAACTAATATACCTGGCAGAGATAAATTTTCTTATTTCCTAACAATTTTTATCATGGGATGAAAAACTATGCTTAATTTAATATAATTATTGTAGATTTCATAAGGATTGACATTGTTTTGTTTAAATATAATACATTTTATTTCACTTACCCCACAAAACACGATTTCAGCCATATTTTGCCGTCTTGTTTGCTTTTTATCGCCGAGTCTCGCAAGTATCATCAATTGTTGTACTTTTACATAATGATAGATGGCTAAAGAAGATTTCAGCAAGAAGTTTCGTCAAGTTTTGAAGCAGTGCAGTGTATTTTATCTTCGATATTGTGTCCTTCGATATTTCGTCAAATAGCGGCCATTGCAATGCCTCGCCGCTTGTCTTCCCGATAAATGCCACTTCTTCGTCTTCATATGTATTTAGATTACAGTATCCAAGAGTACTTCATTGTAGAATAGTCCCAATCGAAAAACTAGAGTAGTATAGTCCCACTTGAAAAGAAAAAAACCTCCCATAACAAATTTAGGATCAGAACAAAGACACAACTTTAAAAATAATTTGAAAGTCACGCGCAATCTTCGCGAAAACTCCTCGTGGCTACTTGACGGGAAATATTTTCACGAAACGCTGTTCGCCACCACAGAACCCAGTAAATATATTATATTTATTGTATTTTTATAATTTATGAAAAAAACAATAAATATTTGCGTATTTTCTATTGTTTTTATCATAAATCATAAAAATACCATAAATATAATATATTTACTGGGTTCTGTGGTGGCGAACCAGCGTTTCGTGAAAATATTTGGCCCCCCCAGTCAAGTAGCCACGAGGAGTTTTCGCGAAGATTGCGCGTGACTCTGCGCGTGACTTTCAAATTATTTTTAAAGTTGTGTCTTTGATTCTGATCCTAAATTTGTTATGGGAGGTTTTTTCTTTTCAAGTGGGACTATACTACTCTAGTTTTTCGATTGGGACTATTCTACGATGAAGTACTCTTGGATACTGTAATCTAAATACATATGAAGACGAAGAAGTGGCATTTATCGGGAAGACAAGCGGCGAGGCATTGCAATGGCCGCTATTTGACGAAATATCGAAGGACACAATATCGAAGATAAAATACACTGCACTGCTTCAAAACTTGACGAAACTTGGTTGAAATCTTCTTTAGCCATCTATCATTATGTAAAAGTACAACAATTGGATGATACTTGCGAGACTCGGCGATAAAAAGCAAACAAGACGGCAAAATATGGCTGAAATCGTGTTTTGGTGGGGGGTAAGTGAAATAAAATGTATTATATTTAAACAAAACAATGTCAATCCTTATGAAATCTACAATAATTATATTAAATTAAGCATAGTTTTTCATCCCATGATAAAAATTGTTAGGAAATAAGAAAATTTAATCTCTGCCAGGTATATTAGTTATTTCATGGATAATTAGCAGTTGACCTGGGGTGGTGCATGGTCATTTTCTTGTAAAATATTATACTTAGACAAATTTTTCCTTCCAATAACTACCCCTAAAAGCAACCTTCTAAACACTATAAGCACTTCAGAAAGGCTGTCACTTCTGCTTTTCGGAAGTTAGAGCTATGTCGGCACTGCCGTTTCAAGGCGGGGTCATTTCAGGACTTTCGTCCCGGATTCAGGTTTTCGCACATATGCATGTTGACCGCCATGGTCATTTTACCCTAAAACAGTTGAGATTGCCTGTGCTAAATGAAATGCATACAAACTCCTATACAGGTCCTAGACTAATGTCCTTGTCTTTCGCGTGACTCGCTGGCTGTAAAACAGGCTGTTTTTTTCCGAAATGGTGTACAATTGCGAGCAAAATTCTCTTCGTTTTCGTTACCCTTGGCTTGTTGGACCCAAGATTGTTTGTTGGTGGTTTTTTTCTGGTCTGGTTTGTCAGTGATTTACCCATTGAATTAATCCAACGTCTCTTAATATTGTTGAAATCGGTATGAAAACTTTTCAAAAGACAACTCGTAAGTCGTAACTGTCTGTACTGTAGTTGTATGCAGTAGTTTTTAAACTTTTGATTGTTTTAAAGAATTATATTACTCTGACAGTTTCTAGACCGCCTTGAGCAGAGTATAAAATATCATTTTAGAATTTTTAGACTGCAACAAGTCGAAGATTTTGAACATTATAAAAGATAATACTGAACGTAAATACGTAAAAAACATACTAAAAGAAAGCTTAGAAACTGGTTAACAACATACGTACTGCTTGAATTTCAAAGATTTACGATTATAATGAAAAGATTGTGGTTTCTTCGCAGAAAAATCTCGAAAATAACTTCCCGCGGCTTGTTTCAAAATTTTACCGGATCACGAAGATTCCACGCGTGAGACGCGAGGACGCCATCTGATCTATATAGATCGTGTTTCAAACTGTACTAACTGTAGGGAGCCACCTTAAGCACCTGAATATCTTAGTTACAGATTCATTCATCGCAGTGATTTAACTTCATATAACCTGAGAAATGTTGAGAATATGCTTGCAGTTATTTTTCCACTACTGACTTCTATAAAAGAAGTCTCAGTTACAGTGGAACGGTTATGTGGAATAGTTTACCTAACAATATAAGAAATGCGTCCACATTATCATCATTCAAAAATTTGATACGTCGACATACGTTTCAGACTGAGTAAGTAATGTACATAACTTCTGCACGGCGTCTTTGGAAAACAGTACTGTAGTCTGTAGTGTAGTCTGTATTTAGTTTCTTTGTACTTGAAATTTTCTTTCATATTCGTATTTGTAACCCTATATTTATATTTTACTGAAAGGACTTACCGTGGTTAAATAAATTTTTTATCCTATCCTATCCTAAAGAAAATTCAATAAGGCAATCCAAACGTTTTCAACTTGTTCGGTATCCTCTGTCTGTAGTCCTCGCAGACGATTAGTGTCATTATACGCCGCCATGTGTAAATTTGAAAGACCTAGACTCTTTTCGCGGACATAATGTGGTATTTCTCCAAAACGGCGAGACATAGTCCTTAACGGTTTCATGCCGTTCTTGATTAATATCAAAGCAATGAATTCTATAATTTTTCGACCTTCCACGTCATTCTGTCTTGCAAATATTGCGTGCACAACATGTCTTGTCGAAGCGCGTCAACCTGCCGCAAACTCGAAACAGAGGGAAGACCTTCGCATACGAAACAGAATATCTGGTCAACGCAAAGCTGTTTTGCTATAATATTTCACGCCGTTCTTCGTTAGTACCAGGAGCATTGAATTATTCGAAATTCATTGATCTTTTCCGCTTAGTTTTTAGTGTAGAGCGAACAAAAGCCAATAACATCGCGGTACGCACCCCCCTGCATGATCCGCCGGTCAAAACAAAACTATATTAATCGTTATTAATTATTAAAGTTGACTGGGTGGGTTAGGATAGACAGATTAGGAAAGTAATATCACAATTGTAAAAATAAATAATGTAGGTTAAGTACATAATATAGGTAAGCTAGATACTTGATGTAATCGGTCACTGAAAAGCCCCAACGGGGAGTGAGCTGAATTGATAATGTATGTATGTCTGTATTAATCTCCGGGCCGATGTTCACGTCGTTAATTACTACTATACTCTTTGAAAATATGTTGTTCGTGATAAAGTGACATATTTTCAAAAGAGTATATAATAGTAATTACGGCTCCACGATCTATAACGTTTATGCATTATATAATAAAATTTCTACAGCACATAAGAAGAATGACATGAACACGGGTAGACTTGCTATACAAGTCGATTCGGATATTTAGACGCACGGTAAAGCCCAGGCGCGCAGTTAAGCCCAATTTTTCGAGATCGCCCGTATAAACCTACTCCGTATTAACCCAGTCCGTAGTAACCCAGTCATTATACTCTAGAACAAATTTTAATGCGAGTCGACTTGTAGCAAGCCTAGAACACCGGGTTCCGATGAGAACACCGGGTTCCCGCCATTTTGTCTTTTCTGTTTTGTATCACAATATGGCAACTTCTCGACAGTTTGTCAATGTTTATCCATATAATAAAAAGAACATTTAACGGTGGCTTTGGAAATATGACTTTTATTTTCTCGTGCTAAAAACAATATTTGACTCATATTTCACTCGTTCGTAAAATATTGTTTTCACCACTCGAAAATAAAAGTCATTTATTTTTTTATTTTTTGTGAGCGGGCGGTATCCTACGCTTTCCTGCAATTTGATTGGCTACGTGAGCGGGCGGTTTTTTACGATATCTGACCACGGTCAACGGTATCCTAAATTTCCGTATATTTTTATGTTATAAGCGATAAAAATATAAAAACGTTATTTACCGTTTAGGTCGGTCCGTACTGAAAAAATATTTTCCCTCGGTCTCAAAAACGGCCTTCGGCCTCGAGCCGTTTTTGAGACCTCTGGAAAATATTTTTTCAGTACGGACCTCCCATCCGGTAAATAACATATATATATCCGCGCCACTAAATATCCTCCAAACCTTTTATCCCAAAGTGTTGATTTGTTCATTATTTACTGGGGCTTCGGTGGCGAAGAGGTTAGCGCACTTGCCTTTCACCTCTAAGGCCGCGAGTTCAAGTCTCAGTGAGAACTTTCTCAATGCGACTCGAACCCAGTCCTCAAGTGAAAAGAGTAAAGTCAACGCTCTGCCGAAAGTCGTGGGTTTTCTCCGGGTACTCCGGTTTCCTCCCACAGGGAAAGTTGACAGGGTGGGTTAGGTAAAAGGGCCCACAGTAATTGGCATATGCTGTTGTGGTGACCCTGCCCCTAGTTGGCGAAGCTAAATAAAATAAAATAAATGTAAGAAAGCAAAATAATGATGAAAAATATAAAATAAATATAAAAGTATAGGATAAGGACATTTACATAATCAGCGTTCAACAATATGTTGAAATGAACGGTAATAGACCTAAGTATGCAAACTTCTCATTTCGGACACTTTTATATTTATTATTTGTTTTATATTTTTTATCATTATTTTGCTTTCTTACATGAAATAATGAACAAATCAACACTTTGAGATAAAAGGTAAGCGTTTGTTTCAAATTTGTCAATATCTTATTATATATATACCGTTAAATACCACTTGAGCTTGGGGTACTGTGTTTTATTGTAAATTCTTTCGTTCTTGCGATATAGGGTATTTTCCGTGAAGTTTACGACTCTGGCTCTACATTCGATCAACCTGATAAGCTAAAAATGTGTAAATTATTTTTTCGATTCATTTAATATTAATGAAGAACGGCATTGAATATTTTCTCCATTGCTTAAACCATTCCGAAATTATTGCAGTTTTATTATGAAAATTTCCTGTCTGGCTCTACATTCGAATGTGAATGGTATCACATACAGCACATAAGAAGAATGACATGAACACGAGTAGACTTGCTATACAAGTCGACTCGGATATTTAGACGCACGGTAAAGCCCAGGCGCGCAGTTAAGCCCAATTGTTCGAGATCGCCCGTATAAACCTACTCCGTATTAACCCAGTCCGTAGTAACCCAGTCATTATACTCTAGAACAAATTTTAATGCGAGTCGACTTGTAGCAAGCCTAGAACACCGGGTTCCGGTGAGAACACCGGGTTCCCGCCATTTTGTCTTTTCTGTTTTGTATCACAAATTCACAATATGGCAACTTCTCGACAGTTTGTCAATGTTTATCCATATAATAAAAAGAACATTTAACGGTGGCTTTGGAAATATGACTTTTATTTTCTCGTGCTAAAAACAATATTTTACTCATATTTCACTCGTTCGTAAAATATTGTTTTCACCACTCGAAAATAAAAGTCATTTATTTTTTTTATTATCGAGAGCGGGCGGAATCCTAGGCTTTCCTGCAATCTGATTGGTTGCAGCAGCGGGCGGAATTTGACGATATTTTTACCGCGGTCCGGAATCCTAGACAAAATTGAAAGTTTGTTTACTTTCCCTACTCTTTCAAAGTTTTATTCACGAAATATTATAATTTAAAAAATTTATGAATAAATTTGTGATTATTAAAACTTTTAATCTGATTGTTTCGCGCGACAAAACAATTTAATGACGAAATCGAATATTTCTTCTTTTCGCATGCACCTTTGGCTTTGTCAACTTGACAAAAAAATAAATACGTTATTTACCGGTTAGGATGTCCGATTTGTAGCAGAAATTCTAAATATCAAGGGGAAATGGTCCGTTCCTCGCGGGGGCTGTAAGCAGCTTAAGACGAGCGATATTACTATACGTTGGTACGAGAACCAAAGTGTTCTGTTAGAAGGCGGTAGGTTAAAAGAATATAAAGAGTTTCTGCAAAGAATAGCAGCCATAGATCCGAACAGTGAATGCAATTTGGGCGTAGACGATTTGGATTCAACGCCTCCGCAAAATGCTTCGCTAAATAATATTAATGACTTCATGGTAAATTCGAACTTAGCGGGAGTTGAAGTGTTGGATTTGGAGGACTCTTACGCTATCAGCCTATCTGACAACAATATAACATATGGAAGTTTTCAGGGCTGTGAAGAAAGCGTTTCATACGATGAAGAGAGTGTGCTTCACAATGTCGTTAAACGTTTGGATTCATTAACGCACCAATTCGAAAACCACCGAACTGAGACGTCTGTTGTTCTAAACGAACTTGTTAATATATACGAAAATCAAAAACGTCCGGCGGCAACTGAGAATCTTGCCGAGGAAAATAGATTATTGAAAGAACAAAACAAGGCTCTTCAAGCAGAGCTAACAAAATGTAAAGATACTTTAACTGAACTAAATACAAAGCTGACGGATACTGAAAGTGAGAAATCAAGCCTCTTAACTGTTATTAGGTTGCTGAATGAAGAGCAAGCCGCTGTAATCAGTTCAAATAAGGATGAATCTAGTCAAGCGCAACAAGCACGAATGGCTGGCCTCAAAACGCCATGGCGAATGGCTGGCCTCAAAACCACAAGACAAAGTGTTGGTCACCAAGATACAAGTTTGAGAAATAAGTTATCTATCTTGCAAATTGAAGACGACGATGAGGCAGTGATGAGTAATGACGCTAGTCAGTCAAGAAAGAAAAAAATCGATCGGCGAAACACCAGTAAAGAGCATAGCGTAAAGATAAAAGCGGTAGAGACCAAAGCAGTTCAAACAGAATCAGGTAAACAACGACGAAGGACTTATCCAGACAAAAACAATCTCGACGAATCAAAATCAAAACACCCTACTAATACAGTCATCGTTGGTGATTCAATCTTGAAGCATCTAAATCCTAGGAAATTACAACAAGGGATAAACGGCAAAGCTAATATCAAGACCTTCCCTGGAGCCAGCATCGAAGACATGCTCACTACGTGAAACCAACAATTGAAAAGCAACCTGATCATATTATATTGCACATTGGAACAAATGATCTTCGAAATAAATCTCCTGAAGTGATGATCTCAACGATACAAAAACTTGGTGAGTCTATTCAAGAAGGTAATAGCATTGAGCTTACTCTATCCGAAGTCATAGCTAGAAACGATGATGCGCTGTTGGCCGACAAGGTAAACATGTATAATGAGAAATTAGAAAATCTTTGCCTAGAACGCAATTGGGGACTTATAAAACATAATAATATTAACAAATTACATCTTAATAAGTATGGTCTTCACCTCAACCAGCGAGGAACAGCAATGCTAGCTGGTAACTTCAAACGTTTCTTAAATCAAACTAATTGATATTCAGTTGTGGTCGAGAGAGATTTAACCAATTTAAATTCTGATAAACTATGCGATAAAATCCCAAAACACGCTTTCCCCAAATCAAGGGGATTTAAGGTTGCGCATTTAAATGTAAGAAGTTTATATAAGCATATCGAAGAACTAAGAATATATCTTGAAGAGCAATATTTCGATATAATTAGCTTAAATGAAACCATGCTCGATTCCTCTATTTCAGACCATGAAATTAAAATTAATGGATACGACATTGTAAGAAAGGATAGAAATCGGCATGGTGGGGGAGTTGCAATTTACCTACGCAATTCTTTAAACTATACAGTGAGAGACGATCTCACCGATGAAAGTTAACACTTGAAATTACGAAGCCGAAAGCCAGACCATTTATAGTTAATAGTTGGTATAGACGACCGAATAGCTCGCAAGAATGGCTAAATACCTACGAGAATTTAATTACCCAAATGGACTCCGAAAATAAGGAAGTTATTTTAATTGGTGATTTCAACTGCGATTGGTCTCTTCTGGCTAATAATGAAGCCAATGCTCACACAAACATACTTGCCGAAATTATGAATACCCTTCAATTTGAGCAATTAATTAAAGAGCCAACTCGAGTTACGGCAACAACTAAGACACTAATCGATTTAGCCTTTACAAACAAACCTGAATTAATTAATGGCTCAGGAGTCATTCATTTGGGAATCAGCGACCATAGTATGATTTATATCCAAAGAAGTATTTCCATTCCCCGTGGGGAACCTAAGATTGTCAAAACTAGGCAATTTAAGCAATATAATGCCAATAATTTTAAGGCAGCTATTTTTACATATTTAAACGATGATATTCATCGCTATCCGATTACGGCTTCAACAACGTTTCTAAATATTTGCTCTTGGAATTAGGTTGTTTTTGTTTACTATTGTATCTGTATATGCTTTTAACGTGCACTGTGCTTGTTTAAATACGCTGGAAACTGACTCGTCCCCAGTCGCTCATCCCGCGTTGAATGATGGGAATGGGTTTCCGGCCATCATTCACCACCTCACCCGCGAACGGGGCAAGCGCCCCTCCTGCCCTTTCCTAAGGGGGGCAAACGTGCCCTTTTAATATAAATGATAACAATAATAAAACTGCGAAAGAAGAGATATTAATACAACTGTAAATTAGACGATCAGTTCATATTGGGAAGGCCAATTTTTCGTTCTGTACATTTTTAGATCTATTTGTACATGGAAATAGCAATGAGCTAACATTTGAAATTCATCGAAATTCCATCAAAAGGCTGTGGCAGCGAAACAAATTTTCGACTGCCCTTACGTTCGCATTCGCCCCCCTTGCCCTACCATCGCTCCGGCGTCCCTGAGTCAAAGAGTGTCCAGTGAATTGCACGATAATTGCAGCCAAAGACAATTTAAGGCGAATGAACTGGTTTAACGTTTTGCCCAATTACAATTATTTTATTCGAACTTCATGTTGGCTTTGTGGTTGGTCTTTGTGGTTTTAACAATAGTTAGATTATCCTGTACTATTGTGACAAGCAGGCAAACCAGGCTCTGAATGTGTATTATTTATCATATATAAGCGGGTTTGCAAGGATTTCACTGATTCGAGAGTTAGGAAAATACTTGCGCCATCGTGAGGCCTGTAACAGGTCAGCGGTTGCTGCCCTGTTTTATGTATAAATTAGTTACCGTCTAGCGCGAGGTGTGCGATGTAAACAAGAAGCTGTCGGAAAATAGAAGTTTTAGAACAAACACAATCCTTGGGAATCCTGAAGTTTAGAGTATGAAATAAAACATGAAACATGGTGTCAGGTGTGGGATCCACGTTGGTGAATCCACGTTGATAAAAGCAACACGTTTTGCGGTCGTATTTTGTCTCGTTTGTGATGGAGCAAATAAAATCACCTCAACCGCTGAACTTTGATGTTAATAATCTGTCACAAGCATGGAAACGATGGAAAGAGGAAGTAAGCTTGTATTTAGAATTGGCAATGGCGGAGCAGTCAGAAGTCATGCAAGTGAAAATGTTCAAGTATCTTATCGGGAGTCAAGGAAGAGAAATTTATGCAATTGAAGAAAAAAATAGAACCGTGACCGAATTATTCACTGTTTTTGATGAGTATTGCAACTCGAAGAAAAACGAAACTGTAGAACGGTATAAGTTTTTCGTGAGAAATCAAGAACCGGGAGAGGTATTTGGAAAATTTGTGACAGAAATAAAGTTACTCGCTTCATCTTGTAACTTTGGTGATCTGGAGGAATCATTGATTCGTGATCGTGTGGTGTGTGGGATCCTTGATTCAAGCTTGAGAGAAAGGCTGTTGAGAGAGGCTAACATGGATTTGCAGAAATGTCTGCAAATTTGTCAAGCCGCAGAGCTGTCAAGATCAAGATCTTGAGAAGGCTTGAAGGCTTAAAGATCTTGAGAAAGCTGCGTCTGTCTATAAGTTGCGAGATGAGAAGAACCAGCAGACTGATCGGGAGGAGAGTTATTTATATTTAAAGTAGTATTCAAAGTGTAAGTACTGTGGTCGGAAGCATGAATTCAAGAAAGAATCTTGTCCAGCATTATTTTGGCAAGAGGTCGAAAGTGTCAGAAGTTAAACCATTTCGCTGTTCAGTGTCGCGTTGAGGGGAAGAGGCAGCAAGTCAACTCGGTTAGCGATGATGAAGGTGATGGCGAGGAATATGAAGAGGTTAGATCCCTGACGCTTACACCAGATGAAGAGCATATTAAGGTCCTTTCAGAAAGTCCATATGCTAGGCAGCTGTTTGCAACAATGAAAATCAACAATTAGCCAGTACAGTTCCAGCTTGACAGCGGCGCGACGTGTAATGTTATCACTGTTGGTACACTTGGCAATCTTGCAGATCATCAGTTGAAGACCACTGATCAAATGCTTTCCATTTTTAACAAGACAACTGTAAAACCTCTGGAAAGATGCCAGGTTAAGATGGTTAATCCAAAGAACAATAAGAAATATAAAGTTAATTTTGATGTTATTGACATTAATTGTACACCTTTACTACGTAGTACTGCTATTCAGCAGATGGAACTTGTGACTGTACAATATGAAAATATTTTGACCTTGGAGAATCAAAGTGATATACAGCAACAACAGCAACCCAGGATGCTCACAAAGGAGAATCTACTGCTAGAGTATAATGACGTATTTCACGGTACGGGTCAATTGGAAGGTGAATATCATCTGGAAGTTGATAGCAAGATTCAACCAGTTGTCCATCCTCCAAGGAAGGTGCCCGTGGCTGTAAAGGAAAGGCTGAAAGAAGAGTTAGATGATCTGGTAAAGCAAAAGATAATCGCACCTGTGAGAAAACCGACTCCATGGGTATCAAGTCTTGTGGTTGTTAGCAAATCAAATGGAAATATGAGGATCTTGAAAAGGAGCCATTATCCTATCCCTACGGTCGAGGAGATTTGCCAGATCTTGGAAAAGCAAAAGTCTTTACAACATTGGATGCGAAGAACGGATTTTGGCACGTTAAATTAGACGAAGACAGTTCTGATTTAACAACCTTTAATACTCCGTTCGGAAGGTTTCGTTGGTTCCCTTTGGTATTTCTTCAGCGCCAGAAGAATTTCATCAGCAGCATCAGGTTGTTGAGGGTCTACCAGGTGTAAAGTCGATACATGACGATATCCTAGTGTTTGGTGAGGGTGAAACCGTCGAAGAAGCCAT
This sequence comes from Trachythela sp. YZ-2020, assembly GCA_016169945.1. NCBI lineage: Eukaryota > Metazoa > Cnidaria > Anthozoa > Malacalcyonacea > Clavulariidae > Trachythela > Trachythela sp. YZ-2020. Next base: position 4,395,858 of record JADLSH010000379.1, on the reverse strand, counting down.
AGAAAACCACGATTCAAGGTTACGAGCATTGATTGAAAGATGTAGAGAAAGAAATGTCAAGTTGAATGGGGAAACGTTAAGCTTCGGATGACGTCAGTGTCGTTTCTAGGACATGTGATAACAGATCAAAGGTTAAAACCTGATCCTGAGAAGTTACGAGCCGTAGAAGAAATGTCCAGTCCATTTGATGTTGCTGGAGTGCAAAGGTTGTTGGGATTCGTTAATTATTTAAGCAAATTTCTTCCAAAGCTAGTTGATGTCTGCGAACCATTGCGGAGGCTTACAGTCAAGGACACTGAATGGAATTGGTTGAAGATCCACCAGAAGGCTGTTGACGCAATAAAGAAGTTGGCTACCAGTGCTCCTGTGCTCTGTTATTATAATCCGAATGAAGAACTAACCGTACAGTGTGATGCATCGGATACTGGACTTGGCGCAGCACTAACCCAGAATGGAAAACCAGTGGATTATGCCAGCAGAGCGTTGACGCCAACGGAGTTTCGGTATGCCCAGATAGAGAAGGAGTTACTCGCAGTAGTTTTTGGAATGGAAAGATTCCACTGTTATACGCTTGGAAGGAAAGTAACCGTGCAGTCTGATCACAAGGCTCTTGAAGTCATTGTGACGAAGCCACTCCAACAAACACCAAAGCGCCTGCAAAGGATGTTGTTGAAGCTCCAATGTTATGATTTCAGTCTGGTATACCACAAAGGAAAGTGGATGTATCTCACGGATACTCTCAGTCGGGCTTATTTGCCAGATGTTCCAGCCACTGCGTTTGAAGAAGAAATTGGGAGTGTAAACCTGTTGGAGCATGTAATAATCGAAGAAGATTCTCACGAGAATTCAGTGACATTAAATTAAAGAAAATGCAACAACACACAGAGACGGATGCCAGTCTGCAAGTGTTGTAGGCTGTTATCCAGAGAGGTTGGCCCGAAAGAAAGGACGATGTCCCGATGCAAGCCACTCCATATTTTCATATCCGTGACGAGCTGAGTATACAGGATGGTGTGATTCTTAGAGGGGAGAGAGTTCTTGTTCCCAGCGCTTGTCGACAGGAAATGCTCACGCGAATCCATTCATCTCATATGGGTACCGAAGGATGCCTTCGCCGTGCTCGTGAGTACCTTTATGCCACTAGGATGAATTCAGAGGTGAAAGATCATGTGAGTCAGTGTGATGTATGTCGATCTTGCGATAACAAACAACAAAAGGAAACGTTGATTTCTCATGATGTTCCGAGTCGTCCGTGGGCTAAGGTCGGACTTGATCTGTTTGTGTTTGAAGAACGTAACTATTTGGTTACTGTTGATTATTTCTCAAATTTTGGGGAAATTGATCGTTTGGAAGATACGCGGACTGGAGTGGTCTAGAAAACTGAAGATGCAGTTTTCCCGATATGGAATCCCTGATATATGTGTCTCAGATAATGGGCCACAGTTTTCCTCTGAGATGTTTCATACGTTCAGCAGAAAGTGGGACTTTCAACATGTTACTTCGTCACCGAGATACCCACAGAGCAACGGCAAAGCTGAAAGTGCTGTTAAAACTGCGAAACAGCTTATGAAAAAGGCTAAGAAAGCAGGGAGAGATCCGTATTTGGCTATCCTCGATTTTAGGAATACTCCTACACAAGGGTTTGAAACAAGTCCAGCTCAGCGACTGATGAGTCGGCGAACGAGAACTCTCTTGTCCACCAGGGCTCACATTGATACCAGTTCTTCTGAACTGACGTGATTACCCTGATTAAATAAAGTTTATTTGATTTGAGATGAGAAAGGCTACGGTGGTTAACAAGAAAGGTCCCAGGTCGTTTGAAGTCATTACTGAATCTGGACAAGTATTGCGAAGGAATCGTAGAGATCTCAGAAGGAGTCATAGCAGCTATGAAAATTGTTACTCTGATTTGGTCGAGGAAGATAAACCTGTAGTTGTGGCAGGGAATTCGCTAGCGAAGGGTACTGGGGAGCAAGACAGAGAGATATCTACAACCTCAACTCGGATCAGTCGGTTTGGAAGAGTAATCAAGGAACCGAAACGTTTGGTGACTTTGTAAAATATTAGTAGGTACAGGGACAGGAAAGAAGTATATACTTTCCTTAGTTATTATATTGGAAGTATAGTAGAACTGTTAGAATATTATAGTAGAACTTTTAGAACATTATTTGGTTTATTATATTATAGTAGAACTGTTAGAATATTATAGTAGAACTTTTAGAACATTATTTGGTTTATTGGAACTTTCCTTGCTAAAAAATCGGGGAAAAAGAGGATGTAACAGGTCAGCGGTTGCTGCCCTGTTTTATGTATAAATTAGTTACCGTCTAGCGCGAGGTGTGCGATGTAAACAAGAAGCTGGCGGAAAATAGAAGTTTTAGAACAAACACATTCCTTGGGAATCCTAAGTTTAGAGTATGAAATAAAACATGAAACAAGGTCCATACTCAAAATGTCCAGCGGAGGGCAACAAAATATATTCTCAACTATCCACAAGATTCATCGTACGCGGACAGACTTTCTAAGATTAACATTCTCCCACTTGAGTTTAGAAGAGATATTTCAGACTTATGCCTACTTTTAAAATCTAGAATTGGTGCAGTTACTACGGATGTGAACAATTATATACGTACTTTTGAACCTGGATATCAATCGAGAAATTACGATGCAAATAACTATAACCTTCTAATTAAACACAAGCAGGACTATTTTAGAAATTCATTTTTCATTAGATCAGTTGAACTTTGGAACACTCTACCTTCGCATGTCAAATCTTCCAACTCATTAGCTAGTTTTAAATTTTCTCTTCATGTTGTCGCAATACGTGCCTCCCGGCTCCGCATAAACACCGTCTACACATTGCGATTTGTCAGACAATTATCCGGCCACTTTCATTATATTTATAAATATTTTATTAACATTTAATCAGCAATGGAGACATGGAGCACTAAATAGCTCTGTTAATTCATCAGTGGCTTCCAGTTGTTCAGTGCAGTACTAAACTACCTGAAAATTGAAATAGTTAATTTAATACACAGCTTTTATTGCGCATTCATCAGTTGGAGAGGATTGAAAAACCCAAGGAACTCAAGGAAGTGAAGGAACCCACGTCAAAGGACTTAACTAGGAGGTGATAAACTGGAAGAAAACGAACCTGTGGGGGCATCTGGAGAATTTTCGTAATTTTGAGCCTCTGGAGCTTGATGTACTACATTTAAGACACATTGTTTATATATTCTATATATATAGAGACTGAATATTAAGAAGGCATTGTTATATACCAAGTGTCAAAGTCTGTTTTTCGTGGCTTTTCATTGGACGAGAGACCCACCCGTGGCGGTCCGAAAATCGCGATGTTTCCGCGTAACCAATGGCAACGGGCAACATTACATTTAATTTTCCCTAGGGAAAAATAACAAAACCGGAAGTGAAGGCCCAGTTTTTACTTGTTTTTCTTTATTTTAATCGAAATTTTAAGATTTAAAGCGAGAAATCTTTTATCATTTGACACTTGGCATATAACAAATCACTTATTTACTGAAACCTCGGGAAAACAGTGTGTTTTGTGGCCCCTCGACCGCTCGTTGTTGCCCTCGGCTTCGCCTCGTGATACTATATTGCTCATGATACTATATTGCTCAGTACCGTTGGAAAGAGCGTAAAAATCTGTACAACATATCCGAATTTCTAAGCAATCCTTTAACTAGAATTTGCTCAAATCGTTTCTGAATATAGTCTTAATCAGTGCTGTAATTCTATTGTCTGACACGATGTAAATACTAAGAATTTTATTGTGAATATCTATTTAAAATTCAGGTTTTATAGGCTTGCGCTTTATATCGCTAAAACGGGCGAGAAAATCTATACAACATAGTCTAATCTCTAAGCAATAGCATGAATGGATTTTGCGCAAATTGTTTCTGAATATAGATGTCTATACTAAAGCACGCGCTGTAATTCTATAGTCTGACAGATGCAAACACCCAGAATTGTATCTTAAAATTTCGGGTTTTGTAGGCTTGTGTTGCTATGATGCTCTCCACCGCTAAAACGGCTGTGAAAATCTATACAACATAGTCGGATTTCGAAGCAAAAGTATGAATGGATTTTGCGCAAATTGTTTCTGAATATCGAAACTTTAAATCACCGCTGTAATTCTATAGTCTGACAGATGCAAACACCCAGATTTGTATCTTAAAATTTCGGATTTTATAGGCTTGTGCTGCTATGATGCTTTCTATCGCTAAAACGGGTGTGGAAATCTATACAACCTAGTCGAATTTTTAAGCAATAGTATGAATGGATTTTGCGCAAATTGTTTCGAGTATAGATGTCTATACTATTAAAAACACGCGCTGTAATTCTGGCTAATAGATGCAAACACCCACTATTGTATCCTAAAATTTCGGGTTTTATAGGGTTGTGCTGCTATGATGCTTTATAGCACTAAAACGGGTTTGAAAATCTATAATAGTATGAATGGATTTTGCGCAAATGGTTTCTGAATATCGAAACTCTAAATCACCGCTGTTTTTATTTAGTAAGACACGATGTAAAACAGGTATGCATTATTGTAGCTTGAATATGTTTGTGTTATGGTTGCTCTATACCGTTGGAACAGTTGGAAGGAGCGTAAAATCTGCACAATATACTCAAATTTAGAAGCAAACGTATGACCCTTGAAAAAAGCGAGTTTTAGAGATTGTAAAGTCTTTCTGAATAATTATCTAGAAGTCTAAAGCGGCACTTCAATTCTGATAAAATATTGCTGTAAATCATTGGAAAAAGCGTAATAACATAGACATAGTCGAAGTTCGAAGCTATCTTATTATGACTGCATCAGATAAATTCCAGTCACAAGGAGCGCATTTGATGAAACTGCGTTTATGTACCTGGCTACATAATATATGGATAAGGTATGGATAAGATAATAATATTGGACATGCAGCTGCTAAACCGCACCAGCTAACTCCAATTCAATGTTATGTACAAATGTACAAATTTAGCGCAGTGAGGATCCCATGTTAGCCTGCGCCCGTGCTGTAAGTTGGTTGCAAACTGACCAACAAGAATCCATTCATACTATTGCTTCGAAATCCGACTACGTTGTATATATTTTCACAGCCGTTTTAGCGGTGGAAAGCATCATAGCAACGCAAGCCTATAAAACCCGAAATTTTAAGATACAATTCTGGGTGTTTGCATCTGTCAGACTATAGAATTACAGCGCGTGCTTTAGTATAGACATCTATATTCAGCGGAAACAATTTGCGCAAAATCCATTCATGCTATTGCTTAGAGATTAGACTATGTTGTATAGATTTTCTCGCCCGTTTTAGCGATATGAAGCGCAAGCCTATAAAACCTGAATTTTAAATAGATATTCACAATAAAATTCTTAGTACAGTCGAACCTCCCGTAAGCGGACACCCTCGGGACCACGACCTGGTGTCCGCTTACGGGAGGTGTCCGCTTATGAGAGGTTGGTTAATATTTAACTGATTACGTAATTGTTGAAACATGATTCTTTTAATAATGATGTTAATATGACTATATTATTGACAAATTGAGGGTTGCTTCGCGTGTGCCTAAAAGATATAAACAAAATCTCGACGTTTCGAGCTAAAGCCCTTCGTCAGGAGAAATTAGTATATTATTGACAGCTGTTATTGCAAATTTACTCTAAAAACCCCACCGTAAAACCTTTGTGTCCCTAGATTATATATACAAACATTATCAATTTAATATTATATTAAGTCAACTAGGCGGCGTAATTATTAATTTAACAGAAAATAAATCAAGTGTGTCCTCTTACAAGAGGTTATAATGTTGTTTGGGAAGGTTGTTTTGGTGTCCGCGTCCGCTTACGGGAGGTGTCCGCCTAGGAGAGGTTGTAAATATAGTAATATAATAGCGTATTGGCCGGGACCCAAAAACAGTGTCCGCGTACAAGAGGTGTCCGCTTCCGGGAGGTGTCCGTAAGTAGAGGTTCGACTGTATTTACATCGTGTCAGACAATAGAATCACAGCGCTGATTAAGACTATATTCAGAAACGATTTGCGCAAATTCTAGTTGAACGATTGCTTAGAAATTCGGATATGTTGTACAGATTTTTACGAGCAATATACTGAATATAGTATCATGTGCCTTGAAACCCCGAAATTGTGAAGATGTTTCGGGTTCGTATTTCGGTTTCGGCTACGCGTTTTTACATTAATATAAAGTCTATATAAAAGATTACATAATTTAGTGTTTTAGTATTCCTTGTTTTAGAGATTCCGCGTTTTAGTATTCCTTGTTTTAGAGATTCCGCGTTTTAGTATTCCTTGTTTTAGAGATTCCGCGTTTTAGTATTCCTGGTTTTAGAGATTCCGCGTTTTAGTATTCCCCGTTCCCCATTCCTTGTTATAGTAATAGCCCTGTTGGCCTCGGCGTCAGTAAATATAGGCTACATAAGAAGATCCACCACGTATATCCGCAACCAGGAAGTAAGACGCACGTTGTATCTAGCGTTAGTTCGACCACACCTGGGATATGCTACTCAAATATGGGCACCACAATCCATCGAACTAATACGGCACCTTGAACGGACACAGAGAAGAGCAACCAAATATATCCTTGGTCTTCCATTCTCCTCTACTGTTGACTATGCCACCAGACTTCAAACCTTGGGCCTCTTACCGATCTGCTATTGGCATGAATATTTAGATATGGTACTCTTTTATAAACTAACTCATGAACTAGTAAGCATTCAACCTTCACTACGTCCAACTCTCCGTACTTCCAGACCCACTAGATCCTCCACCAGTAACAGTCCTAAGTTTGTCATTCCAAAGTGTAAAACAGTAACTCGTCAAAGATCCTACATGATTCGAGCAACTCGAATGTGGAACCACCTCGTTGATGAACTGAATTTAAATACGGATAGTCTGTCATCGTTTAAGACGGCAATGTTTAAATATTACGTTTTGTCTTTGTACTCGTGTTATAATGTTGATGATCCTCGTAGTTATAAAACTATATGTCCTAAGTGTAATTCTGTACGTAGTCTCACAACGTCATTATTGTGCTGTATGTAGGAACCGTTGTACTGTTTTAGCTGTTTAAGTATGTGTATTGTTGTAACTAATTGTAAATTGATGTTTTAACTTAACTATAATAGGGCCCGCAGTAATTGGCTTATACGCTGTTGCGGATTCCCTGCCATTCTGTTATAAATTTACAAGGCAAATTAAATAAATAAAAAAATAAATAAATAAGTGTTAATTATTATATAGCAAGTGTCAAAGTTCAATTAATTTTCCTGTTTGCCGATTGGACAAAACCATATCACGCGCCGGTCCACAAAACGTCATGTTCGTCAACCGGTCAACAATGAAATAATTGTTGACCGGTCAACAATAAAACCGGTGACGATGAGGCGCGAGCTGCTCGCGTCTGCCGGTCGGTTTGCAAGTCGTTCAGAACAAGATATTAATCTATTATTAAGAGATAAAGACGGAATACCAGGTGAACTATTGAGACTTTGACACTTGCTATATAATAAAACACTTATTTACTGAGACCTCGGGAAAACAGCGTGTTTTGTGGCCCCTCGACCGCCGTTGTTGCCTTCGACTTCGCCTCGGGCAACAACGGCGGTCTCGGAGCCACAAAATACCAGCCTCGTACCCAGGCGCTTTTAAGGAAAAGAAAAAAAAATCGCGTTCAGCTAATTTATAGAGATCAGTGGCTGAGATTAGCGAGCGCGCGGGGGTGCTTGGGGAGGACGCGACGAGAGGGGGAAGCGCCTGGCAGAAAATCCAGATAAGTGAAGAATTTTGACCGAAATGTGAAGAATCCTTTCCATCGCTTGATTTGAGGTGCCTTTTCGTCAGTTTTTCTCCCTGGTGTGTTATCATTGATATCTGTATGGATGAAACAGACCATTCTTTTCCAGAAGCTCTAACTACAGGTATTTTTTATGTATATATATAATATATTTAATATTTTTGCAAAGCCTCTAGTGGTTAAAATTGTGTAAATATATGAAATGGTTGCACAGAATTGACGATTTTTCTTATTTGTGGTCACAAAACTAATTGGACCTTTGATATGCTATATCCTTGCGAGATTGCTGTTTTTCATTCGGGCTATTTTCTTTAAGCAATTTGCATACTTTGTTGTCGTTTTTATATACAATAACAATAGCGTTGTCTCACGTAGCTAAAAATAGATTCCCTCAGCTAAGACCCCCCACGAGACTCAGACAAACAAACTACTATTTACAGCCGATTCAGTTTGAGCGTTTAACGGAAGTGTTTGTGCCGTTCGTTGTAAGCGTTCCAACGTGACGTTGCTAGGTGAGCAAACATGCGTTTCCTGGTACGCAACTATACGTTGCCACTTCCGCTGTTTATATTTGCCTTTTATGTACAGTTTTAGGCGCGAATTTTAAATATGTTGAAGATTAGCAAGAAAGGTCGCTCATATCAGTCAGGAAAAGCTTTATCATTAGATATAAGATCAACTATCATTGATAAAATCGTCGAACGAGGTGGGAATACGACAACCGGATTTTTTCCCGGACGATATGTCGATATTGCAAATGAGTTAAACTTGTCCTCTGCGGTAATTTCTAAGATTTGGAAACAGTTTTACGAAACCAATTCTTTAAGTCCACTTAAACACGGTGGTGGAAACAAAAGTGGTCTTTCCGATGGAGATCTCCAGTTAATTGAGGTCGTGAAAAAGCAGAAACCTTCAATATCCTATTCCGAATTAGAAGATATTTTGCTTGAAGCAGGCGATCTTCCACGCGGAGGCACTTCAAAGACAGCACTTAGCAATGCTGTTCGACATAGAATGCCGAGCGGTGATCATTTTAGTTATAAAAAAATGACGCACGTTGCCCAAGAACGATTTACCATACGAAACATGGCATATACGCAAATCTTCGTTGACTATTTGCACGCAAAGGATCCGTACACTTTAAAATATTTTGACGAATGTGGTGTAAAGTTGCCGACTAACAGCACAAGATATTATGGGCACGCTCCAGTAGGAAAACGAGCAGTTGAAATACAGAGATACTGTGAAACAACGAATACAACTGTTAATCTCTTATGTTCTCTTACTGGTGTAACATACATGAATATTATCGATGGTCCATCGAACACATTGGAGTTTCTTAGGTTTTTTGAGGAGGCGTATACCTCTGTGAATCCTGCAACAGGTCGACCTTGTCTAGAAGTTGGAGATACAATAGTTATGGACAATTGTCCCATACATCACTACGAAGGTGAACGGGTTCTACGAAATTTTCTGAATGATCTAAACATCGAGTTGGTTTATATGCCAGCTTATAGCCCAGATTTTAATCCCACTGAATATGTTTTTGGCAAGTTAAAGTGTTTGCTAAAATACCAGTTTTGGGAACTTACAAACACGGACTTGAAAGAAGCAGTATATACGGCTGCTAATTTCATAACACCAGGGGACATGCGAGCTTTTTATCAGATTACTGGCTATTTAGACCCATAGCCATTTTGGCACTATATAAGAATATAAAGTACAATAATATATTTATAACTACTTTCAATATTTATGTGTCGTACACGTACGAACTCGATATGCGAGAAACACTTTACAGTTTAGCTATTTGCAAATTTCAGCATCGAACATAACACAACAATTTTAAGGTTACGATGTCCACACTAATCCGTTTTCGTAGCGTTTTCGTATTGTTTCAGGCCTATAAAATGAGACCATACTTTTGTCGTTTTGCACAGAACGGATAATAATACGAAGTCGAAAACGCTATGAAAAGGGTTAGCGTCAACTTCTTGTCCTAAGGCTAAGTAACAATTCCGATAAAGTTAATAAAATATATACTTTTATAGTCTGTTCATGAACAATCTGTCATTACACGAATGAACAATAATAAATAAAACAGTATCTTACTAATAGTAGTTTTGTTTGCGTCACCTAACAATGCTTAATTCTACCATCAGCAAGCCTCCGCCAACTGCAAACGTTTTGTCATGTTTGTTTACTTTTGAAACGTCCACGTTTCCAACTGCAAACCTCATGTTTTAAGGCAAACCGATCAACGTTTTGCTAAATTTAGGCTATTTATCCAAACGTTGATTATCTAAACCTGAAGGTTTGCTGTTCCAAACGTGGACATTTCAGAAACGTAAACAAACACGAAAAAAACTAGGAAAAACGTCTGCAGTTGGCGTAGCTTGCAAATTAACTGTTTAGTTTAAATATGACATGCAAAGTAAAACATCTCTAGCCGGCCTTCCTATGTTGGCGCATTTGATATTTGCACGATAAATACTAACAATGACACAAGCATGCATTGTAAACATTTCATGCGTTTAGTTATTCTGTCACCTTTGACAAATGAAATTGACACGTTTTTGAAGCCTTCTATAATTAGTAACTTTTAATGTCTTTTTTAGCGCGTTTGCTTGTTCAAATTTGCACGTTTGATTCATTTGTCTGTAATACTCAGCAAATATGGTCTAAACAGATATTTCACTAGGTACTATAGACAAACGAATGAAAGTGTTAATTTGATAAAGCAAATTACGCACCAAAAATAACAAAAGCGGAAGTACATAGCTATAGCAGAGAAGGACAGACAGTAAAGTGTAAATTTGATACAAAACGAATTATTTCTGTTCATCAACATGGAATTGAAATTTGAAAATACTACTTACTAGCAAGAACGGGCTATACCAAACCAAACTAACAAAAATGACTATGCCTTTTATGTATACCTGTATTGATCATAAATATTGTATATATGTCAACTTTTCGACTCGCGACGGCGTTTTAAATGCAACAGGGCGGCGGCAGCGTCTGCCTCGATACTATCTTTGAATTCTTGTTCTTGACCAACTGGCTCAGTAGATGCTGGCGTGAAGGAAAGTGGACTAGGGACGCGGAACATTTCTTCATCGAAAGGATCAGTAGAAACTTGTGTGTTTGACGCCGATGTACTTTCTTCCGGAGAATCTATTTCCTCCTGCTGGAGCTTCAATGCGAGTTTAAAGTCATTCATCTCGTCATTAGCACAAACACCTAAAATTGCTGGTAATGCCAATGTTCGTTTCTTCGGGAAGGTTATGGCATAATCTTCAGATAACAAACGATGTTGTGAACTCATCCTGTGATCAGTCTCGCTGAGGATAGAAGCCTTTGTGGCTGTGCAGCTAGAAACCTTTCCTCTGGCTTTCCGTGTACTTTCAGAGTTTGGCACTTTAACATTAACAATATCGTGAAGAAGTTTCTGAACGTTCTCTCGTGAGGGAAGCTTCCCCTTTAGATGTTTTTGAAGAGTTGCAACATCTCTATTTAACAGGGACCAGTTTCGTAGGCCATGAGAAACATACCTGTCCGGCATCACATTGACTACGACATCTTCAATCCGTTTCGAAGCTGAGTTGCTAAGTTTTTCAGCAGCGCGACCTGCATCGTCCACATCTTTCTGTGCTTTGGTTAGTTTAACTCGCAAACGGCCAATGTCCTTTTCGATTGTTGTTCTTTCAGCCTTTTCATTCATATGTTTTGACAACTGACCACACGAAAATGCAGATTTACACGGACTAAATGTACAGATCTTCTTGGTATGTCCAAGCTTCAAATGGCACTTACCACACATGGAAAGATTACCCATATTATGTGACGAAGCCCGCCGAATTTTTTCATCAAACTTTTCAAGCTGGTGGGTTCCTGTTTTTAATGCTTGTGAAATATTATCGACCGTTTCTTTTTGTTTTTTTGTGTACCTTTCGAGCGGAAGCATAATTGCACGAGGCCGTTCCATTGCTTCGATTTCTTCGTCCGTATTGCCATCGCTGTCTTCTTCGATACCTTCAAAAGTCGACTCACCTTGGTTCAGAACTAATGTCCTTCGTGCATGTGCTTTTCCAACGTTTCTCGAAGTGTTGCTACACGTGGAGATATGAATTCCGTCGTCACGGGACGAAGACGAAGTGCACGCTGGTGCATGTGCTGGTGATTCAAATTCTATAACGTTGATCTTTATACTCTTTTCTTTCTGCAAAAGGCCTCTAACTTGGTAATTAAAGTAGATTGGCGACAAATCGACTTCAACACCATCCTCATCTACGGTCCAACGCAAAGAGGCTGCTTTCGCTAAGTGTGGGACCTCTTTTAAAATACGCATTTTGAACTGGTCAAATAGATAATTTTCCAATTCTTCCTTTGGCATATACACAGGTGTTATACGTTTGTTAGAGTAGTAATTGTAAATAACTTTTATTTGTATTAAAGCCATATTAAAATATGCCAATGCAAACATATACTGTAAACACTGCAAACGTGTGCTTGTGAGCGACAACGCATAATTTCGCACCCGGAAACGCATGTTTACTCACCTAGCAACGTCACGTTGGAACGCCTACAACGAACGGCACAAACACTTCCGTTAAACGCTCAAACTGAATCGGCTGTAATATAGAATTATACTAGCAGCGAACTATCATTGGCATATTTTTTATTTTATCTGCACTAAAACTCATTCAAATTTACACCAAAGTTAGAACATGTTTAGTACTAAGCACTGTTGCTGGGGAACGTGTGCAAGTGATTCGAGATATCCAGAAAAATTGCCGAAATCGCTTCAGGAAATGAGAGCTTCTGGGCAAAAGGTATTTATACCTTTTCCAAAACCGTCGCAAGGAATTGAAAAGTCTCGTCGCTGGGTTTCAGCATGTTCGCGGAAAAACTTTGATGTATCAATGATAAATAGGAACACATATATTTGTGCAGTTCATTGGCCAGGCGAGAAAAGGCCCACGGATAAAGGGCCAAAGTGGTAAAGGGCCTTCGGCGTTTACCACTTTGCTTCAAGCCTCGACATTTTAACCACCGCTTGAGTTGATCGACAGTATAATCTGATGGATCATGCTCAAAATATGAGCCGGAAACGCCGTCGTTTCAGTGAGAGTTGTTAAATTTATCGGAGAAGCACTAGTTGTAGAATTCATGAGTCTGAGTCTTGGCGGGGGGTCGGAATTCGTGACGTCACGTCGAGACAACGCTATTGAATGCTTGATCACAGGCACTGAGTCTACGATTTTGGTAAATTTGTATCGCTAAAACAAGTTTCTTTTATATGCAGAATTTAGTTCAGACGATGAATTTAATACTTCCTTTCGACAACTCGATGTTCAAGGTAATTTTTACTATTATTTTTTATTATTTTATAATAATATAGTCATAGGCATTGTGTATTTTGTTATGTATTCATTTAAAAATCTGTCAGTGCTTCTTGATATTGACTGAAGTGACATGGTTACCAAGAGCATCGGAAAATAACCAGTATATTCATGAGGTAGGGTCACATAACCTACCAACAGGCTATATTGCTACCAACTTGCCAAAGTGGCATGGATATTGTTTAAAATAGTTGTCGGGTTGATATGTATGTATATTAATCATAGTGAATATTAAGGTAGGATGTCTTTACATGGCTTATGTAGAGAAAAACAATGACCTTTTGCAAAGGTAACCCTATCTCTAGCATCACCCTAATAGTCTAGGACCTGTATATGAGTTTGTATGCATTTCATTTAGGACAGATAATCTCAACTGTTTTAGGGCAAGTTGACCATGACGGTCAACATGGTAACGCTGCCCGAACCCCAATCCGGGGCGAAACGTCCGAAACGGACCACACCCAAAAACGACGCTTTCGTCATGGTGCTATCTACCAAACCATAAAAGCTTTGGCTATTCTGAGGTGCTAATATGGTTCAGAGATAGTGCTTTTAGGGGGGCTCATTGGTAAGTGTGAAATGCCTAGCACTGATATTTCACAAGAAAATGACCATACAATACTCATGGTCAAACGTCAATTTGTGGCTTACAACTTCAGATAAACAGCAGTGGACCTACATTACCTTTTTTCCTAAATCTTTTTTATAGAAACATAATTGGTACTTATTTAAGTATATTATCACTGTTTTGGTGTGAAATAGTAAATATTTTGTGACCGAAATAATAATTTGAAATGTACCTACCTCCTGCAAATGGACATATTTGGCCAAATTCGCCACTTTACTCCGCTGTTTATCACCGATACTCGTTGAAATCCTTCCAAATATGTAAGTCAGTTCAGACATAATGGTATCAAGCACATTTTAAACAAGTTTTAACTAGGTTTCAAGTAGATCCTAGCTGTTTAACCATCGACAAGGTAAAACCTCAACTTTGTCCAAATTCGGCGCCATTGTGTCATCCCGTGTCGGTTGTCAACAATTCCACCTCGTTATTCTTCGATCCAAGCCATTTCGATTGCACTAGTAACAAATTTAACCCTTTATTATGGGTATGAAGATAAAAATATGATTAAAAGATACGAAATGCAGCATTTTACCTCCCTGTAAAATGTTGCTTACGAGTCTTTCAAAACATTCCGTACAAATCTCACGTGGGCAAAGTGACAGGCCGTGACAGGGGGGGGTGATGTTTTTCACGAAGATAGAAGAAGGCTTGCGTGTGTGAACCCAAGCTGACTTAATTAACTTTAGTTGAATATAGACTAAAAACTGAACTATTAGTGAAAGCTAACTCTAAAATGCCCTAAACTATACTGTTATTTACTGAATACTACTTTTTTAAACTAATAACATATTTTTTCTACATTTCTGTCCTCAGTTTTGTAAAAGTATAAACAGGAAAAAGTTCAACACTACTTACCAATAATATAAATGTTTGATAATATATGCCTGTAGTTATTTTCATTAATATAATATTAGTAACATTCTAAAAATACAAGTCAGAGTTGCAGTTTATACTTGACGTTAAAATATGAACTTTATATAATATATTTGGACAAAAAATGTAGAAAAAATGTTATTAGTTTAAAAAAGTAGTATTCAGTAAATAACAGTATAGTTTAGGATGTATTTTAGAGTTAGCTTGCACTAATAGTTCAGTTTTTAGTCTATATTCAACTAAAGTTAATTAAGTCAGCTTGGGATCCCTGTTGTCACACGCAGCCTTCTTCTATCTTCGTGAAAAACATTCACCCTGCCTGTCACTTTGACCACGCGAGATTTGTACGGAATGTTTTGAAAGACTCGTAAGCAACATTTTACAGGGAGGTAAAATGCTGCATTTCGTATCTTTTATTCATATTTTTATCTTCATACCCATAATAAAGGGTTAAATTTGTTACTATAGTGTAATCGAAATGGCTTGAATGGAAGAATAACGAGGCCGAATTGTTGACAACCGACACAGGATGACACAATGGCGCCGAATTTGGACAAAGTTGAGGTTTTACCTTGTCGATGGTTAAACAGCTAGGATCTACTTGAAACCTAGTTAAAACTTGTTTAAAATGTGCTTGATACCATTATGTCTGAACTGACTTACATATTTGGAAGGATTTCAACGAGTATCGGTGATAAACAGCGGAGTAAAGTGGCGAATTTGGCCAAATACGTCCATTTGCAGGAGGTAGGTACATTTCAAATTATTATTTCGGTCACAAAATATTTACTATTTCACACCAAAACAGTGATAATATACTTAAATAAGTACCAATTATGTTTCTATCAAAAAGATTTAGGGAAAAAGGTAATGTAGGTCCAATGCTGTTTATCTGAAGTTGTAAGCCACAAATTGACGTTTGACCATGAGTATTGTATGGTCATTTTCTTGTGAAATATCAGTGCTAGGCATTTCACACTTACCAATGACCCCCCATAAAAGCACTATCTCTGAACCATATAAGCACCTCAGAATAGTCAAAGCTTTTATGGTTTGGTAGATAGCACCATGGTGAAAGCGTCGTTTTTGGGTGTGGTCCGTTTCGGATGTTTCGCCCCGGATTGGGGTTCGGGCAGCGTTACCATGTTGACCGCCATGGTCAACTTGCCCTAAAACAGTTGAGATTATCTGTCCTAAATGAAATGCATACAAACTCATATACAGGTCCTGGACTATAACACACAATAGACTATAGGGTTACTGGTTACCAGGGTAACCTTGTGGCTAGGATCACCCTATTGTCATGTAAACAGCCCATGGGTCAAACCGTGTGCTTTGTGTTCTTTTTAGCTTACAATCTGTCCAGTTCCCAGTATGATGAGAGAAGGCATAAGTTGTCAACTGAGCTAGAACATGTTGCTGAGTATTCATGAAGAATCAAATATTTATGTGAAACAGTCGTTGTGATGGATTTGCTTGATTTGACATCCAACGAGAACATTCTCACTCGAACAGTTAAAGCATGTTTTCCAGGTCCAACAAAACAGAAATAAATGACTGAATGTGAACAAATGTGTTGTATTTTGTAAAATTATTATGTCTGCATGCCATAGTATAAATTTAATGTTTGTACCATAATGCAATTAGGGTGTTTTATTTTGCTTTAATATATAGTATGACTATGAGATTTTGAGGTGATTAATACAATAACAAACCTGAGAAAACTTAAAAATGGATATACAGTAATAGCCCAGCAAATGACTTTCAATGTCTTGTTTGAATGTTATTTGCTGAACTTTTTTAGAGCCTGATAAAATATCTTTCAGGGACCCTGGGGAAAGGGTAGCATGGCCCCGTCGGTCATTGAAATCTGAATGTGAAAGACAAAGCACAGAGTGCCCCCCATATAGGATAGCCCTAAAATGTTTTAAACATAGCATGAATTCATTACAATTTGAGTATGAGAAATGATCGATGGTCTATACGTACACTGCTGTCAAATCACAGTGTGTGTGTACAATTTTAATAGGTACTAATCTTTCTGTGAAAACAAATGGCAGAAAGCACATGCATGGCATAATTCAGTGAGCATAAAACAGAAATTCTGTTTTAGAAAACCAAATTAATGATATTCAGATGGGAGTTGAGATTACATTAGCCAGGACACTGGCAGGAAAGTACAATTTTAACTTATAACAATATTAAATTAAATTGCAAATTATCAATGTTTTATTATTTAATTAATGCGTAAAAAATATATGAAGTACACTAAAATGCTTTTTGTTTTCCAGAAAAAACTCTTCGCAGTGCATTCATCATTTGGACACAAAATATTTCCTGAACATACAACACTGTGTATAAATCTTTCAGTTTGCAACGACAATTGCAATATTTTCTCAGTTGCATTCATTGATATTAAAAATCACTGCCGCCATCTTTAATACATTTTCTGCCAGGCCACAGAATACGGAGTGAACCAGAAAGGACACTCTTTTGATGTCAGGCGGTCGCGCCGACAGTTGCCTGATACACCCGCGAGCGAGCGTCCGCCATGTTCTTGGGTAGTAAAGTCAGAGAATTTTACTATAAACAATATGGCGAAAACCGCACTATGATTAATAAAACTGCTCCTTTTGGAATGTAAGTGGGCTATTTTCGTCGGTTTTATGAATATTTTGAAGAAAAGGTAAGCGACTTTCTCTTTGTCAAGCCTGGTAACGTAAAAATATATTTTTCTGGTACAATTTAGCTGCGATTTGTTCGGGAGTATGAGAGCTCATACAAATGTTTTACTACAAACTGTCTTACAATCCCATCATAGACTCTTTTGTTCGACTCAACGTGTCTTTAATCAACGATATTTTTGTAATTCAAACTCCAATAATTGGGAAAGCAAGAATAAATAGCGTTTCAAAACAACTGCTCCATGAAATTGATATGTCTAGCTATTTAAATGTGTTACTATCGAGTAGTCATGCATACATTCATCAAGTTCATTTTAATAATTTGTTTTAAACTCTATGTAGGAACTAGTGAGATGGTTGCAGATGTTGAACGCTCTTCAGAGTTTAATCAGTGAGACCACATAGAACTCAATTTGGAATGACTATTGACATTATGCTTACAGAATGTGCTTTATAAATTGTGGTACATTAACTTTACAGTCATATGGATTATGGAGTATTACTGACAGTGAACAAGACATTTAAAATCAGAAAGTTGAGAAAGGACTGTTGAAGGCGAGGTTGAAGGTTTACTGACGGAGGTTGCTTTGAAGTTCTTTGACCAAAGACTTTGATCACAGAAACTTTGATGGACATAGGCATAGCAGAAACGCATTGTATGGAAGCTTTTTATTTTTGTGAGTTCTTTCATAAAAAACCCTGTGAAAAACAACCTATCTATTCGCTTGTATTTATAGTATTTTAACATGTGCTTGGCAACTGTGCAAAAAAGTCTTATGGCCGATTATCAAATAATAATCGTCCGATTATTTAAAAATGGCCAATTAATCGGCAAAATTTTATAGAGAATCTATAAATTTAGTCTACTCTCTAATAAGACCCATAAACAAGCCACAAGCCCATGCTTTAATTTCCCTCTAATAAGATAATTTTATAAAAATAAGTTCTCCATCCCCTTTTTTACACCTGCCTTATTACAAGTTTTCTTAGTTTATATTAATTTAGAATCCCTCTCCTAAACATGCCCAAAAAGAAATCTAGATATCCTGCAATGATGTAAATAGAACTAAAAGTTTGTTGATAATTACAAATTCACTTAATTTATGAAACTAAAACCATCCTATTTTAAAAAAGATTTCTTACCTTTCAGCATCCAAGGAAATCAAAAAAGCTTAGCGATTTGTCCCGTAATTTATTGTTGGAGCAGTTGACTGCAGAACACCAATGAGAGCCTGTTATTTTACCTTTCTTCATCATAAGAATAACAACCTTAATACATTATAATAATTTCTTTTATGAAAACACACTTATTGATCAGTTACAAGAGTACTACCGTCAATTGCTTTGAATGAAAATGAAAACAATTTTATTTATATATTTTACATTATTATGTACTTTACTCTTATTTACACATTTCTTACAATTGCTATTTTAGGCACAACTAGATAACTTCTATGTTTAGAATACACAGGCATAGCAATAAATAACTTCCAATGTTGTAATGCACTATTTTAAAACCAGATGACTCAAAATTGTTTTGTAAAAAGGTTCAATAACTTTTCCAAAAATAATTTTAAAATGTGCTGGCAAAATGTCGATTTTTGTGTTGGGGTCTAGCAAATGCTTGAAATTGTGATCCTTCTGGGGAGAGGTTGGAGGCATACCCAGAAAAATTTTGCAATCTGAAGCTATCAGAGCCAATTGGAATCAAATTTACTAGTTGTGGTTTGAAACTTTTCTTTCTAAGGCAAGTCATTTTGAAGAGTATTATTGTGAGACTCGAATCAGCCCTTTATGGCATTATACATTCAGAGCCTGAAATAATTTCAAAATTTGTCCGGACAAAATATCCGACCAAAATGATATTTGATTGGACATTTCGAATTTGATCAGATATTTTGTTCGATTTGGAGTTTGACTTTTTAACCATGCAAATTTATTGCTTTGTTTTGTATGGCGAAACTGTCCGACCAGTTGAGCATTTGGTCAGACAGACTGCAATAAAAATGAACAACAATCAATAATAAAGACTAAAAATATTTGTGAATAACTGGGAGTTTTGACTTTTCTTTGAACTTTCCATATTGCTGTTCTCAAGAGATTTTAGCTTTATACAGTAACTTAAGTTTTGAGAAACAAAATGTGCCTTCAGGAATTTGAAATGTGCCTGCGACCGTCGGTGCCAGTGGTCTAGACTTTATCGACCCCTGGACGGAGTAATGAAAAAATGGAGGGGTGGTTCATTGCCACTAAATGTTTTAAGATGACCTAACGAAGGTAGTATATTAAAACACAAACCTAATAAGAATGAACTCAAACAATATGTCCAACTCACATTTGGCACATGAAAAGTTGAATGTTTGAACTAGACCAGAGTCTATCGGGAGTAGTCTTAAGCAAATCAAATTAAATACTGCCAACCAAATGAATGTAACAACCATATTTGCATATGATAAAGTTTCTTTGCAATTGTACCAGTAAACCTTCAACAGTCCTTTCTCAACTTTCTGATTTTAAATGTCTTGTTCACTGTCAGTAATACTCCATAATCCATATGACTGTAAAGTTGATGTACCACAATTTATAAAGCACATTCTGTAAGCATAATGTCAATAGTCATTCCAAATTGAGTTCTATGTGGTCTCACTGATTAAACTCTGAAGAGCGTTCAACATCTGCAACCATCTCACTAGTTCCTACATAGAGTTTAAAACAAATTATTAAAATGAACTTGATGAATGTATGCATGACTACTCGATAGTAACACATTTAAATAGCTAGACATATCAATTTCATGGAGCAGTTGTTTTGAAACGCTATTTATTCTTGCTTTCCCAATTATTGGAGTTTGAATTACAAAATATCGTTGATTAAAGACACGTTGAGTCGAACAAAAGAGTCTATGATGGGATTGTAAGACAGTTTGTAGTAAAACATTTGTATGAGCTCTCATACTCCCGAACAAATCGCAGCTAAATTGTACCAGAAAAATATATTTTTACGTTACCAGGCTTGACAAAGAGAAAGTCGCTTACCTTTTCTTCAAAATATTCATAAAACCGACGAAAATAGCCCACTTACATTCCAAAAGAGCAGTTTTATTAATCATAGTGCAGTTTTCGCCATATTGTTTATAGTAAAATTCTCTGACTTTACTACCCAAGAACATGGCGGACGCTCGCTCGCGGGTGTATCAGGCAACTGTCGGCGCGACCGCCTGACATCAAAAGAGTGTCCTTTCTGGTTCACTCCGTATTCTGTGGCCAGGCGCTTCCTTCGTCGCGACCTCCCCAAGCACCTCCGCGCGCTCGCTAATCTCAGCCACTGATCTCTATAAATTAGCTGAACGCGATTTTTTTTCTTTTCCTTAAAAGCGCCTGGGTACGAGGCTGACAAAATACGCTGTTTCACTCCGTCTCAGTAAATAAGTGATAAATATTATCGAAGCAATGTTATTAATTACTGCACAAAATCTCACTTATCCCTGCACAATCTGATTTATCACTGCACAAATAGACAATTTGCATTATAGACTAATTTTTGATCTAGACAAAAAAAAGTATATTGCCGGAAAGAACATACTAAAATTAGTAAAATTGCAATGTTTGGTTGCGAAATGTTGTAAAATGCGGAAAATATAGCCTTGCAAATTTTGTATACTTTTGTATTACGTGCGGAAATTCCTACCACATTTGGGCGAAATACTTTTGGTTGCGAGCTAAGGCGATTTAAAGCCATTTAAGGTGCCAGAGCAGGCTTGATATTTTCATTATAGATGGGCTACCAATAGTTATAAATCTTTGTTACCGTTGAAGATGGCCTTGCATGAAACCAACGGCTGCGAACTAACAATTTTGAGATTGTGGAAGCTTGTGTGTTTAATATATATAGGCAATGGCAATGTAGCATTTTTTAAAAGGATATTTTTAAAAATTATCTTTGACTAAAAATTGTTGCAATGCGAGTTGGAATGTTGGATATCCATATATGTTTAATCTGCGTCACGATTGTCGATACTACCGACTTTTCAAACTTATAAGTTACCAACTTGTAATTAGGAAATAGAAAACATTTTCCGTGTTTCTATACACTTATAGAAACACGCGTGGGAGTTTGGGAGAACGAGAAATAATCAGTGGGAAAACGAGCCCGTAGGGCGAGTTTTTCCACGTTATTTCGAGTTCTCCCAAACTCCCACAAGTGTTTCTATAAGTGTATAGAAACACAGGAAAAATGTTTTCTATTTCTTTTATAATATAACTCAAAAGACATTTTTTAAACTCGATTAATTTACAAATTCTCATTACGTACGCATGCTGACCTTTGCTCGTCAATTTCGCTGCAAGAAAACAACTCTGTTTTAAAATTAACAGTCAAAAATGTGTAAAAGCATTAAAATTGTTTTTAAATAGTATTCAAAGTTTATAATTCGCATTAAATTTGTTTTTTTTATGATTTTAAATTTTGGCGGGAAAATTTCCGTGTTTCTCGAAAATTGAAAACACGCTTCTCGACCAATCAGCACGCGCGTACTATAAATGTTATATTATAAAAGATAATACTTAACCTGTTAACAGTTTTTCTAGCTCTGTGTTGTGAAGTAACACCTGATGTTACTTTCTATAACTCTTGCAGATACAAATCGGGCAATGCAGTCAAATGTTGAAAGCGTTATTGATTTTGAAGCCGATACGTCGCCAAAATGGCGGAAAAAAGGCACAGAAGTTCCTACGGTGGAGGAAATGATTGAAACAATCGTGAAATACCATAGTCACTGGAACGAGCAGAAGAAATCTATTGATGAGAAAATTGTAGACGACGTACTTGACGGTTGTATAACACGATTTATTCGCTATGTAAACATCGAAGAAGGACAAGGATGTACTACAAATGAGGACGTTAAATCTTCCCCCAACGTGGGAAACCACGAAGAATTACATGAAAAAGCCGACGAATTACACGGGAAATCCGAAGAATTAGAACGTGAAGAAAAAAACCGGAAACTGACTGTAAACCTACAAGAAGCTTATAAGTTTCTTCAGACAGAAGTCAAGGAACTCCGTAATAGTGATGACATTGAAAAATTACATGGGGTAATAACATTGAGTATTATTGTGAGACTCGAATCAGCCCTTTATGGCATTATACATTCAGAGCCTGAAATAATTTCAAAATTTGTCCGGACAAAATATCCGACCAAAATGATATTTGATTGGACATTTCGGAATTTGATCAGATATTTTGTTCGATTTGGAGTTTGACTTTTTAACCATGCAAATTCATTGCTTTGTTTTGTATGGCGAAACTGTCCGACCAGTTGAGCATTTGGTCAGACAGACTGCAATAAAAATGAACTGCAATAAAAATGAACAATCAATAATAAAGACTAAAAATATTTGTGAATAACTGGGAGTTTTGACTTTTCTTTGAACTTTCCATATTGCTGTTCTCAAGAGATTTTAGCTTTATACAGTAACTTAAGTTTTGAGAAACAAAATGTGCCTTCAGGAATTTGAAATGTGCCTGCGACCGTCGGTGCCAGTGGTCTAGACTTTATCGACCCCTGGACGGAGTAATGAAAAAATGGAGGGGTGGTTCATTGCCACTAAATGTTTTAAGATGACCTAACGAAGGTAGTATATTAAAACACAAACCTAATAAGAATGAACTCAAACAATATGTCCAACTCACATTTGGCACATGAAAAGTTGAATGTTTGAACTAGACCAGAGTCTATCGGGAGTAGTCTTAAGCAAATCAAATTAAATACTGCCAACCAAATGAATGTAACAACCATATTTGCATATGATAAAGTTTCTTTGCAATTGTACCAGTAAACCTTCAACAGTCCTTTCTCAACTTTCTGATTTTAAATGTCTTGTTCACTGTCAGTAATACTCCATAATCCATATGACTGTAAAGTTGATGTACCACAATTTATAAAGCACATTCTGTAAGCATAATGTCAATAGTCATTCCAAATTGAGTTCTATGTGGTCTCACTGATTAAACTCTGAAGAGCGTTCAACATCTGCAACCATCTCACTAGTTCCTACATAGAGTTTAAAACAAATTATTAAAATGAACTTGATGAATGTATGCATGACTACTCGATAGTAACACATTTAAATAGCTAGACATATCAATTTCATGGAGCAGTTGTTTTGAAACGCTATTTATTCTTGCTTTCCCAATTATTGGAGTTTGAATTACAAAAATATCGTTGATTAAAGACACGTTGAGTCGAACAAAAGAGTCTATGATGGGATTGTAAGACAGTTTGTAGTAAAACATTTGTATGAGCTCTCATACTCCCGAACAAATCGCAGCTAAATTGTACCAGAAAAATATATTTTTACGTTACCAGGCTTGACAAAGAGAAAGTCGCTTACCTTTTCTTCAAAATATTCATAAAACCGACGAAAATAGCCCACTTACATTCCAAAAGGAGCAGTTTTATTAATCATAGTGCGGTTTTCGCCATATTGTTTATAGTAAAATTCTCTGACTTTACTACCCAAGAACATGGCGGACGCTCGCTCGCGGGTGTATCAGGCAACTGTCGGCGCGACCGCCTGACATCAAAAGAGTGTCCTTTCTGGTTCACTCCGTATTCTGTGGCCAGGCGCTTCCTTCGTCGCGACCTCCCCAAGCACCTCCGCGCGCTCGCTAATCTCAGCCACTGATCTCTATAAATTAGCTGAACGCGATTTTTTTTCTTTTCCTTAAAAGCGCCTGGGTACGAGGCTGACAAAATACGCTGTTTCACTCCGTCTCAGTAAATAAGTGATAAATATTATCGAAGCAATGTTATTAATTACTGCACAAAATCTCACTTATCCCTGCACAATCTGATTTATCACTGCACAAATAGACAATTTGCATTATAGACTAATTTTTGATCTAGACAAAAAAAAGTATATTGCCGGAAAGAACATACTAAAATTAGTAAAATTGCAATGTTTGGTTGCGAAATGTTGTAAAATGCGGAAAATATAGCCTTGCAAATTTTGTATACTTTTGTATTACGTGCGGAAATTCCTACCACATTTGGGCCGAAATACTTTTGGTTGCGAGCTAAGGCGATTTAAAGCCATTTAAGGTGCCAGAGCAGGCTTGATATTTTCATTATAGATGGGCTACCAATAGTTATAAATCTTTGTTACCGTTGAAGATGGCCTTGCATGAAACCAACGGCTGCGAACTAACAATTTTGAGATTGTGGAAGCTTGTGTGTTTAATATATATAGGCAATGGCAATGTAGCATTTTTTAAAAGGATATTTTTAAAAATTATCTTTGACTAAAAATTGTTGCAATGCGAGTTGGAATGTTGGATATCCATATATGTTTAATCTGCGTCACGATTGTCGATACTACCGACTTTTCAAACTTATAAGTTACCAACTTGTAATTAGGAAATAGAAAACATTTTCCGTGTTTCTATACACTTATAGAAACACGCGTGGGAGTTTGGGAGAACGAGAAATAATCAGTGGGAAAACGAGCCCGTAGGGCGAGTTTTTCCACGTTATTTCGAGTTCTCCCAAACTCCCACAAGTGTTTCTATAAGTGTATAGAAACACAGGAAAAAATGTTTTCTATTTCTTTTATAATATAACTCAAAAGACATTTTTTAAACTCGATTAATTTACAAATTCTCATTACGTACGCATGCTGACCTTTGCTCGTCAATTTCGCTGCAAGAAAACAACTCTGTTTTAAAATTAACAGTCAAAAATGTGTAAAAGCATTAAAATTGTTTTTAAATAGTATTCAAAGTTTATAATTCGCATTAAATTTGTTTTTTTTATGATTTTAAATTTTGGCGGGAAAATTTCCGTGTTTCTCGAAAATTGAAAACACGCTTCTCGACCAATCAGCACGCGCGTACTATAAATGTTATATTATAAAAGATAATACTTAACCTGTTAACAGTTTTTCTAGCTCTGTGTTGTGAAGTAACACCTGATGTTACTTTCTATAACTCTTGCAGATACAAATCGGGCAATGCAGTCAAATGTTGAAAGCGTTATTGATTTTGAAGCCGATACGTCGCCAAAATGGCGGAAAAAAGGCACAGAAGTTCCTACGGTGGAGGAAATGATTGAAACAATCGTGAAATACCATAGTCACTGGAACGAGCAGAAGAAATCTATTGATGAGAAAATTGTAGACGACGTACTTGACGGTTGTATAACACGATTTATTCGCTATGTAAACATCGAAGAAGGACAAGGATGTACTACAAATGAGGACGTTAAATCTTCCCCCAACGTGGGAAACCACGAAGAATTACATGAAAAAGCCGACGAATTACACGGGAAATCCGAAGAATTAGAACGTGAAGAAAAAAACCGGAAACTGACTGTAAACCTACAAGAAGCTTATAAGTTTCTTCAGACAGAAGTCAAGGAACTCCGTAATAGTGATGACATTGAAGAATTACATGGGGTACTAGAAATATCTTTAGCTACGGAGGCACATAAGCTGATCTTGAAAGATATTAACTTACGCAAGGACGCAACTAAGCCTGGTGAATTTAGTAACAAAGTGCGACGTACAGAGTATAAGGGTGAACCGTATGAATATCAGAATCCGGAAGATATGGAAAGAAGCGTACAGACATTACTGGACAGATATAATGATTTGATAACATATTGTGTAAAAAAGGAGAAAAATCCGAAAGCTTGTGTTTATAAGATGTTCAAGACTTGTAGCTGGCTGTTGTTTGAACTTCTGGACTTGCATCCCTTCTCCGACGGCAATGGTAGATTGTGCCGATTACTTTGTAGTTATGGATTATCTGCTATGACACCATTTCCTACCCCGATTTATAATGTTTGGAGTGAATCGAAGAAAGATGATTATATGGACGCTTTGGTGGCTGCAAGGAAGTCCGAAACCCGTCATCCCACAAGTTTGACCACAATGATTATTGAATGCAATTATTTTGGCTGGCAGGAATTTTTTGACATTCTGGTAAGAAGGAAAGGGCAACATAGATTTGCGAATTACGTGAACAAAGTTTAAAAAGATACTTCATAAATGTATGTATGCCTTCCGTTTGTCTCATTTGTATTTATAATGAATGATCTTATAATGTAAGAACGATCTTATAATGTATCTGTATCCGTAAATATTATTTTAACACGAAAAACGAGAAACCGATAAAGTAAACGATAGTTTACTTTAAAGGCGATGTTAGCACTGATTGATGTTACACGGAACAATTCGAGTACTTTTTAATTTTTAAATAATTGTGTTATTTAGCATCACTGTAAGACAGACTTCGATTGAGACCAACTTTAAGTCTCGAGTCTCGACCATTACTGAAGAGCTACTAAATTCTGCACCAATAACGGATATGACTACCGTATATCAATAGTTTTCCAATATATGAGTTACTATTCTTTAGAAAATTGTCCAATCATGTGTACCAATTTGATCACGTTCAGGTGTGAGGGGTGAGTCTGTCCATTTTTGGCCACTTTTTAGGTTTTGGATGAAGTGGCCAAAGTTGATGAAACGTTAAGGGGTTTTTGCCGTAACCTCTGAGTATTTTTATGAACTACAAACTGATGGTGACTACACTCTAGTCGAAACGTAAATTTAACAAATTTAGGCTAAGGGACCGGTCATTATTTATGGCAGGGGTGGGGGCTGAAGAGAAAATGTTTTAAAGCCAAAATTTTTTCCCACCCCACCTTTTTTGTACCAAAAAATTGTTTACCCCATATTTTATAGAAGGTTAAAAAATAAATTACCCCACCAAATCATCAACCTTTTCATAACAACCAATATTAAAAATTCGATTTCCCGTTATTAAATTAAACATTCAGTTTATTGCACTAAGCACTCGGTCAGCATTTTAACAGTTTTGTGCGATGGATACATATCCTTCTCATTTTTTTATTTTACCCCACCCCAGACCTGCCTAATTTTTTAGTTACCCCACCATTTTCTCTTCGGCCCCCACCCCAGCCATAAATAATGACCGGTCCCTAACCTTTTCGTCTGTTTTTGGACACTTTTTCAAAAACATACTGCTCATTACATACTGCATGCTCATTACATACTGCATGCTCATTAGTGTCGTAACTAGATTCAAAGCCTCGTTTTCATATTTTTAGCCGCGTTTTCAGATTCAAAGCCTCGTTTTCAGATTTTTAGCATCGTTTTCATATTGAGAGCCTCGTTTTCAGATTTTTAGCCTCGTTTTTATACTGTGAGCCTCGTTTTCAGATTCACAGCCTCGTTTTCAGACTGAGAGCCTCGTTTTAAGACTGGGAACCTCGTTTTCAGATTGAAACCCTCATTTTCATGCAAACTATGAGCCTCGTTTTGAGACTCAAAGCCTCGTTTTCAGATTTAAAGCCTCGTTTTCAGATTCAAAGGCAGCCTTGTATTCAGACTAAGAGCTCCGTTTTCACATGGTTAGCACTTTTTTAAGCATTTTTTGAAAACTGAAAA
This sequence comes from Trachythela sp. YZ-2020, assembly GCA_016169945.1. NCBI lineage: Eukaryota > Metazoa > Cnidaria > Anthozoa > Malacalcyonacea > Clavulariidae > Trachythela > Trachythela sp. YZ-2020. The sequence continues at coordinate 4,367,965 of JADLSH010000379.1, read as the reverse complement.
CCTCGTTTTAACTTTTAACAAAACCTGAAAACTTTTTGAAAACTCAGAGGGTTAGCCCTTCCTTTTTGTCGACGAAAAGTTAAGGGGTTAGCCTTTACTTTTTGGCATTTCCAGCCACTTTTTTCAGTTTTAGAAAAAGTGGTCAAAAATGATATTGCTTGTTCATATTCAGTAAACCCTCCTATATATGGAATATTGGACAAAAGATTGCTCATATTTTGGAAACTTTGTTCCAAACAAACAATAAAGTTCTATTTTTCATTCATAATTATTTAAAATTAACACTATTCTGCAAGTAGCAAAGGCTAATCGAGGCAGAAAGTGTAGATAAAGGGGCAGTAAAATTTTCAATTTCTTTTCAAAATAACATTGTTTTAAAGAAGCAATAAAACGCAATAATAAGAATTATACAATAATCCACGTATAAGAGTAAAAATAATATTCAATTATATCGAGATTGTTTAGCAGTAACTACTTCTGTATTCAACATAATCGCTCTCACTCTCCAGGACCTTCAAAGGCTTCAATAATAATTTAATTGTACAAAGTGAACTTAATATTAGTTTCACGTACCGTCGTTTGCAACTACGGACGAACAGCTGCAGATAAAAACGTGAAACGTTTATTCTGACGTGAAAGTTGTTGAGTCTACAAAACAAGATAAATGAAAATTATTTAGAGGACAAATTAACAAGAGGAAAAACAGTCGAAAGACCGTTTTAAACGGGCAAGTGTCTATTTTGCATGCTTGCTTTGCCGATTTATAGCATGCAGTATAGTTTGTGAATTTGAAAATGTGTAGAGCATTCTGTGTGATTGATCTTAAGAGTATTTTAGTATTGATTCAAATACATTATATATAGAAAAATAAAAACATATTAAATCTCAAAAATTTCATTTCAAAAGCAAGTGCGAAGTATAAAAATACTGCTCGAAAAGCAGTTGAAGTTTTATGAAAGTTTCGAAACGTTTTGTGAAGGTCTATTAAAGGTTGAATGCTACAGTAAATCAAAGCTAAAATAGTACATAATAGCATACCCACTTTATATAGTTGGGGTTTTAGTTGGGCAATTCGAATTACACAAAGGCCAAGGGCCTGTTAGTGTAATTATGATTATGCGAGCAAACGGAGGGAGAAATATATGGGAATACAAATCGTATGGCTCGCCATTCCTAGGCTTTTGCCCACGTTTAAACGCTCCGGAACCGGAAATAAAGAGAAACCACACATCCGGTCCCGTGATGACCCTCAACCAATAATACCGCCGGACTCTAATGCCTCATCGGCTATTTTTAACGTGCTACACACACACAGACAAGTTAAAGAAGGGTCGGGAGAAAAGAACTTAAGAGTTCAGGGTGGGCCCATATATTTCTCCCTCCGTTTGCTCGCATAATCATAATTTCCAGACAATCACATGGATAGAGTTTTAAATCTTCTAAGAAACATGGAAATGTTGCTGTAGCTAGTGACATGGGATCGCCAGACTTTCGAGGTTTTGTAAGCGTAAATATGACACCATCTGGCTGCTTTTTCAGGTATCTTATGTTTAATTCCCAAAGAAGTGATGATCGTTCGGGCGATACCAGAGCAAATAACATTAATAATTTCTTTGTCAAAATTTTAAGCGATAATGTTTTGTTTTCTCCCAGAGCAGAAAGGTATGTTGTAACTTTTGACACGCCCCAGGTTGTAGTATACCTGGGTTTTGGGGGTCTTTCGTTTGCAATTCCCTTCATTAAGCGGGTGAAGAGAGGGTGTTGACCTACTGGTTTACCATCAATCCATGGGTGTATCGATGATATAGCTGATCGATGAACATTTACAGTACGGTATTGTAAGTCATTGTCGAACTGGTCGCTCAGAAAGGTCAAAATGTCTTTGACATTGGCTGAAATTGGATTAACTTTCCTTCTATTACACCAGCAATTCCATTTTGCCCATGCAGAGTCGTATGTTTTGTTGGTGGATTGACGTGTAGACGAGGACAGAAGACGGGTAACCGTGTCCGAAAGGCCTTCTGTTGTGCAGCGCTGTTGGAAATAGTCCAAACGGCTAATCGGAGCCTCGGGTGCATTGGATGGACTGCTTTCGGATTCGATGGGTCTTCTAGGAGAGTTGGAAACACGGGAAGCAGAACTGGGTGCTTGACCGTGAGTTGAAGTAAAAGTGGCCACCAATGTTGAGCTTGCCATACTGGCGCTACTATTAGTAGGTTTGCCTTGTCGCTTATCACTTTCATTAAAGTTCTTGGGATGAGATTGAACGGTGGAAAGGCGTACCCTTTCAGTTGATTCCAATCGATTGAAAATGCATCCGTGGCCACCGCATGTGGGTCTGGACGCCAGCTCACATACTGATGTAACTGGTTGGTTAATCTTGTGGCAAAGAGATCTATCTCTCTGTCCTTGAGAAAAGGTTGTATTATTCGTGGTTGTAGTCTCCAATCGCTCAAGTCGACAAACGTTCGTGACTCTCTGTCTGCCTAAACATTCAGAACACCTGGAAGGTGTTCTGCAGTGATCAGGATGTTGTGTTGGAGACACTAGTTCCACAGTTCGAGCGTTAGTGTCATGAGACTGGGTGAACGAGTACCCCCTTGGTTGTTTATATAAGCAACCGCCGTTGTGTTGTCGAGGCGGAGTTTTACGGACATATTTGTCTGATGTTTCAGGAAAGTTTGTACTGCTAAAAAGGTAGCTTTTAGCTCCAATACATTGATATGAAGCAGACTTTCTTGATATGACCAACGTCCGTTCGTTGACCTGTTGCCGCATGTGGCACCCCATCCCATTTTGGAGGCGTCCGAGGTTATCATCATCTCGGTCGTCGGAGGGTAAATCGGGCTCCCATTCACCCGCTTGATGTTGGTGATCCACCACTGGAGTTCCCCCAGAGTTAGGGGGTCTAGGAGGACTGTGCCCTGATACGACCCATTGTTCAACGCTACTTGCCTTATTAGGCAGTTTTGTAGATATCTGAAGTGTAGAGGGGCTTGCCAAACCGCTGGACGGCAAGACTCTAGAAAACCCTGGAATTGGGAGAGAAGGTGTAAGGAAGTCGGCTTCGCCCTCATTAGGGATTTGCACAGACTTAGTACTTTTGCCATCTTTTCCTGAGGCAGGTATAATTTCATTGTTTGTGAGTTTATCAAGAACCCCAAGAATTCGAGCACTGGAGAAGGTGTCAACATCGACTTCTCGTAGTTGATTACGAATCATACATAGGAATGTATGTTCCTGTAGAATTTTCACTGATGAACCTATGATTAGTATGTCGTCTAGATAAATTAGAAGACGGATATTTCGAGTGCGAAGGAACGCTACCACAGGTTTTAGCAGTTTTGTAAATATGCGTGGCGCTGTGTTGAGTCCGAACGGCAGGGCACGAAACTGATAAATTTGTCCTTGCCAAACAAATCGAAGGAACTTTTGTGAGTTTGGGTGAACCCCCACGGTTAGATAAGCGTCTTTCAGGTCCAATTTGACCATATAATCGTTTGGATTTAAAAGATGCTTTATGCACATTAAGTTTTCCATTTGGAAATGTTCGTTCGCTATGAACTTGTTTAGGTGACTTAAGTCGATGACTGGGCGAAATGAGCCTCCTTTTTTCGGCACGAGGAATAAACGACTGTAAAACCCTGTGGGTGTGGATTTGGCGGGAACTATGGCCCCCTTTGTTTTCAGTTTTTCTATTTCTTGTTTCATTAAATCTTTGCCCCCGCTGAAGTTTGCGGAATGTGCATCTGGGCAGGTTTCGTGAGAAAATCTATTTGATAGCCGCGAACTATATTTATTATAACTGGGTCTTTTGTAATATTTTGCCATTGAGAAAGGAACAATGGTAGCCTGGCTGCAGTATTGTTTATTGGCGGGACCAGCTGTTGTTCTGCTGGGCCCGCTGGTTTCGAAAATTCGAGTTGCTATTTTGCTCTGGCTTCGAGGGTCTTTGCCATATGAGCCACGAAAGGGCCGCCTAGATTGAGCTGGGTGATAGTTATATCTTTGTGCTGCATGTGGCACTTGCTTTGGGTTTTGTTTAGGTTGTTGCTGGTTATATTGTGGTTTCTGCATATTTTTTGAAAGGCTGCGAGAAAGTTCGGACTGTTTGGCTGCCAATGGTGGTAAATCGTCACCAAACAGCATTTTCCCCGCATTGGGAAACTCGTTGCCAGCTAACTTTGACTTTGACTTTGACTTTATTGACACTCCCCTAAAGGGGCTTTTCAGTGACAAAAATACATATACATATCAATTAATTACTATAATTATACATTAGATCCTAAGTTTATATAATAAGATCACGCAATTACTTTATACACAAACACGACATTAATTATTGACAACAACAGCAACATAGGCATCAACATCATCAACAACGACAGCAAAAACAACAACAACAACAATCAAGGACAATAACGACAATGACAACAACGCTTACTGATTAACAAAAGAAAACACGCCCTTAACTATCTAGAAATTGCTGAAGCAGTTCCCGTTTCAGTTTAGTTTTAAAGCTTGGAATAGATTTGCAAAGTTTTAAGTCAGGGTTAATGTTGTTCCAGAGAGTGACAGTTCTGTAATGGAATGTTCTTTGTCCTGCAGTTGATCTATATAACGGAACGTCCAGCTGGTTAACATTTCTTGTTTCGCGACCACTCACTTCACCTCTCGTTTTGAACAGGGACGATAAGTAGGCAGGTGCGCAATCGTTCATGCATTTGAACGCTAATAGAGCATCGCGACTGTACAGATGTGACTTCACGGGAAACCAGCGCGGTTCCTTCAGTATCGGGGTGATGTGGTCGAATTTCCTTCTGTTGCTCACAACTCGTGCTGCGAAGTTCTGGACTCCTTGAAGTCGGGATAGGTTACTGCAGGAAGTATTTGACCAAAGCGAGGAACAGTAGTACAGCTTGCTAAATACCAAGGCGTTGATGACAGTTATTAAAAGGTTTTTACTGAAGACATGCTTAGCGCGATTTATCTGGCAGAGACTTGACTTGCAGGTTGAAACAGTAGAAAGGATATGATTGTTGAAGGAGAGGGTTGGGTCAAACTTAACTCCGAGATTTTTCACTGATGGAGCAGGTGTAAGTTCCTTACCAAGTAGCGAGAGTCTAAAATCAGGTAACTTCGCGAGCATTTGGCGGCTTCCGTAGACCATCAATTTAGTTTTGTCTGGATTCAGCAGGAGCAGGTTATGAAAGCACCAGTTTCGCATTCTAATCAAATCCTCGTTTAGATCAGTCAGCGCAGTGTTCGAGTCATTGATTCGGAAGGACAGAAGAAGTTTAGTGTCATCGACGTACGATTCTGATGAACAATTTTTGGCGGCTGACGGCAAATCGTTCACATAAATACTGAAAAGTAACGGGCCCAGAATACTTCCCTGTGGAACACCACTAACCACTGGCAATTTCTCAGATAGAGTAGAGTTGATACGTACTGCTTGGTATCTCTCGCTGAGGTAACTTTCAAACCAAGCCAGGCATGTAGGCGAGACACCAACGTCCTCCAGTTTAGCAAGCAGTATATTATGGTTAATGCTGTCAAAAGCTTTGCTCATGTCCAAAAGAATAACTGCTGTTACCTTCCTCTGGTCAATTGCTTTAAGAATAGAGTCGGTGGAATGAATAAGGGAGGTTTCCGTTGAATGCCAGGTTTTGTTGCCGCTTTGATGCACAGAGAGACGGTGATTGGTGGTTAGGTAAGACGTTAGTTGGTGGAGTGCTACACGCTCACATACTTTCGAAAGAACTGGTAATAGGGAAATGGGTCGGTTATTGTTCGCCAGCTCATGATCGCCTTCTTTCGGAATGGGAATTACTTCCGCGATTTTCCAAGTACTCGGGAATATATTGTTTGCCAGCGAGTTGTTTATGATGGAGGTGATCCATGGCGAAAGAACGGGTAAACAGTCCTTGATGATACGGATTGGTATTTTGTCGATTCCTGGAGCTTTGTTATCTGGCATTGATTTCACAATATATTCTACTAGGGAGCATTCTACAGGTTCAAAGGTGAACTGTTCTGACTCAGTATAACTTCGTGGGATAAATGGTAACTGAGATGGAGTGTAATTGTTTTCTTTAGCTAGTGATTTGATTTTCGTGACAGTATTTAAACCAACTGATGTAAAGAACTGGTTGAAGTTATTCGCCACAGATTTATCATCACTGCTGAAGCATTTTTTCCCAGTAGATTTCTTTGGAATACAAGTGCGAATTACTTTCCAGATATTGCCAGTGTCCTTGATGTTTTTCTTAATTTCCTGTTCGACATAAGATCTTTGGGCCACACGTAACTCTCGTTTAACATCCCGTTTACAGTTCCTGTAAGCAGACCATGCAGCAGGATCACCAGTCTTCCGAGCTAGTTTTCTCCATCGATCTCTAGTTTTCATCAGCCCTCGAATCTCTTCTGTCACGAAGGGGTTTGGACGAGTTTTGAATAACTAACTGAATTTTGTCTGGGTTAATAGCGCCCAAGACCTTCTTTCTACGAGTTATTGTAGTTATGTGGCTAGCTGAGCCTAATAGGCATAAGGATTGCTGTAAAATGGTTAATAATTCGTCATTTGACAAAGCGTCCTTTCGTTCAAGGCGGTCATGTAAGCAACAAAGTGGTGCGGCCGAGTTTAATAAGGCGCGTTGAATGAGATTCAAATCTTTGTCTCGATTTTCAACCGACTTACGGCGGCCGTTCGGGACGTAATTGAGAATTTGTTTGTCTAAATATGGTGCAATACATGCATCAGTCTCAGGAAGGGAGTTTTCCCCTACAATTTCATTGACCTGCTCGATTGTCAAGCGTCGTTTAAGGTTTTTCTCGAGGAAAATACGAAAGGGCTCCGAGGGAGACCATTTTCGAAGTGAAGTATTTTCTGGATCAAAGAATTCACAAGACTGTTCCTGAATAGGATCTGACTTTCCTTTGGACACAGTACTGTGGCTATAATCCGAGACAATGTCGGCTAAAGGTGGCTCAGGGCCAGCTAAAGGTGCCTCAATGGCGCTGTTGTCTTGCGACAATCTATCATCACCCTCGTCCGAACCACGCGGCGAAGTCGGGTGAACTGATAAACAATCTTCGTCGATGTTTGATTGCCGAACAGGCGAGGTTTGATTCAGCTGAGTCTCTATATTGCTAACTCTTGTGGTCCAAGCCGCGAAATCTGTCTTCATATCGGCTATACTTCAGTGACTCGTTTACGCTTGACTCAGCAGGTTTTGAGCTATTTTCCCGCCTTCGACTTCGGCTACGTTTTCGTTGACTTTGTCGCCTCGATTCCTCAGAGGAAGGCGAACGGCGACGTTTCCGACCAGATGAATCGGACATACTTTAAATAAAACACGTGAATATCGATAATTTCAAATAAAATCAAATAAAATAACATAAACATCACGAGAGACTTACCTGAGTGCGTACACGCGAGCAAGCACGAAGGAAAAAGCCGATGAGGCATTAGGGTCCGGCGGTATTATTGGTTGAGGGTCATCACGGGACCGGATGTGTGGTTTCTCTTTATTTCCGGTTCCGGAGCGTTTAAACGTGGGCAAAAGCCTAGGAATGGCAAGCCATACCATTTGTATTCCCATATATTTCGACCGAAGTTTGTGAAGCATAATTGATAATTTTATAGTTAAAAACAAAATAACAATATTTTGTACAAATTAAAATACAAAAATATACAGTGCTGCGTGCAGGGCTTCCACTTTGAAAAACCAAAAAATCTTTTTTTTCTCCTTAGTTTGACCGAGATTTCCTTCAAAAAATTGTGAAATTTCCTTCAAATTTCCTTTAAATAATTTAATCAAATTACGTTGAATATTCTCCAAAATAGCCTTTTCTCAACAGAACAATCATCTGGATGTTCAATTTTATCATTGCTCTAAAGTCTAAACACAATTATATGACTTTATTTCCGTACAGATAAGTGAGATAACCAAAAACTATAAACAGAATGACGTCATTCCGGGAGAGAAAATTGAATAATTAGCTACACCGATTATCTATGTCAGAAATTATGATATTTTTTCTGCATTTTATCGAGTACTTATTTTTGTAAGAATAAAGTAATAAGAATTACAATGTGATTATAACTAAAACATGTTATTGTTTGAAAAATATGAAATTTACGTTGCATATCAACAAAGATTTATATCAACAAAGATTTAATTATTATGATTTATGCAATTATTTTTATAATATTGATATTACATGAAGTATTCGCTTTCAAATTATTCTGGGCCGAGCCATATTCATTAGATCATTTTATAGATGACTAAATATAAATTCTACAATTTCTACTTTCGGTAAATTGTGATCAGACTGAGGCTTATTTTACGCTTTATTTTCAAAATATATTAAATATTACCAATTTTGGCGATATTTTGCATTTTCTTTCAAATTTCCTTTGTTCTTCTAGAATTTCCTTCACATTTCCCTCAAAATTTATTTCCTTCAAATTTCCTTCATTTTGCAAAAAATTCCTTTCAAAAGGAAATTTCCTTCAAAGTGGAAGCGCTGGCTGCGTGTTACCATGGTTACGTTGGTCGACTCAGTACTTCATGTTACAATAACTTTTGGGGAGTAAAGTGTTTGGTTCAAATGGGCGAGGGGATTCTGCATGCATGTATTTCTAGTTATTATCTAAAACCACCTCCCCTTATCTGGTACGCCCGTTAGGCCTTTCCCGATTGCGCTGAGCACTTTTTGAGCACTTTTTTTAGTTTGGAGCACTATTTTGCATGTTGAGCAACCTTGCGCACTTCTTCGCACTTTGGGTAACATTTGAGCAATATTTCACATTTCGAGCGAATTTCGAGCAACAAAAAGACAGAGATTATAGAATTCGATTCGTACCTCGATTAACTAAACGGCTATCTGTAAAACAAGGAACGGGGAATCAAGGAACGGAACGAGGAACGGAACGAGGAAAGGAATCTGGGAATTGTAAAAGCCGGAATCTGTAAAAGCCGGAATTGTAAAAGCCGGAATCTGTAAAACCCGGAACTGTAAAAGCCGGAATCTGTAAAACCCGGAATTGTAAAAGCCGGAATCTGTAAAACCCGGAATTGTAAAAGCCGGAATCTGTAAAACCCGGAATTGTAAAAGCCGGAATCTGTAAAACCCGGAATTGTAAAAGCCGGAATCTGTAAAACCCGGAATCTGTAAAACCCGGAATTGTAAAAGCCGGAATCTGTAAAACCCGGAATCTGTAAAACCCGGAACTGTAAAAGCCGGAATCTGTAAAACCCGGAATTGTAAAACCCGGAATCTGTAAAACCCGGAATTGTAAAAGCCGGAATCTGTAAAACCCGGAATTGTAAAAGCCGGAATCTGTAAAACCCGGAACTGTAAAAGCCGGAATCTGTAAAACCCGGAATCTGTAAAAGCCGGAATCTGTAATGGCGTGTCTCATTGTGTGCATATTTTTGCTTCTCACTGATTTTGTATATTTTGTCGATTCAACGTGTACTCCTGCAAAATACTCTAATGCGCTTATTTTCCTGTCGATACGATGGTAATTTTCTAAAAATGCTAAAAACAAACATGAGGATTATAGAATTCTTCCTTAATTTAGTCTTTTATGATATTTTAGCGGGTACGTAGGCATGGAGTTTGCAAATTTCCACCAAACCCGGCCTACTCCGGCAAATTAGTTCCACCCAACGCAACGGTGTGTAATTTACCGCAAAGTCAAAGCCGGAATACAACCGATTACAAGTGTGAAATTTTACGTTATTTTTGATATAATTTCGGGTATTTTAGGTTTGAGTTAAGATACACAAATATATACTGTATATATACCAAATATATATATTATATAATTTATTAAGTAATCACTGTAAATCGCATAAAATGTCTGGTTTTCTCATATTTCTTACTGAATCATTGCAAGCATAATTGCAATATAATTGCAAGCATAATTGTTTATCAGAACAGGAAAACCGTAATCAGTCCGTAAATAAAGATTATAGTCTATTATATAGATCAACTGTTAAACTTTATAAACTATATATAGTCTATAAACTACTGTATAAACTATCATAAAATAAATATAATATAACATTAAATATTTAAACGTATATATATACATAATCTTTATAAACTAGTGATTGTCTGATTCATAAAATTCATGCACATGTGTCGCCTCGTGTAGCGGCCAGAACACACGGTACCAAATGATCCAGTGCCTAAATTTTCCGTTATTGTAACATCGCTCCAGTTAAAAGTAGGAACGTCAATATTGGAACTCGTTTTCCGTGGAGTGAGTTTAGGAATGGCGAAGGTCCCAGCCATATTATAACAGAAAAAGGAGCGATACACTAGTAACACCAGGTACTGGCAAATGGCTTTTAGTGAGCAATTTTTAGAACGTTAAATTAAAGCTTGTATAGTTATACGCGAGTGCAATTCCTTAGAAATCAAAGAGGCATAACTAGATAATCAATAAATGACGCAGAACCACCTTTCCCAGAGCACCTAGCCAAAAGTACTTTGATGAGGTTCGATCTGATTGGCTTACAATTTGAAGTGAGAACATAGGGCGGAGAAACACAACAGGGAGCGAAATCTCTTTTGGCCTTTCACACAAAAAGAGAAATGCACCGTGCACGTTTTATCCGATTCCCATAGGCGTACGGGACGTGGGGGCAGGGGGGGCACCTGCCCCCCCAAAAATTTGGAGATTCAAGTCATTCGGGCAAATGGTTCACGAATATTCGGGCAAAATAGATTTATTTAGTCTGAACTTAAAAAAACCCAGAATTTTATAATTTACAGTACTGTTTATTTATCTGGTTTGCGTCTTGTTGAAAAAATTATGGTTTATAAGATAAATATCCCGGTTTTTGGACTTAAGAAGAGATGGTAAAGTTAATAGTTTCCGGGAAAATTTTTAGTAAAATTTCAAAAGTAGCCCGTAGCAACCACAGTGTTTTAAAATATAGCGTTTTTGTTAAATTACAGTTCCGGGTTTTACAGATTCCGGGTTTTACAATTCCGGGTTTTACAGATTCCGACTTTTACAATTCCGGGTTTTACAGATTCCGGGTTTTACAATTCCGGGTTTTACAGATTCCGGCTTTTACAATTCCTGGTTTTACAGATTCCGGCTTTTACAATTCCGGGTTTTACAGATTCCGGCTTTTACAATTCCGGGTTTTACAGATTCCGGCTTTTACAATTCCGGGTTTTACAGATTCCGGCTTTTACAATTCCGGGTTTTACAGATTCCGGCTTTTACAATTCCGGGTTTTACAGATTCCGGCTTTTACAGTTCCGGGTTTTACAGATTCCGGCTTTTACAATTCCGGGTTTTACAATTCCGGGTTTTACAGATTCCGGCTTTTACAATTCCGGGTTTTACAGATTCCGGCTTTTACAATTCCGGGTTTTACAGATTCCGGCTTTTACAATTCCGGGTTTTACAGATTCCGGCTTTTACAATTCCGGTTTTACAGATTCCGGCTTTACAGTTCCGGTTTTACAGATTCCGGCTTTTACAATTCCGGGTTTTACAGATTCCGGCTTTTACAATTCCGGCTTTTACAGATTCCGGCTTTTACAATTCCCAGATTCCTTTCCTCGTTCCGTTCCTCGTTCCGTTCCTTGATTCCCCGTTCCTTGTTTTACAGATAGCCTTAACTAAACATACAATTCGGTGTAAGGTTTAAAAATTGACGGGTATTATTCTATATAAAATTTAGGTAAAACTCCAAAAGAAAAGCCGGACAGCTGCATATTACATTACGCTTAAAAAATTAGAACGCTGACTTTTTCGCGTTCTCTTTTTTTTTGTCGTAAACAACTCCATATACGGAAGTTTGTTCCATATATGGAGAAAGACGTGGAAACAGATTTTAAAAAATGCTGAATTTTTTTGCCAAACTTTTTTTGCCAGAATTTTTTTTGGCGGTTTTCGAGGGCTGAAATGGAAGTACTAAATCAGTCGGACTCGGAGTCGGAAAACAATAGCAATGAAGACGAAGAAGTGATTGATCCAATTACAATAGCAGTAAATGCTGGAGCTTCCCTAAGTGCTCCAGAAAGTGCTTTGATAGCACGAAAGGGAAAAGTTCCGATCAACAAAGGGAAGAACAAGCAAAGAGGAAGCGCCAAAACCACCAATGTGAGTACATGGGATCGTCTGAAAGAGTACCCAAAGCAACACTTTGCCGTGGTAAACGGAAAGCTTAGATGCAATGCTTGCAGTGAAGTTCTTGCTGATAAGAAAAGTTCTATTGAAAGACACACGAAATCGAAGAAACATGAGAAGGGCCTGGCTGATATTGAAATAAATAAATCACAACAGCAGTCCATCAAAGAATGCCTGCAGAAGAGGGATAAACGGGAAAATGCAAGTGGATCAACGTTGCCTTCAGATATACAACTGTATCGGTATGAGCTTGTCGAGTCTGCTCTGTCGGGAGGAGTGGCTCTATCGAAAGTGGATGCTATGCGTCCCTTTCTCGAGAAATATGGTCACAGGCTAACCAGTAGTGCCCACCTTAGTGAGCTTATACCTGCTGTACTAGAGAAAGAAAAGGAGACTCTAAAAGAGGAGCTAAAGGTTGCAACGGAGGCTTCTGTCATTTTTGATGTGACTGCCAGGTTGGGTGAGGCGTTGGCGATCGTAGTGCGCTACATACAGGAAGATTTTAAGCCGACTCAGAGACTTGTACGTCACTTAAGGGAGAGGAGTTGGCTCAAAGGCTGATGTCATGTTTGGCTGTGGACTATAACTTTGGTCCGGGGGTAATCATTGGAGCGATGCGAGATGGTGCAGCAGTGAATGGAGCTGCCTTGAGACAACTGAAATTATTTTATGCAGACCTTTTGGACGTTGTATGCTTTTCTCACACTTTAGACAATGTTGGCTCTCATTTTGAATTCCAAGTCATTTTGAATTCGTACCTTCAGTGACACACGGTGGTGGAGCAAATGGGAGGTGCTTAAGCAAGTGTTGGACTTGTTTGCGGATGTCAAGCTTTTCCTTCGCGAGAACGAGGAAATTTGTCCAGCAAATCGTCGGCATCTCCTGGAAATATTTGATAATCCCCAAAGCTGTCAAAACCTACGCTTGGAGTTGGCTGCTCTTATCGATGCCGGAGTGCATTTTGTAAATGCAACCTATTACCTAGAAGGGGACGGGCCTTTAATTTTTTCTTGCTACGAGCGTCTTTCAGCTGTTGCACAGGCTGTTGCAGTCGATCACTACCCTAATACCAATGCGGTTGCTCGTGAAATTGCAAACGGCAACGTTGCCATCTACAATCAGCTAATGGCACAAGCAAAGGCTTGTATTCGGCCCGGACTGAACTTTTACCAGTGCAAATTCAGCGTACAGTTTCGTGACACAGTAAGAGCTTTTAAAGCAGCACGATTCTGTTGCCCTGTACAAGTGCAAGCCCTACGTCCCACATCAGCATCACTGGAAGAGCTAAGGAATTTCCCTTTCGTCAACAATGACGACACAATAGCGAATCTAGCGCAAGAGCTTCCTCTGTATATCGCTGCAGCTGATGGGGTCAACGTCGCATGCGAGTAGGACAAAGTCACTTGGTGGGCTGCTCACAGAGATACCCTTCCACACTGGTGTGCACTTGTCAAGAAACTACTGCTGATTCAACCAAGTTCTGCTGCGGCTGAAAGGGTTTTCAGTCTCCTTTCAAATGCATTTACGTCACAGCAAGACTCTGCACTGCAAGATTACCTGGAAGCTTCTGTTATGCTACGATACAATAAGGCAAAAAGAGTCTCTTAATCAGTAGACAGACTCACAGAAGTAAGACTAAGAGTATTCAAATTTTATTATGCACGTGATAAAGCATTTTTACGTTCGTCGTTCCATGTGAAGTAACTTGAAAAATATTATTGTTCTATATTCTATCAACCTTTCGTAACAAGTAACAAGTAACACACTAACAACCTGTCGAATAATACTACGCAAAATACATTGTAAGGTTAATTACTTCAGTAAAAATTGACACATTTACGAAAATCTTAGAGGTAACTGTTCACAATTTTAGCACTTTTTGAGCACTATTTTGAGATTTTTAGCACTTTTTGAGCACTTTTTAGCCATTTTTGCCAGCACTTTTTTAGGATTTTACCAGCGCAATCGGGAAAGGCCTAACGCCCGTTCTTAAAGTTGATTATTAATTAACTGAATATTGGTCTAATATCTGGTGCGCTGATGTTTAAGGATATGGACGATCTTTAACTTGGAAATTCGTTTCTTTATCTGATGCACAAGTGTTTAAAGATGATTATTAGTAATTAAGATGATAATTGAAAATTTGAAATACAAGAAAGCAATAACGAGGAACAATAATTATAATAAGTATATGTTATTTACCGGTTGCGAGGTCCGGATGAGAAAAACTGTGCCCGAGGTCTTGAAAACGGCCCGAGCCCGGAGGGCGAGGGACGTTTTCAAGACCGAGGGCACAGTTTTTCTCATCCGGACCGACGCTGCCGGTAAATAACGTGTTTATTTTTTATCATAAGTAAAATTTAAGAATTTATTAAAATTGAAAATTCCAGTGTAGCGAAATAATTTGAGATCAGTGCAATTGTGAATTCAAAGCGAGGCTGACAAAATTTGAACGTTAAAAGAAAACACGAAGACGAAAACTCAAGAAAACTGGCAAGAAACTCACAAAAAACCATAGTTTCTGTAAAAATGTACACGATATTTTTAAATATGGCAGTAAAAAGCATAGGAATGAAAGGTTTTGGCCAGGTTTTCCGGTATTCCGTGTTTCTTCGACAAGGATATCTTCGTGTTTACTTGCTTTGGCCATAAAAAACTCATAAAGTGAATCATGCAGTGAATGCATGTGTTTTGACTTCGATCAACGCTTTCTACTAAAACTGGACAATGAACAAGGTATGCAGTAATTCTTTTCTGGTCATTTCACGGTAAAAAAACATATAGCCTCAACTTTGTTTGCCAAGGGCCACGGCTTTAATTTTTTTTTGTTTACAATATGTTTACGAAAATTTACAATATGTATTTTTTTACAAATGGGCTGAAAACTCATGTTTTCACTACAGTTGGTCCATATTTTTAAGTTTTATGTATGGAGAAAAGTTTTTTCTTCTATGATATCTGTTTAAACTGTATTTTTTTAACTTTAATGTGACCAAATACTGAAATACATGAGCAATAAAACAAATGTAGTAGTTTTAATACACGAGCATTTAAAACAAATGTATTAGTTTTCTCGACACATCGTGCTTAGTATGAAGCCTTTGGAGTTGATGCAATTCATTTTTGTACTCTAACTATCGTTAGGCTAGCTTTTTGAACTTTTTGGGTAGATTTTTAAACTAAAAATTGTTTCACTCCCTGTGTTTTGTCGCGTAATCCAGAGCGGGCCGGATGAGTTTCAGAGCGGGCCGGATGAGTTTCAGAGCGGGCCGGATGCAAAAATCCGGACCGCTCTGAAATGCTTGTCAGCCAATCAGATTGCTTCATTTACATAGATAAAAAATAATCACCTTTATTCACTTGCGCAGCACATAAAGGGAATTAGAACGTTCAGTAATTATTCATCTTTAAACTGTAGCAGATATAAGACCAATGTTTAGTAAATAACCAGTTTGAAACAGTAGCGCAGGGGAGGTTGGTTATTTTTTCGTTCGTCTGCGAACATTGAACCACCAATTTTCACCAGTTTGTTTTATCTAAGGCTACAGTCTTGGCCCAGTTCCATGTCACTGCTGCTCCATCAAGTGTTTCTCCTGCCTTCTTCCGGATTCCACTCATTTGTAATCTTTGGTAGTTTGGTTAACAATCAATCATGAGACCAATGCTCAGATAATAATTAACTTTAAGTACTAGCGCACCAGATAAGGGGAAGTTGTTTCAGCATATCGTCTCTAAACGTAACATACGAGGTCGATTTTCAATGAATAATCATATTTCAACAGTAGCGCACCAAACAAAGTGAAGAATGTTTGGCTAATAATCATTATGCGATCAATCAATGGAAATATTCTTCATTTCGTAGCTGGGCAGCTATATACACGGATTCCTTTGAAGTTTTACAGACATTTCATAGACTTAGATGTGCTAGCTGAAGAATACAAGCGTTTCCAGCGGATTTTTTGGGTGGTAACATATTTAACTTTAGCCAATTGCAATGTGGCAGCACTTTAAAAATATTGGGGGTGCAAACTTAGGTTGTCCAGATACAGTGCCCGCCCTATTGGTTTTGTAAGAAATGCAAGCATTCATAGTGGAGGACAATAATATTGCGCAGTAGGGGCGTTGTCCCACCCCCGCCGGTGAAATTAACTTCAAATTCTGTTATATGTTTGTTGTTTTAAACGTAATTTTAAAATTTACATCTTTGGCGATAATTTCTAAAATAAAATATCTTGTTTGGCAGTACTTGCAAAGGAAATGATTTAGGCGTTTTATTTACCGTACTTGAAGTATTTCGGTTGGCGCTGGGCAGAAATACCGCTGGCTCGTTTCTTCCCGCGAAATTTTTAAACAACGTGGCGTTTTGCAAATATCGCAAGTGTGTTGGACAAGTCCCACAAGAAAAATTTGGACTGCCAACATCCGGAAATGGGTTGAGGAGGCTTAGAAGAACATTTCTATCATAAAAAGAAATTGCCCCTCGATTGGTGAGTGTTCACTCTTTTTCGTACCTCTAGCTGCCTGATAGACTTGCTACAAGTCGACTCGAATTTTTTAGACGCGCGGTAAAGCACAGACGCGCGGTAAAGCCCAGTTCAACAAAAGTTGTGTTTGTTTATCCACAGGTTTATCCGACATACTAGGAGTTACTATCGCAAGGAAAGTGCTTCCGAAGTCTGGCATCAACCCCATGCCACATTTTAAAGGCGCCTCTGTGCGTGACACCGCGTCTTGGCAAACTCACGCATAAAAATCACTTCAGAAACAATTTGCGCAAAGAGCAGCCATATTTGACTATGTTGTACAGACGTTTACGCTCTTTTAGCGGTATAAAGTATCATAAATATACAAGTATCATAAACTCGATCGACTATGCAGTACACATATTTATGCTCGTGTTAACGGTATAAAGCATTGTAGGTATCAGCACAAGCCTAGAAAACATGATTTTTTTTATATATTCAAGGTACAATTTTGCCTCTATTCATTACTTTATCTTGTCAGACTATATAGAATTACACAGCCGCTTTAGAGTTCTGTATTCAAGAAACAATATATGCGCAAAATCTATTATACGCCAGTTGCTAAGCTATAAATTAGAATACTTTGTACAGATTTTTACGCTCTTTTAGATGTAGCTACAGTGTGCGTCTTGTAAATTAATTAATTTATTTTTTTATTGTTTTTTTTTCCCATGTACAATAAGTTTATTTAAAATATTACAATAATTTCTAAAAAAAATCTTGGGCTAGAGACCTACTAGAAATCTTTGCAGACTTTTTATTTAGGCCCCTAGTTATGTTCAATTGTGTTAGATTACATAATCAATTATTTACAGTCAATTGATAAATATGGAAAACCAGAATGTTTAGAAGAATACATATATACAAGAAAGAAAAAGAGGTGGGAGTTTCTCATTATACAAGTGAATACTATAGTATTGTAGATGTATTTAAATTTTTATATATCATATAATTTTATAAGCTTTGTCACATCTTCAACATAAGCACATTACATACAAATAACGTCAATATACACAATTACGTTACTTACAAAATTGTGACCGGGTAATCACAACAGCTTTCGCCAATTACTGTGATCCCAAAATACGTGTAATGCGTTTTATGGTTTGTCTTATATATTAACTGGTAGTTGTGTGTAGCAAAAAATGTTGCTTAATTTCCTTTTTGAAGATGTTATAGGAGTTTATCCCATTAAGTTTTGTTTCTAACGAATTCCATACATCAACTCCTTTATTTGAGAGAGTGTGTTCTACATAATTTGTCCTATTGTAACATTTGTGAAGTTTTGATGCATTTCTCGTGTTATATTCATGAATTTGGTTGTTTTTTAGAAAGTAATTTTTAAAAAAATATGGTAAATTACCAAGGTGGTGGTATCGAAACATAAATAAGGCAGTTAAATAGTCATTTATTCAGATCAGTCTTCAAATAAAAAACCGAAACAAACCATAAAAATTAGTATAAATGGCAAAGATATTGAACAATTTAAAAGTACAACCTTCCTTGGCATTATCATTGACGAATGTTTGACCTGGAAAGATCATATATAACTAAGGTAATAAAGAAAATAATTAGAGCTGCTGTTATAATAGCTAAAGTACGACATTTCATAAACCGAAATGCCTTAAAACTAATATATTATGCGTTAGTCTATCCATACTTGATATATGGCAACCTAACATGGGGTAATATTAACAAAAGTCGAATTCAAAAAATAGTGAATACACAAAAAAAATTGTACGCCTAATGACATTCAAATCTTATTTAGAACATGGTGAGCCAATTTCCAAAGAATTAAATATCCTAGACATCTTCAAAATAAAATTACTTTTGTTTTAGTAGTGTTTAGAGTTAATTTATTTACATTTAACCATTCAGCGACTTTATCAATTTCTGTTTGTATAGTATTATTGAGTGTCTCTAGACACTTGTTACTGTAAAATATATTAGTGTCATCTGCAAATAATATAAAAGAAGCTAATTTACTGCAATTTTCAATATCATTTATATAGAGCAGAAATAGAATTGGTCCAAGAATTGACCCCTGCGGGACGCCACTTCTAATTACCATTTCTTTTGACTTAACTTGGTTGTATTTAACCATTTGTTTTCTGTTCTTTAAATAATCTTGAAACCATAATTGAGCTATTCCCCGTATACCATAGTGTTCAAGTTTTTGATCAGAATCTTGTGATTAATTGTGTCAAACGCTTTTGACAAGTCGAGGAAAATACCTATTGTGTATTTATTAAATTTTCTTGGCATCTCACTCGATTGAATAAATAGTTGAAGGGTTTTTGTAGATGGAAATTATCGAGTGTAAATTCTATACGTTTATTAGACCTAACCAAGAACAGCTGCGAAAAAATGCAACTATAGGTCCCTGGCAGGAATTGATATTAGATTTTTGAATAAATAAATGGTTTTTTTTTTGTAGATGGAAATTATCGAGTGTAAATTCTATACGTTTATTAGACCTAACCAAGAACAGCTGCGAAAAATGCAACTATAGGTCCCTGGCAGGAATTGATCCCTTATCGATTGCTTTAGAAATCCTGTCAACAAGTTTAATGATTGCAAGCTCAGTGGATCTATTTTCCCTAATGCCATACTGATTCTGTGTTAATATGTTATTTTTTTCTATGTGCTTAATTAATCTCTGATACATAAGCTTTTCTAACAATTTAGAAAAACAAGTGAGAACAGATATGGGTAATTCTTAAAAATGGGGCTAACTAGAGCTATTTTTAGATCATCAGGAATAATCCCTGCAGTGAGGAAGGTCAAGTTGAATGTGTGTGAAAGTGGTTCAGAAATTTCTGTAGCAATCGTCTTAATAACTTGTGAACTTATACCACCATACCCAGGGCATTTTTTGGGAAATCAAATTGTTTATCTCATTTTCTAATTCATATTTCGTAATTGGTCTAATAAAGAAGCTATTTTTACAGCTGTTAGAAAGGTATTTATCAAAGGTTGTTTTGCTATTCGGTAGTTTTTTTTGCTAGTCCTGGGCCAATATTTACAAAATAGTCATTAAATCTATTTGCTATTGTGTTTGTATCAATTATTTTTTCTCCAGGGATGTTTCCATTAAATTATTTTGGTAACATCCTACTTGTCTTATTTTGATTCATAATTTCATTTAATGTATTCCATAATACCTTTGTATCATGTTTATATTTTATTAACTGTTCTTCATAATATTTCTTTTTTGCCAATTTTATTACATGATTTAATTTATTTTTATACTGTTTGTATGTTTTTTCGAATTTTACGATAGGGAAACGTAGGTATTTTTTATATAACTTGTTCTTTTGTTTAACTGATTTTGCGATACTTCTTGTCATCCATGGACTATCAACGAATAATCATGCTATATAAACACAGCGCTTAATCGTCTTTCTACGCAAATTTCAAAACAAAGTAATCGCTAGTAATCGGACTGCTATCGTAAACTGGTGGGGTATCGTATGATGTAAATTCCTTACTTCCAGATATTTTGTGAGTTTTGTATTCGTAGCATCATGTACTCAATCAAGGATGCTATCTCAAGAGATAAGAGCCTGGGAACGAGGTTGGGATGCTATAAGTTATGGCCTTCGGCAATCTCGTACCCCGAGCTTGCGATCCGTAGACCTTCGGAAGCTTGGATTCGAAGAAATAAGAGAAAATTAACAACAAGTTGTAGAAGCGTATCTCTCCGATCGTGATGTTTTGATGGTCTCACCAACTGGGTCAGGCGCCAGGCTGCAGAGTATGGCAGCCAATAATAATGGCGCACTAGGGGCGAACATTAGAAAAGTGATGAGGGGGGGGGGGGGGCTTTTTTCCCATGCACGATATTTTTTTCGGCTGCTTTGGCTTTGCAGAAATATTTTCGCACTAAAATTGCACTCTGATTGCAATTTGGAACATGAGCAAATAAAGCAGGCATGCATAGAATAACAGGGCCTTAAGAATTCTTCAGTGGAGGGACCATTAATGTAAAGGGACCTAGACAAGAGGCGGTTAAGTGGAGGGGGGTCTGGGGTCCTCCCCCCGAAAATGTTTGAATTCTTGATTCTCTGTGGCTTGATTTCCTGCATTTTAGTGAGAGCATAGTCTATGCGACTATGCCCTGTAGACAGAATGATTTACTTCGCACTGCATGAATTTCTTTTTTGCAAATGAAATCTTTTCCTTTCGTTTTCCTTTGTGCACAGGCACCCCGCACATGCATTTCAAGGCGCACCTTGTATTATATCGTTAAATTTACGGATTTTCGTGTTTGTGTCTGTTTCAAAGGAATTTTTATGACTTCCCTTCTATTGTCTATGTCTTTCAACACGACCAATAATATGCGCTTGAGGTGCATGTTTTGTTTTGCAATTTTGTCTCCGTGTTTTGGTAGCTTCAGAGTTTATCTAAAAGTCGAGGGTCGAGAGTAAAAAGTCGAGAGTAAAAAGTCGAGAGTAAAAAGTCGAGAGTTGAGAGTAAAAAGTCGAGAGTAAAAGTCGAGAGTCGAAAAATTCACAAGATAAGGCCATATTAAGATGTAATATGACCAAATAGCTATGAAATCAAGACAAGTGTTTTAAATAAGTATATAAGCATGCTTTAATATGTAAGTGTACTCTTGGCAGGCATTTGTTTTAGCCTTGTCTCGTTTATGAATAGGATTTGGGCAGGCGTTCATTTCGCCTCTCCCTTCGCTTTTTCTCCTCCCCCCCTAACTTCCACTTCTCTAGAGCAATGTGCTCCCCTTCTTCCTGGTAGTCCTTTAGCTAGACTTGCTCCAAGTCTGTCTCTTAAAGGGTTTTTATTGGGGAGTTATAAAGGATTGGGGAGTTAAAGGATTGGGGAGTTATAAATGGCGCACGAAAATGCGGGCAGGAAGAAATTAAGGCTGGTAGCGGGCGGGCGGGAGATGAGAAAATTTTCTCGCCTCCCGCCCGCCTTAATTTCCTCCCGCCCGCATTTTTGCGCGCCCTAATATACTCCCCCTATAAGAGACAGACTTGGAGCAAGTCTATCCTTTAGCCAGTCAATTCCTATCTGCGGTGGGCTGGCCGTAGGACTCACAGCCTCATCTCCACTAGTCCACTTGAATTAACAACTATCGCCAAATATAACCGTTTCGCCATATTCAAACAGATGTAAAACCAATATATCGCAACTGTTAAGAGCCGTGAAGTCGACTCACAAAGCGTGTGTTGGAGGTGAAATGTAATTTGAACCAACTCAAAATAAGGTGTTGGGTATTGTTTTTATGCAGCTTGCCTTTGCCGCTGTTTCAGAGTTTGCTATTGACGAGTAACGGAAGAAATGTCGGGGGTTCGTGCTTTTCTTCTTTTTCAATAGTTTCTAGCTCACGCTTTGTGAGCGGAAAGGCGCTACACTCGTGCTTTTTTCACATGGGTTGAGTGATTGGCAAACTGACAATTTTCGGAGCGCATGCATCTAATTCTATCGCATGAAATAGTATCACTATAGCGTATAACCAAACGCAGCCAAGACGAAGTGCCTCGAGTTGCACTAGCGGACCAAACATACTCCGTTTAAATGGCCATGTCATGTGCGTGAAAGCCAGGCTGTCAGACTTTCTACATCGATCGGCTTCAAACTCATTGTCTGGCAAATGTCTGCCAAGAGTACACTTATATATTAAAGCATGCTTATATACTTATTTAAAACACTTGTCTTGATTTCATAGCTATTTGGTAATATTGCATCTTAATATGGCCTTATCTGGTGAATTTTTCGACTCTCGACTTTTACTCTCGACTTTTTCATCATGTTACATCATTTTTGTAAAGAAACTCAAAACTTTATTACCTTGACTCCTTGATAAGATAAGAGAAATTGATAGGGATAAGAGAAACATAATTTGAATCAGAGTGAAACACATTGTATTCTATTCTGCCTATCACCAGAGTGACCAGACAATATTATTCACTTGATATACCATTGCAATAATATGAAAGGTGCAGTCTGATGATATATAGTAGACATGGAATAATGAACACAGAATTTGGATCATTAGATGTGGCTTTGCAAACATTATATTTAGTTGCTGTTCTTATTAACCCCAGGCTCACAGAGCTGGGCTAAAAATTTAGCTATTTATTATTAGCATGACAAAATTACTGGATGCTGATTGGTTGAGAGGAGTACAATTATTTCATTAATTGTAACAAAATGGCGGAAATTTTGTCATGCTAATAATAAACAAGTAATCATGCGATGTTGCTCGTACAATTAGGGATTAATAGTACTCGTGATGTTTGGAAAAATGTGCCCATTGGACTCTCTATACTAATGCATGACAAAATTACTGATGCTGTATGGTTGAGAGGAGTACAATTATTTTAATTTAATATAACTAAAATGGCGGAAATTTTGTCATGCTAATAATAAACAAGTAATCATGCGATGTTGCTCGTACAATTAGGGATTAATAGTACTCGTGATGTTTGAAAATGTTGCCAAATTGGACTCTATACTAATAGCTAATTGGCTATGTTAACATAAATTGATATTGTGTTATGTTTGTCAAAGAGCCAAATGCATGATTTCTCTAGCAATAACATGAATACATTGAAACATACTAATGTTCACATATGACGTTTTTCCTAGGCCACAGAAAATGTCAACCTGCCTTCGTAGGACCAGTTCTTATTTATAAATGACTTATCATTATCTAACAGCTGCATGGCTTCTGGGGGAAGGCAGTTTCATAGGAAGGGGATTCTTCAGGATAAGGTATATCCTTTGAGTTGTAAGGAGATTTTAGTGTCATCCATATATATAGTGTTAAAATATTCTACAACAGAAGATTTATAAACAAACACATGTCAAGCATTGCTAGGATTTTGTTCTGAAAATCTCTAATCCTACAGTAGTATTTAGTAAGTTACTTTACCTTCAGCATGCACAACAGTGACAGGATACAAAACAAAACTGGGCTGACTAAGTACTGAGTGAACAGATAGGGAGAAACAGACCAGGAAGGATATATGGACAAAAGGATGAGAATATTCTCTTCATCTGGCATTTTTATAATTGAATAAGTGATATATATTTGTAGACCATATAGTACATCAGCTAAGTAAGTTTAGGCAACTAAGCGGTTCTACATAGCAACAATTTTCCTGAAATAGATGAAGTCTGCGATGGACCCATATCCAATACCGTACAAGAAAACCTGCAAATTATGCATTTATAACATCAAAAACTTATATAGTATGCACTATCCTAATGAATTGTGGAAATAATGATAACCAATTCTCCAAAATACATTCTAAAGGGCAATGTACAGTCACATGCTCTGCCCCCTCCTCTGTTCCAACCCCCCCCCCCCAAAACAACCCCCCAAAACAACAACTGATCAAATATCTTATATATATTTACAGTAACACAGCAAAATTGTATCAATTTGTAGGCAACCACATCATATAAATCGTATAACGTTTTCACTGAATTTAAATAAAACTAAATAGGGTTATAGCTTATAGGGACTTTGTAATACAATATAATAACCGTCCAGGCACTGATACTGTCACTGAATCACTATATAGACTATATAATTCAGCAATTTGATGGATTAGAAAGGTCACATTTGACATAAACACACACGAGATTTATACAACGACGCGAAATCGCGCCTCATTTAGTTGTTAAATATTCTGACTTAATTTACATAATGCACGTATTGGTTTGTCTAATAGAAGTATATTCCAAAAACAAAACGAGGAACCCTTACCTTATAATTTGTAAACATTGCTTCATTGATGTTGAAATCTCACAAATTCGCAGGCCACAGACACTAGATATAAACATAGTTGCCTAAATTTGTACAACAAAACCACCATCTTCAGTTTCTTCGATTTGCAATGCAAATGCGAAGTAAAAGTTAGCCGCCGAGATTCTACCGAGAATTTACCGAACACAACTCCTTGGGCAGTGGGCACTATTGCGCAACGAAAACATGGCTACCGTGTCTCACCGAGTCTCAAGGCCATTTTCGGTTATAATTCCATGACACGCAATCACGAATATTTCTCTTTGATCTTGACCCCAATCCCGACCCAATCCCTAACCCTATTTCGTGCGTGTCATGCGAAGCGACCGATTCGAATCACGTGAATAATTAGTCGCGCGGAAACGCCAAGAAAGTTGAATGTAGTTCAACTTTCAGGCGTGTCCGCGAGGTGTAAAGCGGACAAAAAAATCTCATGCTAGACACCTACAGCGAAAGTTGAAACATGGTCGCTCCGCCCGCGCGGGCAAAGTGGCTGTAATGGAAAATTGCCTTGAACTGGTCTCACGTCACAAAATCTTGCGCTGTGATTGGCTTGATACCCTCCACCGTGTCTCAATGTGGCAAGAAGTTACTATATTTAGTAACAGTAAAACCGCGGACCATGTCTCAAAATCGCACTCGCATTTTAAGAGTTCTTTCCGAACGTGAAGAGCCTAGTTCGTGCAGTTATCGGTGAATTGTCGTAGAAAACTATTTGATATGCAAAATATTCAATCGTCGCGGGGTTTTCCCCGCTTTCATAATAAAACACGCAGCTATTTTCGTGGTTATTTGCTAATATTTCGAGATTTTGACGCAAGGTAAAGGCATAGAATAGGAAATGACTAGAAGGGCCACTTGAGGCCGAACCTTTGAAGTTTTTGACGCTGCGCATGTCGCATTACGCATGTTCATTACCAATAAACACGCTGAACTGGCTGGTCCGCCATTATTCTGGCCAGATAACTGCATAAAAATAGGGTGTCACGTTGCACTGCTGAGTGACCTTTCTGGTCATTTCCTATTCTGTGGTAAAGGTTTTTAGTTTATAACTATAATTTATGTAAAAAGTATTTGAATTGAATATGAATGAGTCAAATTCGTTTATTAATCAATTATCATGTCGCCGCAAAGGAAATCATTGGGTATGTCGCCATTTCTCTCACGCTGACAACGCAAATACGCAATGAAATTTGATCCGTGGTGACGTGTCACAGAATAGAGACATAATCTGTGGCGTGGTGTTGCTGCAACTAACCAATAGCGATTGAAGGAATAAGTCAAAGTAATCCCCACCAATTTTAATTTTGAGTTTTTGACGTCGCAGTTCTACCGCCATAATAGATAAACTTACCGGACAATTTACACATAGAACGGCAAGAAGCAACGAAGATATTTGAAGAGTTTAAAGAGAAAGAATTGTGATTTCAAAACGTTTCAGGTTAGATGAATATCGTACTTCGTGTTCGCCTGTATTTACTTTGATGTTAGGATAATTTTTATTGTGTTCTATATTTTGAAAATATGTTGACAAATATATTTTTATATGGGAATTCAAGTATTTCAGATACCAGCATGATAATATTTTATAGCTTTTAAGCGAAATATGAAGCAGTTAATGCTTTCCAAAGAGTGAATTGCACCATAAATTGCAGCCAAGGCAAATGAACTGAATTAACTATAACATTTAGAATATTGTCTTACTCGAAATTCATGTTGGCTTTGTGGTTAGTTTTGCAAATTTAGTGATTGAATGGTTTGCATGGCACTTGCAATCTTTCAATTCCCATGTTTGCTGAACCGTATATACAGTATAATTTAGAATAGAAATAAATGGCTAAGCTAATAGAGGAAATATTCTAGGTATTTGGCAACAAAGGGTTTGAAAGAAAAGTATATAAATATTTTAAAACTGGCCCGGAGTGGCTGGCTTCCAGTGTCAGCTGTAGGAAATTCCTCCCCCCCCTAAATATGGTTATTCCCATAGATATATTATTCCCTAGGAAATATGGCCACCTCTTCAGAAATTTGGATCCCCTTTTAGTACAAGTGAACGAATGTAAGCATGTTGTACAAACACCCAGTCTCGTATACGTAAACCTATTTCACGAAGTCCACATGAAATCTCAGTCTCGGAAAGATAGCTATGACATAAGCATTGTTTTAAAGCCTTGTAAATGTTAAATGAAATATATATAAATGAAATATATAGTTGGCAACTTAGGGGATAAATGCAGAAATTCCAGACATGTGGGCACATAGCTTGTGGTTACCTAAAATTTACCTGAAAGTGTATAATTTAGTTTCGCATACTTGCAATATTTCATTAAAGAATCCGGAGATAAGTCGTGGTTGTGAAGCCAAATAAATTTACAGTGTGGTAGTTTGATTTTATGTAAAATCTACAGTTTGTGTCAGTATATTAAACAGTAGTGTTGTGTGGTCACATGTTTCATGACCGTGATGGGATTTTTTTGTCCAAAAGGGAACAACAATGTACATACAATGATCCATGCACGGGTGGCAGATGCAGTTAGCGTGCTGCCGCTTACCTCTGATTTAAGCCTGCAATATATCAGGTAGAGGACAGGGATTTACTTAGGTTGGGTAATGTCTCTGCACTTGATAAACTAATGTAAGTAGAGACTGGTTGGTTCTCTCCTGTGCTTTGAGGGCCTTCCCCTTAACGTGACTAACTTACTAACCCTCGGAACCTTTGTCAATTGGGTTGTAAAACCTGAACATTAAGGCTTTCTGTCCACCTCAGAGTGGTATTTAAAGACAATAAACTAAACTAGACATGTATGTATGTCAATGATGAATTTGTGCAGAAAAACGTATATTACTGTATATTAATGACAGTTAGCTGTTATTAGACGTAGACATCGCCGAACTACGCTGTTTCTTTCGCTATATATTTAAAGATGAAGATTTTTTCGTTAGCCTTCATTAGCAGACTTGACAAAATATATCGTGGAATTTCACACTTTCCTGTCAAGTTTTACTTCTTTTAACCACGTTTCGAAACCAGTTCTTTTAACTACCAAAATTGCTTTTTACTCTGACTCTGCTAAGTTTTGATCTAGTTCTGTTAAGCCTCTCATAAGTTGGAGATGTTTGGACATTGATCAATATTTGTAAAAGGGCCAAATTTCCAAATGGAGTTCATATTTCCTAGGAAATTTGGCCAGGGGAGCCATTTCTCCTGTTACTGTACACCAGTTAGGTCTATAGAAAATATGTGTATAGCTTTAGCTTTAGAATACCCGGCCAGTTTCGATCACAGGCAAACCAGGCTCTCAGATGTGTATCAAAATAATTATTGTATATGTAACGGGCAAATATTGCTATATTTTAACTTAAAGTGGTGTAAACATTGAATACCGTATGTGATAAAATCAGGGATGGATGCTGGCTTCATCTGATAGGGGGGGGGGGGGTGCTAAGCGGGTGGTCGTCATGAATCAGGGCGTGACCGGCGTCTGAGACAGGATGAATCGTCACTGAGGACCCCTGCAGGATCACCAGGTCAGAAAAAAATAAGATTGCCTAGATGGTCAAAATGATGAGCCTCATCATCAATGGCCCAATATTATATTTTTGTTTGATAAATGCCCTGTCAAATCCAAAATTTGGAACCTGCACCATAGGCGTATCTACTGGGGGGTGCACAACAAAAAGTCAGAATCAATGAGTTCATACTGAAATTTTCACTAATATATGGCATCTTTGACATAATTTGCGCTGGTGGCGGAAGGATGAGCCCCCCGCACGGAAAAATCTGCACCCCCTCCCCCAGTAAATCCATCCCTGGATAGAATCAACTTACTGAGTTACTTTGGCTCATATACTCTATGTTGATTGTGTTTACTTACATCAGTAAGTGATACCAAATCTTACCATCTTGCCTGCAAAACACTTTACTTTTACCGTATTGAATGTCTTTGAATGTAAATTTCTCTCTCAAAATCACTTTGTTGAGATGGGTCATTCCAGAAAACTCCACACCTCCCCCACAGAGGAAATTGCAATTTAATAACCCCCTAGCCTCTCAGGGGTGTAGGAAGCTCATCTATTTTGGGGAGCCGACCAAAGCAAAATATGTAGTCAATGTGGTGCCGTGGTTAAGGTACCTACCAAGACCCCAGAACTAAAGATCAACACAAAAATAGCAAACACTTCTGTCATTATCAGGGTTTTACTTATACACCAATAATCTGTCAAATGCATTGCTCTGTTATGCATTACTGTTGGTGCCAGTTTGTCATGTAGCAAAGTTAAAATTACACAGCAAAATAAGATAGGCAAGTGAGCAAAAACTCCACTACGAGATAAAAAAACGGTATACCAAGATCATGAAGTTTACCATTCCGTCCGGCATTTTACTATATACGGTATAGCGTAATTTTCGACCCCTGCTAGCCGGCATTGGGCATGAGTTGGGTTTCAGTAATAGTGAGTCAGTGACAGTGCATTATATTGTCGTCAGATCATACAGTGAGTTATAAGAGAGTATGAATTCTTTATTATACACAGTAATGTCTATTATGCAATGACCCTTTGTTTTGTAGCGAATACATCAATAGATTTAGCATCATTTGCTAGCTGTCATTACCGCCAGTGCTTTTAATGGCCACCTTGTGCTTCGCCATATATATCACTGATAAAATCCTATATTCTGCTGAGGGTCTGGATATTTTTTGGGAGGGAGACTTTTTCAAACTGCTAAATCGCCAACCGTCTGCCTTTTCTTTCATAGGACAAAGTAAAGATAATAGACGAATAATTAACCTTAAATTGAAAAGTTTTTTCTGACTCTGCGTTGTGAAAAGTAACGCCTGATGTTAATTTATATCACCTTGTCCTTATATAGATAAAAAATCAGACAATGCCCACTAGTACTGTACCAAGCTTAATTGATTTTGAAGCCGACGAGTCGCCGAAATGGCGGAAAAAAGACACACAAGTTCCTTCTGTGAATGAAATGGTTAAAAAGATTGTGGAATACCAAATTAAATGGAAACAGCGGAAGGACTCTATTGATGAGAAACGTCTTAACCAGGCGCTTCGTGATTGCTTAATACAATTTATTTACCATGTAAACATCGAGGAAGGACATGGATGTACTACCAAGGAAGGCGTTGAATCTTGTCTCAACGTTTTAAATATCACTTTACAGCGGTCGGCCGTGCTGCGGTATTTATCTGAACAAGAAAGGAAAACTATAAACTTACTAGAAGCTTATAAGTTTCTTCTGAACGAAGTCAAAAAAGTAAAAGATAGTGCTGAAGTCGAAAAATTGCATGGGTTACTAGATGTAAGTTTAATTAAGAGTGCACACGAGTTGATCCTGAAAGATCTTGAGTTACCCAAGAACGTAACAAAGCCTGGTGAAATGAGTAACAAGGCGCGATTTGCACAGTTTGAGGGAGAGTGGTATGAATATCAGAATCCGGAAGATATGGAAAGAAGCGTACAGACATTACTGGACAGATATAATGATTTGACAACATATTGTGTAAAAGAAGAGGACGATTTGGAGGTTGGTGTTTATAAGATGTTCAAGACTTGTAGCTGGCTGTTGTTTGAACTTCTGGACTTGCATCCCTTCTCCGACGGCAATGGTAGATTGTGCCGATTACTTTGTAGTTATGCATTATCTTCTATGACACCATTTCCTACCCCGGTTTATAATGTTTGGAGTGAATCGAAGAAAGATGATTATATAGACGCTTTGGTAGCTGCCAGGAAGTCCGAAACCCGTCATCCCACAAGTTTGACCACAATGATTATTGAATGCAATTATTTTGGCTGGAAGAAATTTTTGGACAATCTGGAAGAAGGTGCAACATAGTTTTACGAATTACGTGAACAACGTTTTCACAAAGACAAAGTTTAAAAAAGTACTTTATAAATGTGTGTATGTGTTCCGTTTGTCTCATTTGTTTTTAAAATCAATAATCTTATAATGTATCTGTATCCGTAAATATTATTTTAACACGAAAAACGAGTAACCGGTCGCCGTAACTTAGAAAGATAGTTTAGTTTAAAGGCGATGTTACACAGAACAATTCGAGTACCTTTTAATTTTTAAAGAATTGTGTCATTTAGCATCACTGTAAGACACTACTTGGATTGAGACCAACTTTAAGTCTCGACCATTGCTGAAGAGCTACTAAATTCGGCACCAATAACTTTTAAATATATATCAATTATTATACTTTAGGAAATTGTTCAATCATGTGTACCAATTTAATCACGTGCAATTTGGCCACTTACCCTTTACTTTTTTGTCGAAGAAAAGTTAAGGGTTAGCCTTTACTTTTTGGCGATTTTAGCCACTTTTTGAGTTTGAGCCTATGAGGTGTTAGTCTTAACTTTTTGTTGAAAAAATGTTAAGGGTTAGCCTTTTCTGGCCATTTTCGCCACTTTTTGAGTTCCCCAAAAGAGCACCTCGAGCCAATTGACCTTAGAAGTCCTTACATCATGCCACTTTCAAACATGAATATTTTACTTTCATGTATCCCACATTTCATTGCGTATACCTAATGTTTATCTGGATTGAAGTTGTGTGACGTAAGCAAACGTAACAATATCTTTATAACATTTAAAGGGATATGGCAATAAAAATTTAGTTTGTCTGATTTGAAAGATCTTTTAAAATGATATAATTTTTCGTATCTTTCTTAGTAAATCAGCGAGCTGTCCACCATCTTGGATTTTTGTGGATATGCATGTTACGCCACAAACAGGGTCACGCAAGTGCTTTACCCAGAAAGTCAATGGTCATTATGAGTCCAAAATTATAATTCGGTCACTATTTCAAATACCAAATTGACTGACAACCTTTTAAACATCTACTAATTGTTATTTGGTCACCTATAAGTAGTTTTATATGGCTAACCCTGCTTGTGACGTCACTAATCCACCGTTAATGAGATCAAAAATTAATCCAAGATGGCGGACAGCTCATGGTTTTCAGTCAAAATATCTCACGAACTGAGCAAGATACGAAACATCGGTAAGGTGGATATATATATAATTTTAAAAGTTCTTTCAAATGAGATAAACTAAATTTTTATTGCCATATCCCTTTAATACTTGAATCTTCCCTCTGTATACTGCTGTGTTCCCATGAAAGCATGTATCTAAAGCCATAGTTTCGTTAACGTAACAATATATTTATAACATAACTTGAATCGTGTAGAGTCTTCACTCGATCTAGTAGCAGCAGTGCTGGCCACTAGAGCATTCGAAGACATAGTTTCATAACGTTATAAAACTTGAATCTTACATATTCCTCACTCTGTTAGTGTTAAGCATAGCGACACACTCCTCCAGACTAGCCGGCTAGTAGTCACAGCGCCTCCACCATTATACCTCATAACATCGAGGGGCAAATCACTGACTCTAAAGGTCTCGTTCACTAGGACGAAAAGTCCAAGTCTCTAAAAGTCCCCAAAACCCATTTAAATATACTTGAACGAAAGACCCCAAAATTTGAAAGAGTATGACGGAATCGACATTCTGTCTCATAAATATGCGATCTGCTTCATGTTATAATATTATCCTGAAGTAAAGTATATATGGATTCTGACAATTGCTCTAGTAAGATTTATGTATTTTTTATCAAGTGTTGAAGAAAAAGCGGATATAATTACTGCATAGCTTCACCAGAACACTGAAAACAATAAGAAAATATTGTATTATTTCGTACAAAACTCAAAAGTCGGTGACAAATTCCCAAAAAGTCCAACTATATAATTCCCAGACTTTCGAAAGTCGAAACGTTCCATCCTACTTTTTAGGAGTGATTTGCCCCTCGCGTAACATTAGAACAGAGTCCGCACTCTGTCAACTGCAGTGCCCCCACTAGAGCACTAGTATACATCATCATTATTCATGACTGTGCTTCGACCTCTTCTTTATGTGCCTTGCTTACCATGTGTGCTTGATAAGGTTTCGTTCCATTCAGCTGTTTAGCACAGATCTCACAGTAATATTGTTTGGGTTGATCACTCGGACCTGAGGTCGCACCTCCGTATGCTATACAAACAGAAAACTTAACATTGAATACGATATCAAGACACGCGAGACAATTAACACTACATTTTAATATATTTATATACTATACTAAGATGCCCGCTGTCGCCGACAGAGATGGAATCTATTGACTTCCCAACTAGTTTAGCTAATTGATTAGTTTGGGAAGTCAGTACCCTTATATTAGATTTATATATGGGTAAATTATTGTTGTTGAATCCGTGGCTGTTCGCGATGCATCAGCATGAATAATCAAGCACCAACACCAGCATTGGAATAAATATTATCCCTTCCCAACCAATGGTACCTCCTCCATCCCCAATAGCAACTAGTCATCCGTCACTGTCAGAGACGGAGAATTATAACAAAAAACCAAGCTAATCACCAAAACCAGTCATCGGGGTAACCTCCACGATATTGTTGCCTTGGAAATTGACACCAACAATTACACTGAGTAATATTGAAGCGAGCTAAGCATCCAATCCAAGTTTGAAAAGAAATTCGGCGACAAGGGGCGGGAGAATCATGGGTGGGAAGCTCGAAGCGACTGTGTGCATAGCTTGATGGCAACTAATCATGTTCAACCCTTACACACCCCTTATAACGACGACTGTTATTTGCGAAATATACAATAAACACTGTCAATACAGTAATTTTAACAATTGTGCTGTAATAGTCTGTAATACTCTGCAAAATCTGAGCTAATCAAATACGCGCATGAATTCCCTAATAAAAGCATCGAACCAGGCCCGTAGGTAAGAGGGGTATTGGGGGGATGCCGCACCGCCCCCCTCCCCAAGATTTCAGAATTTCTCATATTCGGAATATTTAGACATGTACTCTCGGAAATAGAAACGTCTCAGAGAAAACGAAAAAAATCACGGCGTTTGTATATAGTACTCGTGTAACGTGCCGAGCACTCTACTTCTTAGACCACCATTCTCGCAACAGAGTCAGAGTGAAGAACAATATATTTGGTTAAAGTAGGTTAATTTATAGTACAGGTTTGCGTGACGCGTCTACACCCTAAGAGAACGTACACCCTAATTAACATTATCAGCGCAACCGCAAATATTCAACCCACGCACGCTACACTCGCAAATTATGAGATTCGTATTCAGAAAATTGAATCCTATTCAGAAGTACGAAGTTTCAATCCAAAGTTACAAAAGCAAATTGTTTGTTTATCGAGATCATAACTTTGGTCATTGGAATGTGTCGCAAATACGAATTTCAGTCATTGATTTATTTATTCGGAAATACTGAAATTGCGGTCCAAGGCAATTATAGCGATATAAACTGAAAATTATAAATCCCTTTTCACCGTTCTGCAGCCATATGGCATATATCTAGTTGAAGTACTGCCCAAAGAAAAGTGACGTTGATGAGCTTATGGAATTCTTCCAACGCGGCCATCCAATCATTCTAATTTTGTTGCAAAGTTTGAAATTTTTGTCAAAGATGACAAAAGAATGTGACATAAAGCACTTAATAGATGCTGCAGCAGAGTCAGAGACGAAATTATAAACAACACATTTCCCGTTGACAACATTAAAATACACTTTAATAGGCGATGACCTGCGACTCTCCGCCGCCAAAATGAAAAAGAACATGGGTCAAAAACACATAGCAAGCTCCAATGTTTTATATAGACTATATAGTGCTGAAATGTATAGTCTAAATTGTGTGTTTTACGATGTTTAGAAATTTATGAATGCTATAAAACGTTTACCCAGAATGCAGGAAATACCATTTCAGGGAGCTGAAATTTTACAATTCTCTTGCGCCGGAGCAGGATCATAAGACAAGTTAAGTTAGAAGTTTGTATGCGTATCGCTTTATTGTGAAACTGACATTTTTGATACGACGTACATCCCCCCCAACCATTAGGGGTTAGCTACGGCCCTGCATCAAACTGAAGTGAAGTCATTAAAAGTTCGAGATATATAGCGGGGAGTTTGAGTTAACCAAGTTCGAGAAAACCAAAAGGATTTAAGGTCAACAGCAGGGAGTTCAAGATAAACGAGTTCGATATAGCGGTCAGTAGCGGAAACTGCACCTTACCCCCCCCCCACCTATACACAAAATTGACAATTGGTCGAATTTAAGGCTAAAAAGAGCTAAGTGAATTGGCTGGTTTTGTTGGAAATTTAGGAATTTGCGCCACTGATAGCGGTAATCTACTATGGATGAATGAATATATGTACTTGAACAGTATCATCACCCACATTCCAACCAGAAAAGGGCCAACGAATCTCACTCTATATATTTGGCAGGATGCCAAAACTAGCCGTCCAAAAAAATACTGTGGGCGTGTCCAACAATTTTCGCGGGGTGGTAAAAAACCATGGCACTTGAAATCAATTGTCAGATGCTCAGCGCGTTTTTGACAAAAAAGCATCGAAATGTATGCAATAGCAAAGCAACAGCAGCTAACAAGCCAATTAAAGATAACATTTTCTTAGGCCGTCCATGACCATCTATTAAAAAGTAGCTGTCTAAATTCAAAAGTGGTCGTCCATAGGACGGTTGGACGCCCGCCTGGCTAAATGCCTGGTATAAACACAGCATTAGATCATGCCTCATTTTACCTGATACATAAGGTTTCCAAACAGCAGCAGGTGCATCTTTAAAAGGACCTTCGTTCTTATTTGTTTCTGTTTGTTGTTCGAGCCTCTTGTTCTCTAACCAAGGTAGGCTTGATGGCTTCTCTTCAAGAATCTGCAAATACAGTCAAACCTATAAGCAGCGGGCCCTCTATTAGGAGGAAGAGGCGGTGGAATAGGGGGGGGGGTGGCGCTAAATCAGTGTGGGATAACTTAATAAGAAAGGTTGGTGAGATTTTTCGCAGTGGTGTAACTTAACGCTTGCCCGGTGCAAGTGAAAATCATTACGGGCAAGTAGAAGTTTCTTCTTGGTTGCCCGATCGGGCAAGTTACTTTCTGTTTCAGCTTTGCCAGAAAAAGCTGGCCATCTCTAAGTTATTATCCCCAAGTACAGTATTAAATGAGTAAAATAATTAGACCATTCATTCTGCTCGATAATTTGAAAAATGTAAATTAATGAACACGCCTCGACGGACATTGTCCGACCATTGTACGATGGACATAGTTGTGCCTCGACTTAAATTCCACTTCAGTTCTTAAGGAAAATAAAAGAATGGTGATTGGTGCAGATTTGTGCTATATAATGCAAATATATACAGATTTGTGCTATATAATGTAGTTATCCATCAGCATATCATGCTTACTGCAATCATTTGCTTCAA
This sequence comes from Trachythela sp. YZ-2020, assembly GCA_016169945.1. NCBI lineage: Eukaryota > Metazoa > Cnidaria > Anthozoa > Malacalcyonacea > Clavulariidae > Trachythela > Trachythela sp. YZ-2020. The sequence continues at coordinate 4,332,179 of JADLSH010000379.1, read as the reverse complement.
ATTGTGTTATTATGTAAACCAAAGCTAGATCTAATGGCAAGTGAATTCTATTCAGGGCAACCATTTTTCATGTCCAACTTGCCCTGAATGCAAGTGGTCAAAAAAGTTAAGTTACACCACTGTTTTCGCTGCGTGAGATGCAAAACGAGCAAAATGACCTTTTAGTGATAACAGATTTCAAAATTTCCCTAGACCCCCCCCCCTAGAGTTTGTCTAGGCCCCCCCTAACAAAATCAATCCTCCACCGCTGTGCAGCCATGGCCACCTATGAGCAGTCCTACTTGATATTTCGTATTCTTTCTGACTTGTATAAAACAATACCAAAAGAGTTTCAAAGTTTCAACATCCATCACTGCTACGGGTTGCAACAGCGATGCTTCAATATGGCGGATATATATGGTCTATTCAAATACAGTAACTATATCAGATTCTGTAAATTTTAATTCGGTTTTATATTTCTATTCATATTTATAGCATATCTAGAGTAGAAAACAAAATAAATCCCCAGGGCCACCAGTGGGGTTGCCCGGGGAGGTGGGGGTTAGAGGTGATATTAAACAGTTTTAGATAACACGACGCGCGTCGACCAAGACTTGAAAATGGCGTAAAAATTGCGTGGGCACATCTATAGATGGGCATATCACACCATTTTTACGGCATTTTCACGTCGTGTTATCTAAAACTGTCTATTTAGGGATGTTAACTGCAAGAATTGAACCATTGCATTACATACCATTACATATGATCCTGGTATATAACCACTTTCGCCACTATCTTCGTTTTTAACATTCCACCATAATGCTTCACTTTCATGTACATTTACAAATGTCACTTTCTGTCCTTGCTTCACAGTGAGTTCATGGAATCCACCAGGTTGGTTTGGGTTACTTTTGTAGCTGTATTTCACAAGCAATGTTGGATTGGGGCCGTGTATTGCTTCTAATGGTGGCCTAGGTGCTTGTGGACCTAAATACAGTGGAAATGTGCAAGTGCCAGAAAATTGCTAATTAAAATAAATTATATTGGCAACATAGGTTAGGTATATCATTGCTTGCAGGATGAACACAATCGTGTCACCACACGGTGCACTAGCTGTCTCCCAAGATGGATTTTTTAGTTTCTACAAATTGTGTGTAAAAAATATGGGGGGAGGGGTACATTAAACTAAGTCTTGGCATAGACTTAGTTAAATTACGCATACCAGAAATTGTATACTTCAGGGTCCCTTTTAAGAATTTTCCAGTGGGGAGGGGGGGGCTTCAAGGAAAAGAGGCCTAAAAGGAAGCAGTAAATTGGAGGTGTGCGAACCAGTAAGGGGTAAGAATTTTGTAAAATCGTAACCCAAAATGCAGGCAAGAGACTTAGTGTTTCAAAACTTCTCCAGGGGAACATGCTCCGGACCTCCCTAGATGTTCTTGCACATTCAGCACTCATCTGTCCATCCTACTTTTTCACTCTGGCAATGCCACTGGATGAACAGCTATAGATGTTCACAGGGAGCATGGGTGGCAGATATAGTTAACATGCTGCCCCTTTCCACTGAGTATAGCTGGCAATACAGCAGGTCGATCAAGGTTGGACAGATGAGTGCTGAATGTTGGGTAACTTCTCTGTATTGTTTGAAAAATTCATGTAAATCGAGATTGGTTGGTTTTCTCCTGTGCTTTGAAGGTTATTCTCGGACAGGTATTCCTTTTCTTTCCATCACTAACAGGTAACCCTTCGGCAGGGTCTAAAATTTGAATATATTTTCAATATCCAACTGGGATACCAGGATTCAAAGTTTTACAATAACAATTAATAACAACAGGAGACTCAACAGTCAACAACTAGACAGCTAGTTAACAAGTTGGCATCATTAATTTATACACTAAGATGCACATAAACCTTCAACAAACTTTAATACGGTATATGCCTGTCTTGAATGTTGAAAGTCTGGTTATTTTCAAGGTGGTAGACTAATCTTGTAGTGTTCAAAAACTATTAAAAGACACTGGAGACATTTAACATTATCCTAATGTTTGAAATTTTGTATTAAGTCATTAACAGTTTGGTATCCAAAACCAAATTTTAGTATCCTGTGGATATGGGGACACTGCAAATGTCAGACCCTGCCTTAGGCATTAACCATAACTAAATAACTAACACTCAGACTGATAAACACAATAAAACTAAAGCTAAGATAAAAACATTTTCTAAGCTAATCTGAAACTTTATGTTTGCCAAGAGCATTTGACAGGTTTTATCACCTAATCACATTTACTAGTCTCACGTTGATTGTCAGAGCCAATTATTGAAACCTTCAATTGCTTGTTACAAACATGAAAGTTTCACATGAGAATAGACAATGTCTTTATCTGTGACTGTTCACATATCCTTAGATGCAAACAACGGCATATAATTTCTTAATGTTGCACCTTCAGGTTCTGCTGCACGAGGTCTTCGTAATGGTTCACACGACTTTAATGCCAGGACACCACGACCACACACCCATCTTTTCTGTTGAGATGACATTTATACCTTGGAAATATATATATAGATAGGCATATATGATAGTTCATAGTTAAGCATTGTATAAGCCAGTTATGACATGGTTGTCAAATATACCATGGGCCATGCATAGATAGGTGTGTTTCACACTTTCAGCATATAAAAGCTTACAGGGCAGCAGATGGTGGTCAACTTCAAAATGTTGATACTGAAAGGAGAAAGTAAATTAAACTACACTGCTCTATTTATTTGCCTCCAAATACAAGACAGTATATATATAAACTATATATAATAAAATAATTAACATAAAACTGTTGATTAACCATCTGTGCAACTTTATAGTAATTTAAACACACGTATAAAACAAACTTTAACTGCACTCTAAATAATTGTTCAAGTAAGAGCAAAACTTACTTAATTAAGTTATTGTATTCTTTTCCAAATCAAATGCTTTTGTAATTCGTATCGTATTATTAAGTTCTGTAACTTCTGCAGAGTAACTTCTGTTTCAGTTTTCACACATATGCATTGTTGTTCCACGTGAAAATAAATTTGACGTTTAAATTCGGTCGCCACTTGTTTCCATCTACCAAACTGACGTTACGTCATTTTTTAAACTTTGAAGTAAAGTTAAAAACTTTGTAACTGACCCTAACCCTAAAACCTACCCAAACCCCTAATAGACGACCGGCCAAGCTTGAAAAAAGTGTCTAGAAAACACTGTCGATGGCATTTTTTGTTACAAGCATGAAAATACGCAAAATGTCTCAGGATAGTGTTTACTTTGAGGGTGAGAGTGGTTGCCAACCGTATTTTTTTATCTATGTGCTAAAATTTGAAGGTTTTTTCTAAAACATTTCGAAGGATGGGATTTTTTTCGAATGCTGTGTTTTATATCAGTGTTTTATTTTAATTGGCTGACTATCTAATTAACATTTGTAAAATTTGGATAATCTTCTTTCGTATAATTCAAAATGATATGCTAATAAGAAACATGGCGCAAATACATCAAAACACGACCTTTCAAAAAGAAGCCACAACAATATGTTTTTGTTGTGTTACAGACAGGCAACAATCACATATGTTTAGATTACATACGAATCGGTACTACACGCCCGGTTGCCACCCGTGTAACACAATATACTTCTGTTGAGCCAGTCGAGTTTTGGAATGTAAATGGTTGAAAAACAGCATGTTGGCGCAAACACGTAGTTTCACTATAACACATAGACCTTCAAAATCGGTAAATATTCGAAATAAAACGCAATAATTTACGAATTTAAGCCTTTGGGTAACCACTCGTTCTAATAAATCCATCTTTATAATGAAACTTGCCTCCACACAGGTATTTTAACAAGTGCCAGTAATACCATGTTTCTCATTAGCATGTCACTTTGAGTTATGACAATTAAGAAAAGGAGAAATTTGCACATGCTAATTAGGCAGTGAACCAATTACAATAAATCCATGATATCGAAAACTGCTTTTAAATGGAATCCCATCTATCGAAATGTCGTTATAAAAACCTTCCAATTTCGCTACATAAATAGAATAATTACGGAGGGCAACCACTTTCACCGTCAAAGTGAACACACTCCGATGACATTTAGTGTGGTTTCCTGCTTGTAACAAAAAATGCCATCGACAGTCACTTTTTTCGAGGCTGGCTGGCCGTCTATAACCCAAAACGTAACCCTAAACCTAACCCTAACCAAATTGATGAAGAAAAACGAATATGAAAATCGGGAAAATTGCGTAACGTCAGTTTGATGGTCCAGGTCAGTGAGCTCTATATATATATATATCTGGAGTGAGAACTTATGTCCAAAAAGTGAAGCCAAAGATGGCGGAAATTGACGTCCAGTGCCAATCCCTTTATATTGTTTTCGACCGCGCGGTTTACACTAGCCGGCAAGGAGTGTGCCGAAATTTAGTGTTTTTACTCCGATTTAAACAATAACATTATGATTTTATAAACTAATAACTTGATTAGCGATGCGATCTGTTAGAAAAAGCTGGAATTAGCTGGAAAAAATGGTATGAAAACTGTTTATGACCTTCATGAGTTTGGACGTCAATTGCCGCCATCTTGGCTTCACTTGGCCTATTGGCCGAACATTAGAAGTTCTTACTCCAGATATATATGGAGCTCACTGGTCCAGGTAAGCGTACATGAAATTTTGAGATTTCATCTGGCAAGTGGCAACACTGGTACTACTCTTCAATAAATTTCACAAAAACTTCAGTGTGTTCACTGTTCAGTCATCAAATATATACCGTATTTTTTCGTTTCACATACAACTGGAAAACGTGAACTCCATGTACAAGATCATTTGAAAAGAAGTCCTTTTATAAAGTGGAAATTTATATATGGAAGTAGAGAGATCTAAAAATAATACTAGGTAATTAAAAAATTCAGTTGGTCTGGATTTAGTCAATATTTTGTCAATATGTCTCACACACGTGTGCTAAGACGAGAGTACACGGGTAATTTGACCTTAAAGATAACTGATCACTGTGTAAAAACTTCATTATTGCAAACATTTGCCCCCAAATTTTCCTCCAAAGGTTATCCCAAAGTCATGCAACAGTTAGAAGTATTTGATAATGAGCAGTTTTTGCTTGAACTCAGCAATGTACTATCTTCAGAAGAATGTGCTGAGATAATCGAGAATGCAGACAAATGTATATTTGAAGATATCAGTGATAAGTATAGATTCGGCAAGCAGCGGAATAGTTCCAGACTTTTGGCACTTGACGAGACATTGGCAGCAAATCTTTGGAAAAGTATATATCCGGTATTATTGAAAGAAACAATAGATTTACGAGTCTCAATGCAGCCACTTGGATTTGATGTGACAAGAGGGGTTTGGGGTCTACATGGTTTGAATGAAGCAATTAGAATCAATAAATATTCTGGAGAGACAAAAGGTTATTTCGGTCCTCATAAAGATGCTCAATTCTGTCCAAACGGTGACGAACGTTCAATAATGACTTTGCTAATTTATCTGAATAACGACTTCGAGGATGGCGAAACCTGCTTCTACTTTCCAAAAGATCTAACCCTTAACTTAAAAGGAATGACAATTAAAGAAGAGATTGATTCACATGGTGGATTGAAAAAAGGGTATAAATGTGTGAAAATTGTCCCAAAAGTTGGACATGCGGTTTTAAGCAGTCAGAATATTTTGCACGAAGCTTTAGCGGTCAGGAATGGTACCAAATACATCTTAAAAACAGACATTGTAGTCAAACGTTGCGCGAAGGAAATTGGATTTGCCGTTGAGGATAGGGAAAAGAAGGATTACCTGATGTGTTTGAATTACTTTAGAGAGGCACAGCAACAAGAATTAGCTCGAAATTTTGATGTTGCAAGTGATTTGTATGAAAAGGCATTGTCCATTCGTTATTGCTATCCCGGTTGCCTTGGGGAGAGCCCTAAGGATATTGATACCAGTGGTTATGCACAATTTCCTCCCGAAGTCTGGTTAAATGTGTTTGAATTTCTGTCTGAATATGATGCACAAAACCTTGTGTATGCCTACCCTGAGTTGAATATAGTTATGGCAATTTGGGAACAGCAACAGAGAAACAACGCTCCTAATTTATCAAATGCAAAATACATACCAGAGATTCGTTATCAACGAGGTGTCCTTACGTCATTCGTGTTTCCAGATGCAGAGTTTTTTCAGAAAAACAAAGCAGAATGCTGTCGTGTTGCTGCAATGTATTCCTTCTTTCTTCTTGGTCATTCCCCAGGGGATGACGTCTATACAGTGAGATATAATCCCGACACTCAAGAGGTTTGTGTCATTGCTTTGGAAAGGCTTCTTGCCGATGTGTTTTATGGTCGGAGATGTTATGGATCAGTTTACAATGTTCGACAACAAGATCCGGAGAGAAGAGATCCTAAGAAAGATTTTGAAGCTAGCGTTGATAGGAACTATATGTTGATCAAACATGGAGCTGAGTTCACTGGTGTGGAACTGCCTGATAGCTTTTGTACCAAGAGTACTGTGTATGTAACATCAGGTCATGGTGCTGGTGCTTTAAATGGTGATAGTGATAGTGGTAGTGTTGATGGCAGTGGTGATAGTGGTAGTGGTGACAGTGGTGGTAGTGATGGTGGTGGTGGTAGTCATGGTGATAGTGGTGGTAGTCATGGTGATAGTGGTGATAGTGATAGTGGTGGTGGAAGTCATGGTGATAGTAATGGTAGTGATGGTGGTAGTCATGGTGGTAGTGGTGATGATACTAATGGTCATGGTAATGGTGATCTTCTACCATTGCACCATGATGAGATTGATGAAAACATCCCAATAAGTCAAATTGTACGATTCATACTCATGTTGAATGACAAGATGAATGCAGTGTGCGATGCAGAGCATTTATATGAAGCAGATGAAGAAGTACTAAACGACCCTCAGTATAAGGATGGTGCTGACAAATATTTTGAAAAGTTTGAGAAACCCTTGAATGGATCATCTGCAGCACTTGTATCAAAGCTAAACACGCCCATGAGTTTTGAATCTGGTGAAATATGTGTATGTTTCCAGGGCCCAGCTTATTTGGATACAGCCAATAAATTGGAGAGAAACTGTTCAACTGAATATTTCAACTACCTGGTATTTGATTTTCAACAATCACAACTGAATGTAAGATTTCCACATGATCATTTTCAAGAGCAACTTTGGAATGAAGATATGGCACCAGAGTGCTATAATGAAGCGGCTATGCGTGATATGGCAGAGGTTGGCTGCACTGGGGAACTGATTGCATGTGAAGTCAATATCGAGCCTGTTTTGTCATCAAATACGTCTTTCAATCATGCTTCTTGTCAATGTGTTCATCCACATTTCAAGGTGGACCAGTTTTATAACTTGAAGAGGTATTTGCACCTAAAATCTGTTACGCTATATGGCAAGGAATACAATGGCAAAATGATGGTATGGACAATATATAATGGCATTGTTGCGCTCTGAATTATATGACGTATAGCGTATGGCTCACAAATATGGCAGTCTGTTATCTCAAGCCTAGTTGCTTTGTTTACCTGCAGCCGTTGCAGTGTGAACCGAAACTTGTGTGTGCCATTAGGGGCCATCTCAGAATTTTGATACTTTTTCCTATATGAATAACCCGCAAGAAATTGTTACCTCCCCCCTCCTCCCAAAAATACGAATTTCAGATTTTCTGAATTTTTTACCACATCATTAAGCTTAGTTTTCGTATGTCGCTGACAGTCCACAATGAGCGTTTACCGAAAAGAATTGCTTTATTGTGACAGTCGCCAGCATGAATAACCATAATGTTAGGCTAACGTCAGGCCTGGCCGTAAGTATTTGGGCAGGCGCGCGGCATATCGCGCGCCATATTAACGTCAGGCGCGCGATTAAAAAACGGTAAAAATTACGCTTATTGGCTATACAGACTAGAATAACATTCACAAAACTGAGTAAAAATGTATGTGGAACAAAACAATTTTAACATCGGAGTTTAGACGAAATTAGTATAGGTACTATATAAAATGTTTGTACCAGTCAGTACGTGTATTTACGATATTTACAAAGTCATTGTACTTTAAACGTCAATGAAAATGTCAACATCGCTGTCCTCCGACTCGCTTTCCGACGAGCTTGACGAATCATCGTTATCGTCAATGGCTATGGCGTCTTTCTCAATTCTACGCTTTTTAACGGAGTTTCTTCATCCACGGTTTGTTCCGGCAAAAATTCATTTAGAATAAAAAAACCAGACGCGCGATTTCATACTCTTAAAACAAACGAGGCGCGCGTTAAAAGGCGCGTCTCGAGGAGTCAAGGCGCGTGCGGAGGCGCGCGCGCGCGATCGCGCGCCTCAAACGGCCAGGCCTGTAACGTATATTTTTGCACGTAGTAAGATCATGTTTCAGCTTTCCACAACAGGCTATACATGTGTGTACTTAAACACAGCATAGCCGTAGGTTTTAATGACAAAATTTAAGTCACTTTGTGCATTTCTCTTAGTCCAGGCTTTATGCCTATCAGTCTATGTTGATTGTTCTCCCCGTTTACGCGGGTTATTCATATAGGGAAAAGTGACGAAATTTTGAGAGGCCCCTTATCAAGACTTACATTTAAATGACTTCATGTAAACAAGCTTACAAGGGTGTTACTTAGATTGTAGTTTTAAACATTTCAATTTTGTTGTGTTACGAAAGTTTGATGTTTTTATTTAGATTTTGTTGGCATCTCACTCGATTGAATAATAATTGAAGGGTTTTGTAGATGGAAAATTATTGAGTGTAAATTATATACATTTATTAGACCTAACCAGGAACAGCTGCGAAAAATGCAACTATAGGTCCCTGGCAGGAATCGAACCTGCGGCCATGCGATGATGTTTTTATTGAATGATGTTTTATTGTATTACTAAATCTGAACATCAGATCTGAATGTTATGCATGTGTCTAAGTGAAAAGCAAGCAAGAGTTAAATACCAGTGTTCCCACAAGCATATCATGAACGTTTCTTTGATAGGGGCTTATTGGAGATAAGGAGATAGAGCTTATTGATGTTTCTGAATTTTTTTCAGACTTTAATATTATTAAATTCAGTGTGTTGTAAATTGGTGCGGAACCTTGGGCCATGGATTGATTCCCACATGTCAATGAATGCCCATATTGGAAGAGTGTGCGGTAAGGCTTTTCGCAGTCTCTATAAATTCGTCAAATAAGAAAATTTCACTCGGAAGAAACAACCAAGAATTTGGTACATGCGTTTGTTACATCACATCTCGACTACTGTAACTCACTACTTTATGGTCTCCCTCAATACCAATACGACCGATTGCAAATAGTTATTAATGCTGCAGAACGCGTGGTTTGCTTGGTGCCTAAGTTTGACCACATTACACCTATCTTGATTGAACTGCACTGGCTTCCAGTTCGGTTTCGAATAAACTTTAAGATTCTGCTCCTTGTATACAAAGCCTTAAATGATAAAGCTCCATCATATATCTCCAGTCTTTTGACTGTCAAGCCAGCTGGTCGTTATAATTTACGTTCAGATGGTCAAGACATGTTATAGTTGTCCTTAGAAACTTTTAAAAAACAGCTAAAAACTTTCCTATTTTAAAAAACAGCTGAACATTTCTATTTTTAATTTTTGATATTGTACATATATGATTTAAGCGCTTTAGAATATTAATAGTTTTAGCGCTATGTAAATGCATAGATTATTATTATTGTTTACATGCTGCGATATATAGTATATTCTGGTAAATTATTCCAAGTCGAAATTTTGCTATTCAGTAAAGCTATTTGTATTAAATTTCTGTTTGCATCTGGCTACTGTTTGCTAGGTATTGTCAGTCAGAGAACAATGCCTTAATATGTAATTATTGTAATTATAGTATTAAGACTATTATTAAGCAAAGGTATCAGAGTTCATGCTGTATGCTTCCCCAAATATTTACATTGCAATTCGACATCATGTCAACTCTCTATAGGAACAGCTACTCCAAGAAGATGAGAAATCTAGTTTCAACAAAAAAAGGGAAAATTTATAGTAGAGGGAACTTAACACAATATTCTGGGTGCTGTAATAAAGGGATGTGCGCCCAATGTACCTATTTTTTAAACATAATTTAGCGAATAGCCACCTTAAATCGAAATCTGTCATGGAAGTACTTCATCTTATAGAGATGAAATGTCAAGATTTTGGTGGCATGTCACTCGATTGAATAATAATTGAAGGTTTTGTAGATGGAAAATTATTGAGTGAAAATTATATACATTTTATATTAGACCTAACCAGGAACAGCTACGAAAAATGCAACTATAGGTCCCTGGCAGGAATCGAATCTGCGGCCTTGCGATTCCGGTGCAGCGCTCTAACAAACTGAGCTACAGAGTCCAGTCAGTGTCGAGCTCTAACCACAAGTTCATGTATATATACTAGGGTACTGCCAAGTTAAGTTGTGGGTGAATATCAAGATTTTGGTGGCATCTCACTCGATTGAGTAATCAGACATTCCAACCTCCGAGTCCTCAAAACCGGGACACTTCCCAATAAACGTCTCCCTCGAATAAATGCCGCGCTTTTCTCATTAATGTGGTGTCTACTTTGGTTAGTGTTAAAATTGGCTGAGTTGAGTTTGAATTAAACAATAAATTCACAGTGGATGGCTACAAAAACTAGTTTTATTACACTAACGTTGAAACCCATAACGACACCTTACTAACTCAGTTCGTCGCAATTTAAGTAAGCATAAAAAATTAGAAGTAAAATTGCCTATGTCACATGATTGAGTTAGGCAAAAATCTGACTGAGATCTGAGAGCACATGGACAAATAAAAACTGACACACAAACGTTTAGATTACTTGTATTACACCTGAAGCCTGGTAAAGTCAAAACAAACAACTAAATCACCACCATTATTCAAAACTGTAAGATATATTTATAGACATATAGTTTATGGATAACTAGATATTTTCGCTGAGAAAGAGAAACATCACACAACACAGACCAGAATCACAAAGCCATACCATACTCAGACGAAAAAAAAAATCGGTTCGGCTAGAAAGAGAGAATCACATTAGAGATTAGCGAGCGTGCGGAGGTGCTTGGGGAGGTCGCGACGTCGCGTCCCCCCAAGCACCCCCGCGCGCTCGCTAATCTCAGCCACTGATCTCTATAAATTAGCTGAACGCGATTTTTTTTCTTTTCCTTAAAAGCGCCTGGGTACGAGGCTGGGAAATGACTAGAAGGGCCACTTGAGGCCGAACCTTTGAAGTTTTTGACGCTGCGCATGTCGCATTACGCATGTTCATTACCATTATTCTAGCCAGTTTTATGTTATACTAAATAAGAAAGCTCGCTCTCTCCGTGTATTAGACTATAAAGCGTTCGCAAGCCTCTGCGGAGGAGAGTGTAAACACGCTGAACTGGCTGGTCCGCCATTATTCTGGCCAGATAACTGCATAAAAATAGGGTGTCACGTTGCACTGCTGACAACCTCGTTCCCAGGCTCTTATCTCTTGGGGAGCACAGAGGGAAAAGCCTGGGTACGAGGATGCACTGCTGAGTGGCCTTTCTGGTCATTTCCTATTCTGTAACATTCATAGATATAGTAAACATTACTCAGCAACAGAGCTTCCACTTGCCAGGAAATTTCCTGGCAAAAGGAAATATTGGGTTGTGGCAGGAAAAATGGCAGAAAATCCTTTTTGGAAGGAAATTGGCAGGAAATATAATGAATTGCCAGGATAATGGCAGGAAATTCTGAGATTCCAACCATTGGGGCTTTAAAATAGTCTATGTGTGGCGTAGTAACTAGTAAAATGTTGAATATACAAGAAAGCTACCTATCAGAGTTTGCAAACGCTGGCAATTTGATTTGGGCCTTCAATAGTTCAATTGGCGGCGTTTTCGCCTTTGAAATCGCTAGGTACGATTCGAAAATTGCTCAGGAATTGCTCGCAGGCTCAACTCAAATGGGCAGCGGTTGAAAATAATTTATTGTTAAAAAATGACAAATGTTCGAAAACGACGAAAATCTCAAGATGTAAACTATGTGAACTATGGTAACAGCAAATGATATAGTAGGGAAACTTCTAAAGGTTAGATATATATAAAAAAAGGAAATGCCAGGAAATTTGCCAGGAAATTTTGCAATTTCTGGCAGGAAATATTGCAATAAATAAGGTGAAAACAGGAAATCCAGTTTTATGAAAGTGGAAGCACTGCTCAGCAAAGAATCGAAAATTTTCGAAAATGAATGCATCATGTCTTTTGTTTGTGATGTCCTAAATTGATCTTTTGACCGACTAAATGTGCAGAAAATGGAGCAAAACAACTCTCCATTTCAGAAAGAGGTAGTTTACAACAAACTGCTGCCTTATAGCGAGTATTTAGACCATGAAGCTTGTGTAGTTTTAGAAGAAATCAAATATAACATCGGTCGTGCTGTTGTCTTGAGAGAGCTGAGACCAGGCGCTCTACATTGGAGTAATAGACTGTTCAGGTTTGTAGTATTATTTTGCTTTGCTTTTGTTGTTGTTTTGTTGTATACATAATAGACTTTAGGTGTTACCATTGAAGGTATAAAACATGCTTTTATTGTTTTATAAATAATACAATAATTGTTTGATCAATACTCATTAGTGAGTCAGCATTCTTCAAGCCAGTATGGAATGTATTAAGTGTTGTGTGTCTTGTTACTTGTGGTCTGAAAGTTCCATGATAGGAAGTGAAAGTTAATAGAGAGCTTGAGCATTTTATCAATAGGTATCCCAACAGTCATTCTTGCTTGAAATCACGAATGTGAGACTACATAGCATGCTGCATAGACTGTTCTTTGTTTGAAGCAAGAACTGCTGCCCCCCCCTCCCCCCCCTGAGTGTTGGCTGTATTATGAAATTTGCTGTCTATATTGACAAACATATTGACTACCTAAGCTCTTTACATAACACCTAACACACCAATACCATCCAGTCACAATCCATTGATTGGAATGTTCCATTGTCTTTTCATTGTTTTGAAAATCTCACTGTTCCCCATGGTTTGTGTGGTAATCACACCACAAACGGAAAAAAACACTGCATGTGACCCGCGGTTAACCACATATTTGTGTTAAGTTACTTCTAGACAGTACTGTAGTTTCCATTTTCCATTTTCTTTGGGTATATTTGCATGTCAAAGATATTATTTTAGTACATGAACATGCCTGTTGTGTCATCACATGAAAGCAGTCTGTATTCTATAGAAATCTTGAAACTTGAGGGTTCAGCATCTGTTCAGCATGTGTTGATATCATAAACTGTGGATGTTGTTGAAGTCCCATATGTTGTTATAGGTTTTTATCTATCCCTTTCTTTTTAGCTATATCAAATTATATGGTCACAGATTTTCCAAAGACGATCATGTTTTATTTATTAAACTCACATTTGAATTAATTATTGCTGTTGATTTGGATTCACAACTCTTAACTGGATTTTGTCATCTATTTCTAAAACTTTTGAAGTAAGTCTAAAAAGTTAACTTGTACTTGGTTGAAATATTTAGTAGAATATGCATTTCTGGTTTTCAGAAAACGTTACAGGGCAACAGTCGTGGTTATCAACTCCAGAACAATTGACATGAAAGGAGCACAAAAATTAAACTGCACATCTCAATTCTATTTGCAACCAAATGCGATTTGTGACTGCTAGAAATAATGAAAAGAATTAACATTATTTTCTCACTCTTATAGATTGAAAAAGCTCATCTTGTTTTTAACTTGTTTTAGAAAGCGTGAGTTATTGTCAAGAGATGACCTTGTCATTCCATGGCAACCACTATATAAGATATATGACTCAATGTGTTATTCCAAGTTTGAGGCAGTTGGCTTGAAAAGACATTCATGGTATTTTGTTTGGCATATTTTGTTCTGCATGTCTGTACATGAAAAGAGGTCAACCATGTTTTGACCTTAAACAGAAATATGAGCTTTCTTATTTGTTGCATGCAACTGCTTGATGTCGCCGAGAGCGTGGGGAGAAGGGGGGCCAACTTGCCCTGGGCCCAACCTGATGGGGACCCTCCCTCAGTTTGGAGCCCCTATTATGCCCAGTTTTTAGTTGTTTCAAAATTAAGCAGTGCATAAGTATAAGCACCACATCAAATATACTAAAAGTTGAAAGAGCACTGTCAGTAACTTTTAGATTAACCACCGATCTTGTATTTTCTGTTAAATAATGCCGCCATGTCAAGTAAAACCAAGTTTTGAGATCACATGATGAGATGTCCTATTTTACTTTAAATTTGACAAGAGTGGGATAGACTGGAAATTTTTAGCAAGAAATGGGTTTATGAATCCCCTTGATAGTGGCAAAAATGAAAAAGATACATACCCAAGAGAGTGAAAAAGCCTTGAAAAAGCTTCACTAAAGTTCTGGCAATTGCATTTTGTGATCACAAAACTTGGTTTTATTTGACATGGCAGCATTATTTCTTACAAATACAAGAAAATACCAGATCGGTGGTTAATTTAAAAGTATTTTAAAAGGATGGTGTTGAATAAACCCGAAAAAAAACAACAGCAAATGATCTTTGTTGACAAGTGTTTTGTCAGAACAAAATTGTTCCCTTGCTTTTGGCTACCAAAAGCAATTTTGACAAGAGACACGTTTCTTAAGACAGGCACAGATCACAAGTAAAACAACTTATCTGGGAAAAATACTGTATAGCCTCGAAGGGACATTTTAATTATGAACAATTTTGAAATGTCAAATGAGAAAAAATATGGTGAACACAAGTCATACTTTCAACAATAAATAAAAGCTGTAGAGAAGCTCAATTATACTTCTTAAATAGACAAAAGAGATCACTTACTGTTATTATTGAAAAATTTGGCTTGAGTTTCACATATCTGTAAATTGTCTTTCTTGTAGCCAACTTGAAGAACTAGTGAAACAAGTCATCAGAGCTTCTAGAGTGTATGTGATTCTCTTGTATATGATTGTATACTAAAAATGCCATTGTATAAACAAAAATAACAACTTTAACCATGTTATAACTACATATATTATACCTCACAATAAGTTTGTCCAATCAGAGAACTAGGCTTGTACCACATGACCATGGTATTTTTCAGCGAATACCATGCCCCAGGCAACTTGTACCCTGAGTCGTTTCCCCGGGGCATGGTATTCGAGTCGAATACCACGCTTGAGCAGGGAATTCAACTTTTGAATACCCCGCTCGTACCAGGTACAAGTAAAAGCCATACAAGGTTCGGTATAATATATCATTTATAGATCTTTCACTCGGGGTATTCCCAAAGAATTACCCTTCGGGATGAAATATCCCTCAGGGTAATTTTTTGTGGAATAACCCTCGCTCCAGGTCTATAACTGATAAAAACTTCGTTCGAAAACCCGTATCAAAACTTCGTTATTGCTTCGTCTCTCAAAACCCTATTCTAATCTTGTGATGATGTCTCTATGGCAACAGTTCTACAGTTCTCTGATTGGTTAACAATATAAATTCGATGTGAATGTTTATCACACTGACCGGGTTGATCAACTATGACCGGGTTGACCACTTTTTAACATTAACAAATATCAGTGTTCAATCCGTTACTGTCCTTTACCATAAAAGTTATCCTATAACTGCAGCTGTTTGTCTCGGTCGATCTCTCGTCGTTGTCTGGATAGCTGGTGGTGACGTAATCTCGCTCGGTAATTCAGTTTCCATGTGCAGTTCCAATGGAATTAGATGCTGTGTAAGCCTGCGTAACTCCGTCCTCTTCCCTTTATCACCATGTACCAGTCGAATGGTTGCAGCTGGTATTATTCCATCAGCGCTTTGTATAAGATCTTGTATCTTGGCTAATCTCCAAGTAGACGTGGTGTTCCATCTTCCTTCAAAATCACAATATCTCCAACTGCTATTGTTTCACGTTCTCGTCCACTTATGGCACGCGATCCTTCTCGTATACTCAGTAGGTATTCCCTTTTCCATCGCTTTATAAACTGTCCGAGTAGTCGTTTCTGATATTTCACCTTCTTGGTCAATGCTTGGTGGGTGCTGACAATTTCAAATTGTTTATCATTCGGTGAGGTATTGATCGCAGGTCCGTAGATAAGTTGAGATGGATTAGTGGATTAGAGATTCCTTCTTCGTCGTCGTACATATAAGTGAGTGGTCTGTTGTTGAGCGTTGCTTCGATCTCCACCAAAATCGTTCTTAATTCCTCGAAGGTTAGCGATGTACGACCAAGGTTTTTCTTTAAACAGCGTTTGGTACTCTGGATCAATCTTTTCCCAAGATCTGTTTCACTACCTCCTGACCATGATGCTTGGAGGGGAGCAATATGGGTCACTTAGCTGTTTCAGATACTGTGAAATGGTGGATTCGTCCTTCGCAACATACTATCTTGTCTTCGTTCATAAACAATCCCAACTGTTTCATCAAAGGAGTGGTTCCACCAAGCCGTATTTGTCGGCTTCTTTCATCGTTGCTAAATCGCTCTCCTTAGATCGTAGACGTCGGATGAATCTGAGCACATACGCTGTAACATGAATTAATTTTGTCAAAGAACTGAATCTTGAACAATCGATAACTTGAGACACGTCTTCATGGGTTGACACCTCTTCTGTGTTTACAAACGAATATGTCACATGTGGAGGATATTTTACCAACTCTCTGAGACTTGTTTCATCCATTTCTCGAGACTGACGAACAACACTCGGCCATTCGCTTTCTGGTTTCTTTAGGAAGTCTGGCCCTTCCCACCACAACTTGTTGTCGCTTAGCTCGTCAGCAGATAAACCACGCGAAGGTAGATCAGCGAGGTTTTCGTTGCCTGGGCAATTGATGTCTCCATCGTTCTCATTGGAGTACGTTGTCGAATCTCTTGAACGCGTTGTCGTACATACTGCTTCCAAGGTTTGTCATTTTGTATCCATTGAAGGGTCGTCATGGAATCTGTCCAGTGCGTAAATTCGATTGTATCGTCGATAGGAAGGCATCTGGATATGGAGTTAGACAGTCTTGCGGAGATTACAGCGCTTAAAAGTTCCAGTCTTGGAATAGTTTGAGTCTTAATAGGTGCTACTCGTGTTTTTGCAGCCACCAAACGAGTTTCGATGTGTCCATCCTCATAAGTCGATCGTAGGTAGATTCGGTTTCCCCAAACTTCTTTAATGTGCCAACTATGTTCTGTTCTTCGTCATAGATACCATAGTTGGATATCTCACTCTATCCGGAAATGATCAGATTTGACTGCACTTCGGTGGGCATGAAGTGGACCTGAATGTAGCCATCCAAGTCTACTACTTACTGCTACTGGGCCAGATTCTCCTTTCTGCATTTCTCCAATAACTATTTTCCAATAATAGTCGGATCCAAGTAGAACATCTATTGCTTCATTTCTATCGTGTTCAAGACCATCAAGGTGCGAGAATTCTTCGATATAAATTCTACTGGGTAGGGATGAGCAAATTACTGGAAAACTGAGAGCCTTGATCGTTATTTTGCCATGATCTTGGTCTTCGAGATTAAGTTCAAGCAACTCACAATTCTGCTTGCGAAATTTGGAATTACCAAACGTATTTAAGTTCAATGTTTCATTCTTGACTGGCTTGAGGTTCAATCTCGTCTGGAGGCTGTTGCTGATGAATGATCGCTGGCTTCCGTTGTCGAAAAGGACTCTTATCTTTGCTGAACTTGATCCATCGGAGTTGGTTGCTGTGATTCTCGCTGTCTGAAGAAGAACTGTTCCCTTGTTTCCCACGTTGTAGTTGTGGTTCCCTTTAGTTCTGGTGTTTGTTTGCTGCTATCGTCTGGGATAGGGGGTTTTAAGATACCACAAATGGATTGGTGGTGTATTTGTTTACAATGTCTACAACCTTTGGAGCTTTGGCAATTAGATACACGATGACCAACTCTAAGACAATTGAAACATCGATTGGTATTCCGAAGGATAGCTTGTCGCTTTTCAGGGTCGGTCACTTTCGTACATGGTGCAGAATAGTGAAGCTCCTTGCAATAAGCACAGCGAATAGTGAAATTCTGGTCGTCTTTCGATAGGAAGGATCCAACAGTTGGTCTGAGTCCTTGGGATTTACTACCGAGTTGTCGTATGCTATCATCAGCTTTGATTCTTTCAGTCGCCTCTCTCGCTTCTACTTCTTTCTTAATGATGTCTAACAACTCATCAATTTTCCATACATCCTGTGTCGATTTTCGCGCAATTTGGAGTCTAATGTAATTTGGCAACTTCGCCATAATCACAGGGATTAACAAACTACCGTATTGATCTGCAGAAATACCCAGAGTTGCTAATCCCCTCGTATGGACGCTTATTTTATCGTAAACTAACCTTAGAGAAAGTAACTTGTCACTCGTACAGCTTGGGATCTTTAACAGTTTGTCCATATGTGCACTCACAATTTGTTGTCGTTTCCAATATTTTTATCGCAGTTTCATAATTGTCACTCGTCAAAGTTAGTCCTTGGATAGCTCTATCTGCTGGGCCTTCGATTAGTGACTTTAGGTAGTTGAACTTGTCGATGTTGGCTATGTCCGTATTCGTATGTATGGCAGAATTGAATGAGTCCAAAATGGACTCCATTTGGTCAATTCGCCATTAAAACGAGGCAAAGTAATCTTTGGTAGCTTTGGCTTAGTTGTAAAATTCGAATGCTGCTGGTTAACCGGTGTAGATTGTGCATTAATATAATGTTGTTGTTCCACGTTTGTGCTTGGCGGTTGAACTGTAGCTATAGGCTCTTGTTGTTGAGTTTCGTACATCGAAATTTCGTCGTTGTTTACATGAATTGTATGTTGGCTTTCGCTACTTCCGGTTGTTTGAGCTTCGATACTTCCGGTTGGTCGAGTTTCGATACTTCCGGTTGGTTGAGTTTCGATACTGTCGTTAAATTTGCTATGAATTTTCAGGTCGCGATTCTTTAAGATTGTTTTTATTTTCTTTCGCTTAGACAGGCTTCGGTCGTTTATTTCTTCGACTTCGCCGGGTATTTCTTCGACGTCGCAGAGTGATAAGACACTTTCATTCAATTCCTCGAGCAACTTTGTTTATCTTGTAGGTGTTGATCTATGACTTCAATTCTTTCATAATTGTACCTTTCCGCTTCACAGATTTCATCAATTTCTTTAATTAATCGTATCGCAAATGTTTGATAACCCTTTCGTCGCATCTGTAATCGTTTAAGTGTCTCTTCGGTTTCGCTTATTGACATCGTTAAGAATCGTTGTTAATTTCCTCGATGTAATTCTGTGTATAAAATACTTCAATGTCGTCTGTCGATAATTCTCGTTGCAATCGTGTTTAATCCTCGGGTTTAATCGGTCTACTGAACGGGTTTTTTTACGTTGGGCGCCATGTAATAAATATCGTCTTTATTTGAACGAATTATAAACAAAAATAACAACTTAAACTACGTTCTAACTACATAAACTTCGTACGAAAACCCATCGAAAAACCTTCGTTATTGCTTCGTCTCTCAAAACCCTATTCTAATCTCGTCATAATGATGTCTCTATATATGGCAACAGTTCTACAGTTCTCTGATTGGTTAACAATATAAATTCGATGTGAATGTTTATCACAAGGCCCTAACTTGTAATGAACTGAAATTCACGGCCAGTTTTGGAGTAAGATATTTGATACAAAACAGTGAAATGAGTTGTTGAATGTTTCTGTTGGTACTACATATTATGTAAAGAGCGAACACTATTTTCTCACTATGATAACTGCAGGTGTACCATCTGCTGCACGATAGTGCTTAATGAAACACACCTGTTCTTATGTTTGATTTGCACAGATATTTCTCTGATGATGCAACTCAAGAAATGTTGGACGAATGGCGTCCGTTGATGTGTCCATTTGACATCACATTTGCCAAGGCAATGCAATATTTTTCACTCTTCCTTCCAACGACCTTACCTCCAGAGAAACACGACAAAGGTTTCAAGTAAGTAGTGTAACATCACTAGAGAACTTAAGATTGAGGTTTAAGATTTTTACTTCAAACCTCAAACTGCAGTTTGAGGTAATACATTTTGAGGAGATTAAGATTGAAGTACACTGCTCTGATATGTTTTTGAGTATAAGCTGCCATCTTGTTTTGAAAGCTGTGCTTTATAGTTTTTTTCCAAGCTTAGTTTTTCGTTTTTCGAGTTTCAAAATAAGTGCAATATGAAGCTAAGATGATGTTTTAAACATTTATTCTAGCGATACTAAAATATAGTTTGATATTTTCGAAAAAGATCCTGAGGGTTATTCATACGCGAAAACAATTTCCACACGTTGAAAACCTGAAAATTTACCGCAAATTCGACCGCGGGAGTCTAGTCACGTGATCGCTAGCGGTTTGCGGTTCGACGTAATCGTAAACATACGTAAATCTTAAGGTCTCCACTGTAATAAAATATGGACTGTATTTTCCTGCAAGAGGGGAGGGGGCAGGTTCACCTCAGAGTTTTAATGTTTTGTAGATTATGGTTTGATGAACTGGTTGGATTTTGGGATAGCTGTCATAATAGTCCATCTTGGGAGCAGGTTGGTAATTGTGGCCTTCAGGTTTAGCGGCAGCACTAGCCAGACCTCTCAAGTCTCCAGGTTCCACCGGGAGACTCCCGGTTTACAGCAAAATCTCACGCACTCCCGGTGACTCACAAAATTCTCCCGGTAAATTAACTGACCACCTTTTGGAATATATTTTTCATTCACAATGAGACACTGGCGTAGAAACCACGGGGGCGGGGGGGGGGGAGTCTTGAGCCCCGGTAACATTTTACACGGGGCTAAGCCCCCCTAAAAATAGATTAAGTTGGAAATATATTCCCTATATAATGTCCTAATTATTTGCGATAGTTCTTGTTTAAAAAGCGCGAGCTCTTTTCCATCGTTCTTTTCGGCAATTATTGCCCCCACCAAGTCATCCAAACCAGCAAAACTGATTACGAGCAAATTTTCCCCACCAATTTTCCTGTCCAAGTTATTCAATTCGGCGCCAGAAGGTGCAGGAAATGGCATTTCCGAGCCTCGATTTTTCAAATTTTCCCTGGGGAGCATGCATGCCCCCGAACTCCCTATGTTTCAGCCCCCCTAAATTCAAATATCTTCCTACGCCACTGCAACGAGAAAAGTCTTGTTTTTGGCCTTTTTGTAATGCCACAGCCGTCCGACGACGTAGTAAGGTCTATAAATTTTCACCAATCTCGTTAGAATCCAGAAGCCTTGCGCGTTACCTAATCCGCACACGTGCCCTTGTCCTGTTCTAGGGCCCATGTGCCGGTCAATAATAACATATTAAATTCAATTATCTGTATCTGAAAACAAAATGGCGGAAAAGGGGACAAATCTCCAGGTTTTTCCTGAAATCTCCAGGTTTTTGGGCATTCTTTTAAAAAATCTCAAGGTTTCTATTTCCGTTATGTTGAGAGGTCTGACAAGCCGCTGTTGGCTATTAATGCCAGTGCTTGGTAGCCGCTATGCCATCGTAATTTTCTGAAATTCATGACAAGTAGTGGCCCTCAACCTCAGTAGTTAGTAACATTGACAATTAAAAAATTATAGTGCTCAAGACATTTTAAGCTACTGTATCTTAGAAACTACAGTAAAAGTGAAAAATCTAAATACAAAACAGTAAAATGAGTTGCTGAATCACTTTGTTGTTACTTTACCATCTGTTATAACTTACTCTAATTTTCTAGTTTCTAAATATATAATATATAATAATATTATACATGACATTGTACTATTTCATCAGGCATCATTAAAATGCACGAGCCCCGCTCGCAGGCACATTTTGGATTTGTGCAAGCACATTTTTAAATCCTGACATTTTCGAAACATTTAGCTCTGAAAACCTAAAATACTGTATGAGGCATTTTTGCAGGCACATTTTGAATTCGATGAACTTTGCTCGCAGACACTAAATAATATTAATAAGCCCTGTATTCCATGCTATTAGTGTGTGATAAGGTGCTTCAAATAATAACAGAATGAACGTTTCGCACTGGCATGCATGCCCTGTTTACTTAGCCTTCGTGCCCTAGTAAACGTTGTAACATTCAAGGCCAACCTGGCTTTGCCTTTTCTTTTCCTGTGATTGTTTAACCCTTTGATGAGTAAAATCATCTTGTGTTAGACAGAGTAAAATGACGTATTATCCCAAAGGCACATTCAGGGGTCGATAACTTTTTGTGTGCCTGAGGCCGCAAAAATTATTTGAAAATATGCCTACAAAATATCTGCATAAAAATGCGAAATTATTAGTATGTGATCAGCCACGAATTGCTATAGTCAGCTGACTCGGCTCAGCCCTTTATGGTTTTATGTACTTTTGCCAATAAAAATTAACTACCATCCATAATAAAGACTACAGTTTTGACATTTCTTTTAACTTCCCATCAATAACTTATAACAAGTCTTGCAACATGTGCCTGCAAGTTGTTTCGTTTATGAAATGTGCCTGCGACCGTCGCTCCCAGCGGTCCCGACTTAAATGACCCCTGGGCACATTGGTGTATAGCTTCCAGATTAATGGGTCAACAAGAGACATGACGTGTGCAGATAGCCGGGTTAGCCCATTAACGCTCAACAGTTTGTGTTTGACAAGTAAAATTATCTAGCATTGAGCAAAGGCGATTTGCATTAGGGCCCATGATTGTGGCTTGGGTTGCTTTTTGTATATGATTGATATAATATAATTATAGTGTTCTGTTGATCAATTTCTAGTTTTGTGTGAAACTTTTTGCAAGAGTAGCCAAAGACAATGTTGGTTATGTAGATTGGAAACCATACATACCAAAGGTACTGTACATTGCTTTAATTTTACGTTTGTGTTGAACTGTTGTATGTACATTTGATATCATGTATGTTTTGTTTTGAAAACAACTGTTGTATATTGTATAGATTTTTACGCGAATAATCCGCAGTTTCAATCTTCCACTTGGCATCAAAAGTCGTAGCAATTCAAGGGATAATTATGATTCTTATGTGAGTGCTGTTTGGATTGTCTCAATGATGGTAAGACTAACTATTTGATCTTCTGTGATATGAAGCTACAGTATCGTAAGTTGGGTATCTGCATAGTAATTAGGCTTGGTATTGACATTGTCCCAGTGAGCTCTATATATATATATCTGGAGTGAGAACTTATGTCCAAAAAGTGAAGCCAAAGATGGCGGAAATTGACGTCCAGTGCCAATCCCTTTCTATTGTTTTCGACCGCGCGGTTTGCACAAGCCGGCAAGGAGTGTGCCGAAATTTCATGTTTTTACTCCGATGTAAACAATAACATCATGATTTTATGAACTAATAACTTGATTAGCGATGCGATCTGTTAGTATAAACTGGAATTAGCTAGAAAAATGGTATGAAAACTGTTTATGACCTTCATGAGTTTGGACGTCAATTGCCGCCATCTTTGGCTTCACTTGGCCTATTGGCCGAACATTAGAAGTTCTTACTCCAGATATATATATGGAGCTCACTGCATTGTCCTTTCCACATTAAGGACTACTCCCCAAGGAACTACCCTACCACCTACTACCCTCATATTCACTTTTCAACTACCATACAGTGGAAATATACAATTGAAATATACAATGGAAATATACTCCCCATAGATCATATTGTTCTACCCACTCTATCAAGCATGGTTTATCATCCAATTCATCTTCCCCACACTGGTACACAACCCAACTTTGATTACAATATTCCCCCCATTTCCTCAGTTTAAGCCCCTGTTTACATGAGCCCTACATGAAGGGCTAGCCTACCAGTAGGGCTGGTTTTCATCTCGTGTTTACAGCATTAAATGGCTTCCCTACAACTCATTTATTTTCTTACGAAGTCCAAAATCATATTTTGCCGAGCAAATTTTCGAACAAAAACCAGCAGACAATTGAATATTGTTCCAAACTAGGCACTCAAATCGAAAATGACGCAACATTTTCACTCAGCCCTACTAGGCGAGATCTCGGGTAAACAATAGCGGGATCTCGCCTAGGAGGGCTGGCCCTTCTCTTATATAAACGAAAACAATTTTTAATAGGGATTTCTATTAGCACACGAGATCTCGCCTAGGAAGGCCAGCCCTTCATGTCGGACTTATATAAACAGGGGCTTAAGTGCTATGCCCAATATACAGTAGCCCAGTTCCTCCTAACAGGGCTCAAAATAACGGCCGGTCAACGGTCAATGACCGGCCAAAAATGCCTGTTGACCGGTCACTTTTATACCTGACCGGTCACTTTTAAACCTCGCCGGTCATTTTGACCGGCCACATTTTCATGCCTTCCGCTATAATTTTAAATCCTTATGATAAAGATTTTCCAGAAAGCACTACAGTAACACTGATAACATTGCCTATTCACCTAAATACACGGTTATTGCTAACGTCTTGAGCGTTTAGAACGTCACCGTGAAACAATAAAAATGATTTATGATTTGTTTCACTGTTACTGTTAGTATATGCGTGTTGGTGACCGGTCAAAAACAGATTTTGACCGAGCTAAAATCAAGCTGACCGGTCATGTTGACCGGAGACCGGGAACGACTAAAAGGAGAGTTAAATCGGAGAGTTAATATTTCGGAGAGTTAAGTTCGAGCCACGCCCACTTTTGTGAACGACCACACCCACTTTCTTAACTCTCCCGATGGTATATTTGAATTAACGTCAGAGAGTTAATTTTGATTTAACTCTATTGCTTAAAAAAATAAAAAGGAAGAGAGAGTTAACTTTGTCGTAACTCTCAAAATGCCAAAAAATGCTAAGCGAGAGAGTTAAGTTAGTTTTTCGAATAAAATGGTGTCCCATACCGGATATCTTGTCAGGATGATCACAAACGATTCATAATTGTCATAACTTATCTAACGACGACACAACTTATCTAACGACGAGGCATACCTTCTGGCTTATATTTTCGTAATTAAAATATTGCCTATTTTTGAATGTCCGTTAGGCAATATGTCCTAAATTATTTGCGTTGTCGCACTGGAAGGGCTTCTATAGTATAGTCAGTTATTATATACGGTTGTGATATACATCTGTTATATTCTATGACTATGAGTATATGACTATGTACAAGTTATTGTCAAGTTTCATGTACCTGTGGCAGTGCCGGCTCTCACATTCTTCCACAAAGTCAAACAAAGCAGTTAAACATGAGCAAGTTTTACTTTGACATGTTTTATTTGCGGCAATGCCCGTGTGACAGTGACAGTATGGTACTATATCTATGAGTCTATGAGTATGACTATATGTCTGTGGAGAAATGTGGCAAAAGCCAAAAAGTAGACTTGTCAAGAAAAAACTTCACATGCACGCACCCGGAAAATGAACCATGTGGCATACACCCGGAAAATAAAACTAGTCGCATACAGTGATACACATTTTTTGGACCGTAAAAATCCAGAAAGTGAAAAAAAGTAAAAATTTCGAATTCTGACATGAAGTATACTCAAATTGAACTAAGACGACTCTAAGTACAGTACTGCTGCCTCAACTAACTTTTTTGAACTCGGAACTAAATATTTATTGAGATACGAGTCGAGAAAGAGGTTGGGAATTTTTACGGGCGGTATAGCGAAATTGTTTATATATACTATGCGCTCTTTGTTTGACTCGGATGTTGCCTATTAGTATTTTATCACTATTGTCACATCAATATCACCATTTTATTCGAAAAACTAACTTAACTCTCTCGTTTAGCATTTTTTGGCGTTTTGAGAGTTACGACAAAGTTAACTCTCTTCCTTTTTTTTTTAAGCAATAGAGTTAAATCAAAAATTAACTCTCTGACGTTAGTTAAAATATACCATCGGGAGAGTTAAGAAAATGGGCGTGGTCGTTCACAAAAGTGGGCGTGGCTCGAACTTAACTCTCCGAAATCTTAACTCTCCGATTTAACTCTCCAATTTTAACTCTCCTTTTAGTCACACCCCGGAGACCTATTGGTCGTTATTTTGAGCCCTGTCCTAAATGTAATCAAACTGTGTTCAAACCAAATCGAACTATCCTCTAGCCATGCGTTATTTGTAAATTGTATTCTACTGTATATCCAATTTACGGCTTCGTATATTAAATTAATTAAGTCAGGATGAAATAGTGCACATACCCACAGAAGCGTATGGCAGCCTAAACACAAGGTACTTCAAAGCGTAAAGTGATAGAAGTTATCAGCACATTATAATATGGTTATTTTAGGGTGACGATGATTGTGTACAAAGTCATCTGGATAATTTCTTTGAATCTGTAAAATCATTTTACCATCCTTCTAATGTCGGAAAATATACGGTAAGAATTTTCAGAACGTAGATCTTGATTAATACGCATTTATGCTGCATGCAATATCACGTGATATAAATATGATCCTGACTTATAAGTGACGGTCCTAACACGTGCAGTTACGCAGACCCATATTTTCCATTTCAAAATATGGGTGTATTAGCAGGCTACAAGTTTGTAGTCATCCATGAAAATGTGCTTAGTGGAATATGTTCTTATTTTGCAGGTTAAACTCCAACAATTTTTAAGTCGTTTATCAAGAGTTTTTACAGATCGAATTCACAGGTACAGTATATTTCCAGATTCAATTGACAACTTCACTGTTGTGCTCTCACTGTCAATTGATGGGTGTCAGTAAGGGCTCATCCATAGTTCGTACTCTTAAATGTTGAACCTCGGGAATGGTGATAATGCATGGGTTTATCATCGACATTTTAAAAAGCGTACATTATATATATATATATATATATTATTGGATTCTTCTGAGCCCAATATGGAAAAATATTAAGTCGAGACTTGAATTGATGTTTTATTATATCGAATAAAACATTTATAACAAAAAAGCACTTTCTTCTTAGCGAGAATAATATAACAACAATGCGATAAAAATACAGGGTATCACTTCGGCCGCGAATTTGCCTAAATAAGCAAAAGAAAAATTTAATCTAGTTTTAGAGAAAACAAAAGTGTGCCTCAGAAAAACTAACTTTCTTTCAGTCTATTTTAAGACGATTTGACCTAATTTTAATGAAGAAGAAATCATATACTGACCAATTTCGACCTGTTGAGTGTTGAATACAAATGAATTTCAAAGATAAGTTTTTCCGCGCTGTATTTTTAAACAAGACTGATAAAACAAACGATATTAATGTTCCAAATCATTACTTTACTTTATTTTACTTTACTTTATTTTGCCATACCGTTTGTTTTGTGTTTAAAATCAACAAAGTGTGTAAAAAGGTGAGATAAACAAGGAAAAAAGCAGCGATAAGCTACTGTCCAATACGTACCTGTCCTACATCGTAAAATATCGGACAGGCACGTGATCCTATTAAGGACTTATGATTTGTCAGTTGTATGTGAGAGTATAATAATGGTCATTAACCCTCTATATATATGGTCAGTATATGGTTCCTACGCTTGTGAAGATGTTGATAGATACTGTATGGATGGTACAGCAGATTGTGGTCAACTTCAAAAATATTGACACTTATATGAATTAGCATATATTGTTTAAAATAACACTAAAAGCATGGTGAATGTGTGGTTTCAATGTAGGTAGAGTTAGACGATATGCTGCGGGTTTGTAGGATCAACCTACTTGAAAAATATAACAAGAATTTCGACATTTCGAGCGAAAGCCCTTCATCTGGGAGTTAGTAGCCATTTAGTAGCCATGCACAGCCATCGGAATTAGCGGCGATTGCCGCCGACAGTGCCTCCGTGGGGAAAGTCAGCGGAGGCAGTTTTTGCCGCCACCTTTGTTTCTCGTCCTCAGGTTATATAATAATATTGTCCAGCTGAAGTGAGCTTTATAAAAACATTTGCACAGCCGATATCGACTTGATCAAAAATTTTCAAGACGTTTTGTTACGGGTATATTAATGACTGATTAACAGTTTTCGTGACGTTTTTTTACGGATTTCCTGTACCAGATTACAATTACACAATTATTATGTTTGATTTTCTTAATTGTTACGAAACGAAAAGTCGGAAAGTTTCACAACTGAAATTATTTACAATTTGACTATATGCAAGTTTGTTTTCATATTAGTTAAAAATATTGCGGCCGTGAAAAGTAGAATTGCCGCCGTGTTCGATCATAACGGAAGCAATTTTCGGCTTCTGGAAATTTTGCCCAATTCCGATGGTTGCATGTGGGTAGTAGCTACGAACTTCCAGACGAAGGGCCTTCGCTCGAAACGTCTTCTTGTTCTTTTTCCATGTAGATTGATCCCACAAACCCTCAGTATAACAACCATGTTTCCTGTCATTGCAGAGAACGTTTCAAGAAGCCAACATGGGAGACTTCAATTCCTCCCGAATTTCAACTATCTGAAGATCACATTCTGAAGTTTGTTGAATGTCTTAAACCTGTTGTATTGTTGTCAATGTTTAACAAACTGGGAAGTTTTGAAGCTGCGACGTGTTTACAACAGTTAGCACAACTGAAACCTGATGTTGTCTTGCCAACATTACTGGACAGGTGGGTTTGGCTAGCTTAGGAAATTATCGAAGCCCGGCCTTCGCTCTTTTAGCGGGACAGCCCCGGAGTCTTAGCGAGGATTTTAGATTTTGCGAGTGTTCCTAAAATTTCTAGGGAGTGTAACTGCCAATAATCCAGAATGGCCAAAAGCGGTTCCACTTGCTGTAGCTCGCCGACGACCACTTTTTTATTTAGGTTTCTGTGCGTTGTTCTATGCGTTCAATGTCACACTACGACATTACAACATGGTTGTTTTAGGAACTCTTGTGGCATTTAAAGCTGTCTTGACATAAGGGTTGTTCGGTATACCGATATACCGAAAATATCGGTATGGAATCCAATATCGGCATGAGGTTTCCAGTCATACCGATAAACCGAAATTTCCGATATACCGGAATATTTTGGTATACTGAAATTTTTGATATGCCGAAGTCATCGATTTTGTTGTAGTACAATGCAAAGAAGTAGTGTCTGTCTACACTCGCGTGGTACTATCAAACATCAAATAGCAAATAATAAATTGACGTACGAAAAGGCGAATATGCAGGCTGAATTCCTTCGAAATTGTTTCCTCTCTAATTAACACGGGCCCAAAAACCGGTATACCGATAATATCGGTATATTTCTTCCGGTATACCGATACCGAAAATTTCTCATACCGAACATCCCTATTTTGACACCAATATTGTCTCCATTACCTACACAGTTTCTCCACTCTATTTTGTAAGCCGACACAGCTTTATAGAAATAACTAGAGATACATGCATGCAGCAACCCCTCGCCCTTAATGTTCTATCTTGTGGCTATAATAGTCTAATACCAATTCTATTTTGTAAGTTTTGTTTTATGTTAGTATGCAAAAACAAGGCAACTCATCTTTATCAAAAAGTGCATTCGAAACACATTTCATTACAATGGGAAAACCGAAAGTTGTTCATTGTTGTCGTATATATTACGATAGCTCGATCAGTTTATATCTATTTTTATCATTATTTACACCATACGGACACAAAGCAACAGCAAGCCTTTTTGTTTTTGCAGAATGTGCCATACCTTCAAGTTTTTCCTCTCGCTTCTCGCTACTTTAATTTTTAAAACCATCTAGGCAATCTTATTTTTCAAAAAATTTCCGACAAGATGACCCACTTGACTCTCTGGGGACCTCATTAGTTATTCACCGGCAAATTTAGGAAGAAAGAGAGGTCACCGATGATAAATTCTTATCTAAACAATATTTTTTCCTTCCCACCAATAACTAGAAATTTATAGAAGCTCTTTTTTTTGTGGTGGTCACACCAATATGGCCGCCATTGGCTTCATTTATGCATAGCAGATGCACTATCCAGTCCTTGTTTTCAGATCAGTGATAGTACCGTAATTTCTGCAGCCATGTGTTGACCGAAATTTGTATCGAATTTCTCCTAGGACATATGCAGCCCTCGATACTTTGACTGAACCACACCAGCTTACAGCTTCCTTGACTTGTATCACTGCAGTAGCGCAACCATTATTATCAAGTTCTCAAGCTTTCCCGGATGGTCCTACACATCTTATACGTCTTCTTACATTGGTATTACCTGGCATTGACGCTAACGACTTCAGGAAGGCGATGGTGAGTGAATATTTATATTTATACTGGATATTGCATGTTATTCTATCAGTTCTGAACTGTTCGCTCTAGAGTACCTGTAAGGCTCATTCATATTGGTTCAGTGTTACAAAAGAGGAAACCAGACTACCAAGATAGCAAGAGAAAACCTACAATCATGGCAAAAATCCTGTGGACACTTAGCTGTAAACTAAATCGAGTCGAAGGCTTATTAAAGGCGGCGCCTCTGGCTTCCACCGTATGACTCATGTCTGATCAGGGAGCACAGCTACGATCGAAGGATTAGTTCAGTGGCGTGCTGGCAGGGAGGGCC
This sequence comes from Trachythela sp. YZ-2020, assembly GCA_016169945.1. NCBI lineage: Eukaryota > Metazoa > Cnidaria > Anthozoa > Malacalcyonacea > Clavulariidae > Trachythela > Trachythela sp. YZ-2020. The sequence continues at coordinate 4,301,772 of JADLSH010000379.1, read as the reverse complement.
GGCGGGCCATGCCCCCCCCCCCCCAGAGCGAAGATTTTTAGGGGGCGCCAAAACATAAATGGGGCGCCGAAATCGCACAAAAGCGCACACAAAAGCGCTAGTCCGAATTGGAAGTTTGTCAGATCCGATGAGCCAACGAGAGAAAAAGAGAGATTGTTAATGATTGATACATTGTCGTTTATCTGATAAAACGTATCCGTTTAATATTAGTGATTTCCGATATGCCAGGTTTTCTTGGCTATCGCAAGATCGCATTACTTACTACCGCACTGCCGCAACCACTGTTCAAAGTGCTAGTATACGCGCGCTTAATTCGAGTTCTGTTATTCGGAATACGACTTATGCGAGGATTAAAAATTCACCAGCCTACCGACAACTACAAGCATTACTGTCCAAAGGATGTAAATTGTTTTTTGTGAAATGTGAAGTGATTTTGCTTACGATCACTGTTCACTGCTTATGAGCACTGCCGTCTACTTCATGAATGTTCGCCGTCTACTTTTCTTTGTTTAAGAAAAAACTTAAGTCCTATGAATTATATATTTATTCAAACTCCTGAATGTGTTGTTTCTTGCGCATTTTTATTTTATACGATGTTTTATAATTCTCAGAATTCCGTCAAATCGCCTCCCAAAACGCAATAAATGGCATTTCAGGGACTCTAGATTTCAAAATTTTGTCTCGCGTCTACGACGCTTCTCCATACACAAATTACAAAGGGGCGCCAAATTCCCAGCTGACGAACACGAGCCAGCACGCCACTGGGTTAGTTTGGGGCTTATCCAAACCCACCCTGTCAACATTCCCTGTGGGAGGAAACCGGAGTACCCGGAGAAAACCTACGACTTTCGGTAGAGCGTTGACTGACTCTTTTCACATAAGTGTCATGAGTCCCCAGAGAGCATCGAACCGACGATCTCAGAGGTGAAAGGCGCTTGCTCTGACGACTGCGCAACCGCACCCTTTTACCCCCCGTGCAACGTTGGGTTTCACAAAGCATTACCGTTACCAACTTGTAACCTTTCCAACGTTGAAAGGGGGAGCTTGAAATTGCTGTTTTTGGAAAGAAAGGCAATTATAATTATTTACGCACGCGCTGTCCACAATAATTTTTGCCAGGTTTGTAGTATGGTATTTGGTGGAGTAAAACTGAATAAAGCATTATTCCCGCCTAAATTGTATAACAAATCTTCCAAAGAGCTGCAATAACTTCTGTGTTTTACTCATGTAAGGCATAATAATGTTTCAATATTTATTTCAGGCAACCTTCACGTTTATCTCAACGTTGGTGTCGCTTGTACCACTAGTAGACTGTTCGCAAGCTGTTTTCACAATGGATTTAACTGAGGTACTCTAGCTCACGTTGTAGAAACCCATATAATTCGCAAGGGGTCTTATCTCCCCCGTTTTTAAATCATCCTCCCCCCCTTTTACAACAACTTTTTCAAGGAGCAAAATTTGACAGAAAATGGCGCGGAATTATTAAGGGTTATATATTATCCAAAGAAACGTCCCTCAACAAAATAGTATTCCCCAAAATCCCCCTGAAAGGCCCGAAATTCAGTCTTCATTTTGCTCAGCAATCTTATATGTTTTCTGCTCATCCCCCCCATTTTAAACCAACCCACCCCTTTTGAGTAACCCCCCCCCCATTATTACAAAAAAATTACGTGCTCCCCTTTTTGTCTTTTTTGAGACGGTTTATACCCCCCTCTTAAAGAATAGGGGGGGGGGCGTACGAAACCATGAACATACCATGAACATACGTTCCTATGAAACCATGAACATACTGTGCACCCAGATTTCTAACAAACCTAGTGTACAGTAACACGTAAGTTTTTGAAAATGTTCTTCATCTTCTAATTACAGACAGAAAAGGAAATTTGTGCTGCCAGTGGTCAATTTGAAGATTTTGTTCTTTTGTTCATGGAAAGGTTAGATTATGAATCAATGCCCTATTTGTAAAAGATCTCTAGCAAAGCTTTAGAATGATTTACCCAATTTGGGCAGACCCTCTTTCATCAGAGGAAATATACATTATCACCATGCCTGTCATCTGGCGAGGCAGTCACTAAAGGCCGGTTTACAGTTCGCGCGAATACGTCGCGCGAACTGGAGAATTATTCGCGCGAATATAGCGAATCGGGTTTACACATTTTAAAATTCGCTCGAAAACTTGCAAAAATCCTGGCTCTTGATTGGCTAAACTTTAATTCGTTCGCTGGCGACTGGCGAATCAAGTAGAATGACGAAATTTGCGTTGTGTCGTGAGGATAATCTAAAGCCATGTCTAATGTTTCTTTGATATTCGATGTACAAGCACAGCCCTTATACAGTCAGAGCATGAAATAGCGGTTGGACATCGGACGTTTTCCGACCAAATTACAGTTTTTCCGGCCAAATGCTCAATTAGTCAGACGTTTTTGTCCGGGCAAAACAGAGCAATCATGATTTTCTTGAAACACCGGGTTAACCAAAGATTGCGGCCATCCCATAACGAATACAATGATTGTCTACTTTTAATGCACTTTACTTTACTGTATAGTGTTTGCATAAAGTAAGATTCACTGTCATAGTTTTATCAACTTAATTTGAAATGAAATCGAAAAAAAGTCTGACCAAATTAAAAAATTTCCGATCAAATTCAATTTTGGTCGGACTTCTTTTCCGGAAAATTTTTGAATGTTATTTCAGGCTCTGTTTACGCAAAGCTTTGGTAAGCTTTTAATGTATACAGGGTGTATATTAAATAGAGAATAATACATATAGGTGCGCGGAAATACCAGATCTATTTCGAGTGTTGAACATGATATCTCACGAGTGAGCACAGCGAACGAGTGAGATAACATGTTCAACACGAGAAATAAATCTGGTATTTCCAAGCATCCATGTATTTTTCTGTTTATTATATAAAGGACAGTCTTTTCAAACAAAATAAAATAAAATATCCATTTTCATAAACTTCAAAAGCGATAATTTTCACATGTGAGATTATCATAAATAATCTCACGTGTGAGATTATCAGTTTTATCAGTGCTCGAAATCTCTATAAAGCACTATACTTTATATAATAAAAAACGATAATCCAACTTTGGCATGCTATCGCGCGCATAATATTTAGCTTATACATTTACTTTTTCACACAAATAAAGACCAGGCTTTTGTATCACTGCGATCAATAATGGCTCAATGCGATCCGATGAGAAAAGAGTGGTCGAAACCAAATTGTTACGCCATCATATTAAAATTCTTAAATTTGAATCCGAAATGAGAATAATTTCAATAGGCAGACAATAGCTTTGCACTCAACTCCCAAAGGAGGAAAAATGGTATCATTTGACAGCTAAAATACTGATCTTTATTGGTATGAAAAAACCTTTCACCTCTAATATCGTACAGCTATGTGAAAAGAGTTAGTCAACGCTCTGCCGAAAGTCGTGGGTTTTCTCCGGTTTTCTCCTCCCACAGGGAATGTTGACAGGGTGGGTTGGGTTTAACCCCTAACTGGCCCTTCCACCGTAGCTGTGCTCCGTGATGGCGAGCAAAAGGTGGCTGCCATATGCGCGCCTAGAAAGCCTTCGACTTGGTCACGTTGAGCTGTGTCCTTCGCAATTCAGCTTAGCTCTCAGCTGCAAGTAAGGATAACAAGCACATCCCCTTACTTACTTACTTACTTACTTACTATAAGTATAGGTAATAGTATGGTTTCGAGTGCAATTTGGAAAAAACATGCACGATAAATTGATCGTCTTTGAAAACTCACGAGTGTTTGTTTTTCCAAATTTCACGAGAAACCATACTATTACTTATTAATAATATACATGAAAAAGTTGCACGCTTTGATAACACTTGTGCACTCACCTACGCCGTTTAAGCATTGTTTTCGTTGCTTGTTAGCAAACCTTTTCAGTCTATGTGCTCCTTGAACTTAAATTGTTGTATTCACGTACGATTTTCCATTGAAAGTGTAGAAAAAGTCGTCAAAAAGTGAAAATTTACATTGCTAATATCCGCCGCCATGTTGATTTTTCTTGCCTCGTTTCCAGGCTCTGGTCTTGTTTTGTTAATTTGCACTGCTGTAATTGCACAGTGTGCAATTTCAAAAATAATTGTACTGCTGTTAGCCAATCTATATTCTTTTTTCATCTATATTATTAACTAAATAATAAACGCATCGTAATATGCTAAATTTGGATTACCTTTTTTATATACACCCTGTATATCTCTGTGAAATCATTCGTATTCATTCAATTGAATTCAAAATCAATCATTCCATAGCAATATCTTTATCTGATCATTTCAGGTGTTTTGCGATGATTGAGAACTGTCAGTTCCAGCCAACATCAGAGTTAAATAGTGGTGGCAACATGGAGAAAATGGACAGTCAGGAGGGAATGATTGGGATGGGTCTTACTTCGACATTTCATACGATATTAATGCAATGTTCACCGCAAATTTTCAAGGTCAGTATTTCCCTAATCTATTCTGAAATTACGTTGTAGAATTTTCCTGTACAATTTAAGATATGCCACATGTGCATATCCCATTCCTGGTTTAGGTTTGTTGTTATATTTATGTAATTATTTGTCGTCCATATAGGTCGCCTTGAAACATCTTTTTCAGTTTTGTTCAAATAAGATTTTTGAAACAAAAGTGGCTGGACAGATGGTGGCAGATTTCTGTAGAGCTGCCGCAAGGGTTGGTTGTACATGTTATTGTTCTGTATGATTTTTGATTGAAAGCTTAGTCATTCAGCTTTCTAACGATGGGTTACTTTTTAAATTTGAACGATTGGTTCGTGAAAAATAGTACTTTAAGCGACTGAGATTGGAAAATTGAAAATCCGAGATGCAATAATAAATTGGCTCTGAAATAGGCGAACTCATTTCGTAAAAATCCCCGGAAATATCAAAGCTTTTTGCTGATAGCCGAACAAAATCAAGTGACCACGGCTTCCTATGCACCGTTTTGAACTTATAACTTATTTTCCATACACAGCGGTGCTGGCTTAAACAGTTTAAGCTTGCGGCCACCAACTTGCCAATTTCTGTTTACGTTACAATTAACATACGGCATTGTTCGACGGGTAATACACGGAGATTGTTTTTATTACTTTTGGGGTATAAAGTAAATTACACAGCCCAACATCTTTTAAAGTGTCTTCGCGTGACAACAACAGTATTAAAGTTTAAACAGGTAAATTCAAGAATTCCAAATGCGACTGTTAAATAACATCAGTAAAATTGCATAATTATACCGCCTCTTAAAATGACGTGTTCTGCAAAATCTTCTCTTGTGCCGTCGCTACTAGCGCTTAAAACACAAATAACCACTTGTTAGGAAGAGAAATGAATGAGCTTTAAAACAATGCTAAAATCATTTTCTAAGGATTAATAGTTTGAAAATTATTAAGCATAAAAGATGCATTCCGTTTTTTTATACACCCTGTATAGTTACCCCCACCAGGAGCTGGAGGTTATAGGCACTTTAAGATAGCCGACTATACGGACCACAGAATACAGTTGAGAGCAGTCGTGTGACTCGACCCAGTTCTCCAGCCTGCTCCGTCCGTAGTGTGTAGTCCGTGGTCGGCTATCTTAAAGCCCTTATGTTTTCACCTGTGTTTATTTGTGTGTGTGTTTGTCTGTGAGCAGCATAATGAAAAAATATCAAACAATTTAATACGAAAATACGTTTAGCAAACGGCCATAGGTCAAGGACAAATCGATTAAATTTTGGTCCAATTTGAATGAAAATTGGATGAGAAATTTGTCTTCCTTTCCCGGGCTGAACAGAACTGAATGCGTAATAAGTGCATGTACAATATATTCATGAATACTTGACTTCATTTGCTGGCGGATATATGCAGGCTCCGAGTGCCCTCTAGTTATGTTTGTTTCTGGATTTCCTAGACTGATGCACAATCGACGTTGAAGCTGTTCATTCCCTATATTCATTCTGTTATTGAGAACATCACCTCGGGTAAGCAAATTATTATTTCTTGGGTACCTAAATTTGTTTGAGTCATGGGTGCCCATACCGGCGTATCAACCCTCTAGTTGGGGTCATATCGTTATGTTCGGTCACAGGAGGGTTAGGGATAGGGTTGTGATTGGAGTCCAGATCAAAGAGAAATATATTCGTGCGCGTAACATAACGATATTACCACAACAGTCGACCATTTTCTGAGCAAAAGGCGCTGATATGGCCGTCTACTAATTGCTCCGCGCGGACGTTATTGCCGACCATTTTACCGCATTAATTTGAATAATTTCTCCTCCACACATGCGGAAATCAATGTATAGTGTCTAGCGAATTAGACTTTCTCAAAGTCCGTATGATCAAGGCTTGAGAATATCCGCCAGCATGGCAGCATACTGCTAGGAAATCTTTTTGACCTCACAGGAATATTTTTAGGAAAAGCAAGAAATCAAAAATGAAGTTTGACAAATTTATAAGTTCTAACGTTGTTAGCATTCAATAATGTGGCGTAGTGCCAAAGTGATACAATAACAGCGCGCCAAATTTTCTGACCAAAAATTCGTTTGTGTCCGATCATGTCCGACCAAAACGTGGGTTGGTCTGACCAAGTTATGTATAGAACTGTGCTTGGATATGGTAGTGAAAACGTCTGCTGGTTAGATGAAATGAGGTTTAAAAATTTGATTTTTGACAGTTGAAGGAGTTCAAGATGAGGAAGAAGTTGATGAAGAATTGATCTGGTGTCTTCAGTTGCTGTCTGAGGTAATCAAACCCATCCGTGAATATAAATCTCTCTACTTTGTATGGTCTTATAGTCTTAGGGGCTTCGGTGGCGCAGTCGTCAAAGCAAGCGCCTTTCACCTCTGTAGTCGTGAATTCGATTCTCGTTGCGGACTCATGACACTTATGTGAAAAGAGGCAGTCAACGCTCTACCGAAAGTCGTGCGTTTTCTCCGGGTATTCCGGTTTCCTCCCACAAGAAATGTTGACAGGGTGGGTTTGGATCAGCCCCAAACTAACCCTTCGATCGTAGCTGTGATCAGACATGAGTCATACGGTGGCAGCCAGAGGCGCCTTTAATAAGCACTCGACTCGATCAATTCCAGTCCTTCGTAATTCAGTTTAGGTCTCAGCTGCAAGTAAGGATGATTAGCACTTGCTTGCTTGCTTGCTTGCTTGCTTGCTTGCTTGCTTGCGGCAATTTTCCATTACGGTCGCTTTGCTCGCGCGGGCGGAGGGACCATGTTTCAACTTTCGCTGTAGGTGTCTAGCATGACATTTTGTCCGCTTTACACCTCGCGGACACGCCTGAAAGTTGAACTACATTCAACTTTTTTTTCGTGCCCGCGCGACTAATTATTCACGTGATTCGAATCGGTCGCTTCGCCCGCGCGGGCAAAACGACCGTAATGGTAAATGGCCTTTACATTTGTTCTGTGAACTTTCGTTGCAGGTTGTTCGCTGCAATGGTTTGGATATATTACCACACAAACAAGAACTTGTAGATATTCTTAAACCTTGTCTTGGCTTGAAATGTAAACGCGCCTTTAATTTTGCTGCGAAGGTAAGTTGATGTCTATGTTTGAGTCGACAATACTTTATAGAGTAATTCCCCGACCTTCCGTCATTAAATGTACTCGAAATGCGTAATTAGTCGCTGGGGCAACAGCGACTATTCGGCTCGTGAAAATGACGCCCAACTCGTAAATATTTAGCTTCTGCCAATTTGGCGGCAAATTCCACCATTCCCATTGGACAAATTCAAGCTAATCGAAATGAAATCCAACATGGCTGACACTATTAATCGTACGCCAACTTTCCTTAATAACTCGAGTTCTAGACATGCTAAAACAACAAACTATACACCAAAACACTCCTCGTTGTTCAAGGATTCTAGCGAGATATAGCTTGGTGTATAACTCTCAGCATGTCGCAAGATATAAGCGAAAACGGCCTTCGATGAAATCTACAATCATGCCACCCAAAATAGCAGAATATTTAGCATGACGTAATGATCTCGTGTGACTCCACAAGCCCTACCCAGTACATTCTCAAGTCCATCGTCCTTTAAAAGATATCTGAAGACAAAATATGCCGATATGCTAAAAACAAGAAATGACTTGTGCTTGGTCACTTGATTGCGGTTGTCATAAGGAGATATAGTGAATAGATAAGTACTTTTACTTAAACAGATTAGTATAGTTAATTAACATTGTAGTGATTCAGTAAATTGGAAAATGACTACTAATTATATAAACTTTAATCTTGATGTTATTAAGAGCAGGGGCACCTCGCAAGGGTCTTGATGTCCCGTTCGTGCCTTCTCCTTTTGAGCTGCATAACATATGTAACTGTGAAGTATGTCATATCTGTTGTAACGTTTTGTTTTGTTTTGATTTCTTTATTCATGAGTACTCAATAAATTTAACAACAAAAAGAAAAACAGCCGAATAGGTTTTGGCTTGCACTTTTCTCCAATCTGCAATCTCCAATTTCCGTGGATGGTCACAAATGGAATACTTCATATAAATTGAATATAGTCGACACAGATAATTCAAGATGGCGACAGCGAATGACGTTTGAATGATAAATATTTTAATAGCCCCAGCGACTTAACGCCATTGAACTATAATAGACTGGAACGCTAACGAAGGGGGGAAATTGAAGCCTGCTTAATTCAGTTTTTCTGAGTTTTTAGTTGAAACACTTAACGCCGAACATTGGGCTGTATATGAAATTGAAGCTATTAAAAAGTTATATTTGATATAAAAACTTCAAGACTTTAGGTAAAAGGGAAATACTTAAAACTTTGAGGAAAAATTTGCCGTATTTTACAAAATTGCGGTTGTTTTTGTATTTTTTAAGTATTTCCATTTTGCCTAAAGTCTTGAAGTTTTTATATCAAATAGAACTTTTTAATAGCTTCAATTTCATATACAGCCCAATGTTCGGCGTTAAGTATTTCAACTCAAAACTCAGAAAAACTAGCTTGGCTTCAACGAATCATAGGACTTGATCATAGGAGTTAGCGTTCCAGTTTACTTAGAGTTCACTGCTTAACGCTCAATAGCGCGTCGTGTTACAATCGAATTCGTATAACGGCCATTTCAAAATCTACCATTTAATTTTGTTAAGATTTTACACCACCTCATTCCATCGTTGGTCTTGCTGTATCCACTTGAATGGAAAAATTCTCCGCACGATTTTGGTTTGTCTCCTGAGGAACATCTTTTTATAAAGGTAATTCTACGCTCCTTCGTGGAAATGTTTAATCTTGTTAGTGCAGTGGTTAGTGCATGTGCCTTTCACCTCTGTGACCAGGGTTAGATTTTTGGGGATACCGACAAAGCCCCCACATGACAAAAACCCCAACGACAATATCCTCGGCGACAAAAACCCCAACGACAATATCCCCGGCGACAAAAACCCCAAAGTACAGCAATACGACAAAACCCCCACATATTAATCGTGAGTGAAATATATAAAACTTTTTTAATATGAATCATGATTTGCTCGCAGCTCGTGTTCGACACGTCAGGATTTCAACGAGCGATGACTTAAAAAGCATATGCGTAGACTTCAGAGAAGACTTTGGACAAATCCTGCGTGGCGTTGGTCACAATACTTTTCATTACTCTTATCTATTTAAACATGACTTCCACCTTTTAATTTTCTTTACAAATGATATTTACATATAGTTTGTTCTAATAAATATATTTTGAAAAATTGATAAACAGAATTGTGAGTGTTTTGTCGTATTTCAGTAATGGAGTTTTTGTCGCTGGAGATATTGTCGTTGGGTTTTTTGTCGGTGGGGGTTTTGTCGGCGGGGTTTTTGTCATGTGGGGGTTTTTGTCGTGTGGGGGGTTTTGTCGTGTGGGGGTTTTGTCATGTGGGGTTTTTTGTCATGTGCGGGTTTTTGTCATGTGGGGGTTTTGTCATGTGGGTTTTTTTGTCATGTGGGGTTTTTGTCATATGCAGTTGCCAGATTATAATTTCGCCTTCAGCCCCGGTCTAACGAGAATGAGAGTTTGATGAAAGTCATGTGGGTTGTCAGCTCGTGTTTCCGCCAACTTTCATGCAGTTTCATCAACTTTCAGCCCTAACGAGAATGAGAGTTTGATGAAAGTCAATGAGAGTTGCAACTCCCGCTCGTGTTTGACCGCCAACTTTCGTGCACTCTCATCAACTTTGAGCTGGTTCAAATTTTGATGAGAGTTGATGAGCGTTTTTGCTCGTTTGACTGGTACGCGCGGTAATATCCAGTCAACTCTCATGCAACTCTTGTTCTCGTTTAACCGGGGCATGAGAGTTGATGAAACTCTCATACAAACTCTCGCTTGCTAACTCTCATCCTCGTTTCCCAGACCTTAAGTCGCACGTTAGAAGAGTGCTTTATTTCCTAAAATCTTGTGGAAATTTTCCTAGGACTGGGGTGCATCGTCTGACGTAGATAACGTGTCAATGAAATGGCATAGTCCATCACTGGAGGAGAAAACGTTTGCTAAAGAACTCTTGGAGACATTTCTGCTTCCTGTACTTGAACGTCTCACAAAGTTTACACAAGGAAATGAAATGACACGGTATGATACCGGATTAGACGTGTTTTCCACTTCGACCGAATTGTAACGTACTGTAGTTCCACGCCTGCTCAGGAAACAAACGCTACGTTTCATAACGATACGGTTGATGCGCAAAACTGGCTTTAGATTATATAATGAATGTGTGTATACCTGCTGTCATCAGAGATAGTACACCAGCATGTCAATCCCAGTTTCTTTATACCCATACGAAACCACTAGATCTTCTCAGACCACGCCATACTGAATAGGCCTGTATTTTTGAGCGGAAGTGTATTGTTTGGGCCAGGGCGCTTATATAGTGGACGATGCAACGCGCTGATATCGCGCTGATCGATGTGTGATGGAAAAAATGGACTGGCACGAGCATGCTTTTCGGCAAGGAGCGTGGTTTTTCCTACTGTTGTATTTTCGCTGTTTTTTTTCTTGAACTACGAAATTTTTGAAAAACTTATTAAACTGTAATGACGAAGTAGTAACTAATTTATGGTATGAATGCTTGTTTGGCCTATGAAGATGTACTATGAAAGAAATATTGAAGATTATAACTCCTACTTTTGACGACTTCGATGGAGGGAAATTTTCAAAACAACATTTGGGCATGTTATCAAATATCAAGTCGTCCTTTGGAATTCAGTTTATGTTAAAGATTATAAATTGCGTGTTTATATCTTTGCATCACACATCGATCAGCGCGCCAATAGCCGTTTCACCGCCCACTATATAAGCGCCCTGATTTGGGCATTACGTTTAACGTTGTGACGGGAGGAGTATTCTAAACCCCGTGACTTGGTGGTTCATCCAATGGCAGTGAAACTAATTTTGGATAATTATTTCTCAAATGAATTTCTCAATTTGCAGAGATGAGCTTCAACACAATGTTGATCTGGTACATCACATTTTACAAGGTTCTTGTGGACTGCTTCCTAACTTTCAAGGACCGTTTCTCGATAAAGTGTAAGTATAAATATTCAATGAGCAGTTTTGTTGGTGACCGGACATTTTGCCGAAAGACATTTTTCCGAAAGACATTTTGCCGAATGGACAATTCGCCGACGGATATTTTGCCGAATGGACAATTTAACGAACTGACTTTTTGCCGAAAAGACATTTTGCCGAAGGGACAATTTGTCGAATGCTATTTCGTCAAACCAATCATCCGCATTGTTTTCCAAATTCTTTGAGACGATGACTCATTTCTCAGGTCTGAAAAGAAATCCTGGAGCAAGTGCTTGCCCGCATTCCTCTTCCGCCACCAATAAAGAAGTACCAGTTGGTGAATCAGCTGAGACTGAAAGACATTGTTAGTGACATTGACATGTACTTACGAGAATATGATAACTTTCTTACGGGCTATTGCTCACAATCTCTAGTAGGCATGTCAGTTTGTATAATATGTGTGTAAAAACATTCGTAAAATATTTTGTATTTCTACTGCTTTATATACATACATACATTATTCAGCTCACTCCCCATTGGGGCTTTTCAGTGACCGATTACATCAAGTATCCAGCTTACCTATATTATGTACTTAACCTACATTATTTATTTTTACAATTGTGATATTACTGTCCTAATCTGTCTATCCTAACCCACCCTGTCAACTTTCCCTGTGGGAGGAAACCGGAGTGCCCGGAGAAAACCCACGACTTTCGACAGAGCGTTGACTTACTCTTTTCACATGAGTGTGATGAGTGTCCTCAACGAGAATCGAACTCAAGACTCAGAGGTGAAAGGCGCTTGCTCTGACAACTGCGCCACCGAAGCCCATATCATAGTAAATCGTTTTCTTAACATTCATGTTATTAACAGTCTGTTCGTTAACTGGTCAGTCTTCCGCAAACTGCCAAAAACTGGAAAACATATGAATCGTTTTTGGAGTCTTAGTTTGCGGAAATACCACTCGGCAAAACGTCTTTTGGACAAATTGTCCCTTCGGCAAAATGTCTTTTCGGCAAAAAGTCCGTTCGTTAAATTGTCCATTCGGCAAAATGTCCATCGGCAAAATTTCTTTCGGCAAAATGTCTTTCGGCAAAATGTGTTTCGGCAAAGTGTCTTTCGGCAAAATGTCCGGGTACCGTTTTGTTTGCAGTTTTGGAAACAGTGAAGCCGGTAGTCAGTTCTTATACAGAAATCATTTCGGAAACATGAGGATGGTTCTGTAGTAGAATCGAAACACTGCACATCCTCGCATGGGTAGGATTTAAGTCGTCGCGAAAATATGTCGTGCACTTAAAATGGATGAAACTCTCTCACTCTTGATAGCCCATGGATAGAGCGGCGGGCCGGAGTTCCCGAAGGTACGAGTTCAAATCCCGCTCGAGTCGACTTCTACAGTCGACTTCGGCAGTTTAAGAAATCATGTTGGAAATGTTCTCTTCATGTTTTTCTAATGATGGTTCTGTAATATAATGGTAGTCAGTTGGTCTACCACTTCATTGAAGGCTCTGTGATACAATGATATGAACTGTCTGAGAGTTGAACAGTCAGTCTATCTATCATGTTGCCCTCAAGCTCCTTTCACCTCTGAGATCCAGTGGTGTAACTTCACTTTTTTGACCACTTGCGATCAGGGCAAGCACGACATGAAAAATGGTTGCCCTGAATAAAATTCACTTGCCATTAGATCAAGCTTTGGTTCACATTATCACAAAATTGAAGCAAATTATTGCAGTAAGCATGATATGTTGATGGATAACTACAATTTGCATTATATAACACCAATCTACACCAATCACCATTCTCTTATTTTCCTTAAGTAGTTAAGAACTGAAGTTGAATTTAAGTCGAGGCACAATGTTCGTTGTACAATGGTCGGACAAAATGTCGGTCGAGGCATGTTCGTATATTCACATTTTTCAAATTATCTGGAAGAATGAATAGTTAACGTTACTGGTCTATATTTTACTCATTTAATACTGTACTTGGGGATAATAACTTAGAGATGGTCAACTTGTTCTGGCAAAGCTGAAACAGCTCTCAAGCAACAGCAACCAAGAAGAAACTTCTACTTGTGCGTAATGATTTTCACTTGCACTGGGCAAGCGTTAAGTTACACCACTGAGATCGTGGGTTCGATTCTCGCTGCGGACTCATGACCGAAAGTCGTGGGTTTTCTCCGGGTACTCTGGTTTCCTCCGACAGGGAATGTTGAACTAACCCTTCCATCGTAGACTGTGCTCCCTGATCAGACACGAGTCATACGGTGGCAGCCAGAGGTGCCTTTAATAAGCCTTCGACTCGATCAAGTCGAGCTGCGCCCTTCGTAATTCAGCTCAGCTCTCAGCTGCAAGTAAGGATGATTCGCACACCCCCACTTACTTACTAGGTAATTTTCTTTTCAGCTACTGTAGGCTAGGCAAGCAATATCGTCATTTCTCATCTAACTCGTTACTTTTTTGCTGTAGTGAAGTTAAAACACTCGTGAATCGTGGGAGAGAAAAGAACACAGTGACGTGCGGCCCAGGTAGGATGACGTCAATATCCTATTAACCCTAACTCCATGCATACCTAACCCCAACCCTTACCTTAATCTTAACTTTAATCCTAGGTCTATACTAACTCTAACCCTAACTCCATGCAACCTAGACAGCTTCAAGTCTGTCTCTCAAATGCGCCTCCTCTCCCAACTTTCTCGCCTCCCGTCCGCATTTTCGCGCGCCTTTAACGGCCCTTTACAACACCCAAATAGAAATCCCTTTGAGAGACAGACTTGGAGTAAGTCTACATGCAACTAAAGGCCCGGTCAAACGAGAATGATAGTTTGAGAGTCAACTCTCATTCTCGTTTGACCAGGGCTTAACCCTAACCTATAGCAAAACTGTGCCTCAAAATATTTGGGACATCATTTCGGGACATTCAACAAAGTCACCCAACGTTTGTAAGTGGAAATAGAGTATAATACCTGTTCTTTTATTTCCTCTAGATATTTCTCTTGGTGATTGCACTCGGGATAACCTCGCCCAAAATATTCATAATTTATTAAGTAAGTAATACTAATAGAATAATACCAGTGAAACCAAGGGCGGATCAATTCTTATCCGATCATTCATCAATTCTGTGCTCCCTTCAATTTGAGAAGTCCTGTATTACTTCAAAGACTGTGACATACAGAAAATGGAAATCGGTCAACATTGAAAATCTGAGGACTTCGACAATCTGGTTGCTTGCTATCAAAAAAAAACATTAAAAGCGGCGCTGGATAGATATGCTCCTCTGAAGACTAAAACTGTTTTTGCCAGACCACGTGTTCCCTGGTTTAATGATAAGATTAGAGAAGCAAAACGTCATAGGAGAAAAGCTGAGAAAAAATGGAGAACTTCTAAACTTGACGCAGACTGTAGTTTTCAAGAAGAAAATAATTGAAGCCACTAATCTTATGAAGCAAGCCCGACGGGAGTTTTATGCCAACTTTATCGAAGAGAACAGAGGAAAGTTATTCAAAATGTGCAAACAGCTATTTAATCGTTCCAATGTTCCGACGTTTCCACCCAATGTTGACATTAATATATCATTTGCTAGCTAGAATTAGGCGAACTCTGGATGACAGTTCTTATGTGCTTGGTCAAACTGAGCATGTACAGACTCCTCCCTCGATAAGCGAATTCAAGGAACTTTCCACCTCCGACGTTGCGTCTCTGATAAAATCTTCTTCATTGAAGACGTGCCCGCTCGACCCAATGCCATCTATATTAGTGAGCCATTGTGATGCTCTGATTCCCATAATTACGCAAATCATTAACACATCGTTGCAATCGGGCAGTTTCTCTGAGGAGTGGAAAGAGGCACTGGTTTTACCATTGTTGAAGAAATATGGCCTGGACTTAATTTTTAAACATTTTCGACCTGTAAGCAATTTGTTATTCGTGTCTAAGCTGACGGAAAGGGCGGTTTTTGATCAAATGCATGCTCATATGTCCATCAATAACCTTTATCCTAGTGCCCAGTCCTCCTATCGAAAACACCATAGTGTGGAAACTGCGCTGCAGTCAAGAATGATCTTCTCAATATGAACAAACAACATGTGACGTTGTTGGTCCTTTTGGATCTCAGTGCAGCGTTCGACATTGTGGATCATTCGATCATGCTCCAGAAGCTACAAACGAAACCTGGGGTATCTGGTACTGTGCGCGACTGGTTCTGTTCGTACTTGTCAGGACGATCCCAACGTGTTTCCATCAATGGTGCCTTGTCAGACAAATACGATCTGGACTGTGGAGTTCCTCAGGGTTCTTGCTTAGGCCCACTTTTGTTCTCTATATACGTTAGCAAGTTGTTCAATATCATAGAGAGGCCTTCTGCGAACAGCTCATTCTTATGCTGATGATTCACAACTCTATGTTTCGTTCAGTCCAAAGGAGGACAATGGGCAGTCTGATGCTATCATTGCCATGGAACAGTGTGTGGTAGATATAAGGCAGTGGTTAGCAGAAGATAAGCTACTTATGAATGCTACTTACAAAACAGCAGCTGTCCAAGATTGATATTGGTAGCATAAAGATTGGCGATGTTGATATTGTTCCTGAGTCACCCATTAGCAATCTTGGGGCATGGTTTGAAAGCACGTTATCTATGGATATACATACCACCAAAATTACTTCTACCGCGTTTTATTATTTGTACAACATCAAGCGGATTAGAAAATTCCTGTCAAGAGCTGACACTGAGACCCTTATTCATGCTTTCATATCTTGTCGCCTAGACTACTGTTGTTGCCTATTATGTGGACTGCCTGCTTACCAGCTGGCTAAATTACAACGAGTTCAAAATGTGGCTGCACGTCCTATCTTCGAAGAAACAAAATTATGTCACATCACCTCGCTGTTGAGTGCATTACACTGGCTTCCTATCAAATACCGTATTGAGTTCAAGGTCTTGCTTTTGACATATAAGGCCCTTCACGGCCAGGCGCCTGTGTATCTACAAGAGCTCTTAACAATAAAAAACAGCAAGCGATATAACTTGCCGACTAACAACAGCCTGATGTTGGACTCTCCATCGGCGCGGTCCTATGCTACATTGGGTGATAGGGCTTTTGTATATGCAGCACCCAAGTTAAGACATTTTTATTTAAGAAAGCTTTCGTTTGAAGTTTAGACTATAGACCAAGTTTGTAGGAATATAGGAATTAATAATTTTTATAATATGTATATAACGTTGTTCTTTTAATTCTTGTAATGCGCATTCGAAAATGTACTTCCATTGATTTATGCGCAATATAAATTAATAAATATTAATAATAATAATAATAATAATACATGCAACTATGACATCAATATAATTACAATATATATATTTGTGTGATCTTTTGTGTTTATTTAGTTTACGTGTTATCAAAATGTGAGGATGATACTAAGACTCTATTTACAATAATCAAGGTGAGATGAATTGATTCGTTATTACCTACGCCGTTTCTGTTTGCATGTTTGTTTGCTTGCTGCTCTGTCTGTCTGTGTTTGTTCGTTCGTTGTTTGTTTGTTTGTTTGTTTGTTTGTTTGTTTGTTTGTTTGTTTGTTTGTTTGTTTGTTTGTTTGCGTGTTTGTTTGTTTGTTTGTTCATTTGCGTGTTTGTTTGCGTGTTTGTTTGTTTGTTTGTTTGCGTGTTTGTTTGTTTGTTTGTTCGTTTGCGTGTTTGTTTGCGTGTTTGCTTGTTTGTTTGTTTGTTTGTTTGCTTGTTTGTTTGTTTGTTTGCTTGTTTGTTTGTTTGTTGTTTTTTTTGTTTTTTTGTTTGTTTGTTTGTTTGTTTGTTTGTTTGTTTGTTTGTTTGTTTGTTTGCCTGGGTAGTCTGACTGAGTGCTGACTGTTGCTACTAATACTAGCCTGACTAGTCTAGTACTTACAGCATTGCAATGTTCTATTCAGTGTTTCACTTTCAACCTTCCTCAATGCCAGTAAACCTTCCTCACGGGTGGTACCCACATACCCGCAGGGTTTTTGCATCTCTGGGTTGAACGTGGATGAAAATTAGATGAGAACTTTATAAAGCTTTTTCTTGCTTCTACGGACTGTGCAAAAGAACCATGCGTTTATGTACACTTTATGCATGAATGATTGAATATAGCCCCGCACAGACGAGCAAGTTTTCCTTGACAAGTTTTATTTCCTCGTGTGTGTGACAAAAAATTGACAAGTTTTACTTGACAAGGAGCCTTGTTGAAAAGCTAGTCATCCCAGACAAGGAAAAATTGATCGAGAAAACTTGTTTTCCGTACACACAAACAAATAAACTCATCAAGGAAAACTTGCGTATGGGGCTAAATTTACTGTCGCCGAGGTTCCTCTACTGTAAATTCCTAACCTAACAAGATGTATATTTGTCTTGTTCTCAGATATACAAAGCTTTGCTATTACAGTTTGGTGTCGCCAGAGTTGAATTTGATGTCAGGTGGGCTGCGCTAAGAATTATAAATGTGTTGAAAAATATTTAAACAAGTTTTCAAAAATTCACAATTATGTAAACTTTATCCATATAGATGGAAGAGCGCACACGCTGTTAAGAGGGCAATGCAAAACAAAGTAAGTATATCCTTATTCTTGGCTATGGTTCTATCCTGTATTAAGGGCCTGTTTATATGGGGGCGAGTTACCCGGCAAGGCGAGTATTCCGGGACAAAGAAGCGATCTGCATGTGTTTATATGGAACCGAGTTACCATGTATTTGACCGCCGAATACATTGTAATTATACCTCTTTTATACACTCTTGAGGGTTAGATTGGGCTATGTTATTTATCAAAGTAGGAAAACAAAGGAAACATGCATGCTCTGTTGGCGAGTTACGCGGGAAATGTGTTTACATGGGAATATATTTATCTTGCCTAGGCGAGTAAGCCGGTTGTGTCAATATAAATTTATATAATAGCCGGGATCTCGCCGTTGCCGAGTAACTCACCTCCATATAAACAGACCCTAGGGGACTTTGTTTTTAGAGGAGAGTTCTCGTTAAAGCTTGTCCAGTTACCTTCTCCCTGCTTTACGACACACATGTATAATTGACCCTAGAACTGGTTACGTCACACAAGTTTCAATTCATATAAACATTAGGTATACGCAATGCAAAGTGGGACACATGTAGATCATATATTCATTAACTGCTAGCTTAAACAACGCAACATCGACGCGACGACTCGGCCCATTAAGTTTTTCGCTTCGCTTGTAATAAAGCAATGGAAAAACTTGTAAGAGAAAGAAGAACGTCTCTCGTCGTTGTTGTCTTGTTAACGACGAGCATTTTACGTTTTCAGGACGACGCAAGACGGCAGTCATGAATAGCTGCATAATAAAAGTTGTTTTTGTTTTTTATATGTAGTCGATCGATAGATAACTGCAGTTGAAACGTTTAAATGAATAAAAAAAAAGAGCTAAAACTAAAACGTTGTTCAATTCAAGTCTCTTCTCTTTATACATACATATATGCGGTTGTCGACGCTGCCGTCGTTGTAGATCTTAAGGTCCCTATTGTTTGACAGTGACGTGACGACGTAAGGACCTCTAAGGTCAATTGGTACAGTAATTCTATTTTTTTCAAATTTCGCAGCTATGTCATAAAAAGAAACATATTCGAGCCTTGCTGGTTGAAAGAATACAATTGCAACATGAGGTAAAGTTAGCTTATCGTTGCGTGTCCGTGATTGTGTGTAGTTGTTCGTGGTTGTCCGTGGTTGTCGATAGTTCTTTCTCGTTGTCCATGGTTATCTGTGGTTAATCGTGGTTTTTCAATGTTTAGATGCGAGTGCTGGATGATCGATCGTGTTACATGACCGCTTTACAAGAATTACTTATCACGGATCTCTTTTCTCTTTCAACAAGTGTCTATACGGAGGTATGTCTTAATCAGCCGCTATTTGTGGGTTTCAATAAGCGTTACAGGCTGACGATGGTCAACTTGGGGTCATCCATTTAGTATTTTAAGATTTTCGAAAATTGTACCCCCATCCTTCCCCTCCTACGCAAAGAACAATAGAAATGTTGTCGTCTAAAAATAGGCGTACGCAAAAACTGCAAAAAACATTTCTGTTTCGTAAAATATTCTAACCACTAAATTTCGTTGTGAAATCGCGGTTTTAACCTTTCTTAAATTTACCAAGACTTAATAAATAGCCCATGGGTTACGCTTTCTTATTAAAACTCTTAAATATGAATCCAAAATGAGAATAATTTTAATAGGCAGACGATATCTTTGCGCTCAACTCCGAATGGTGGAAAAATGCGTTTTCGACAGGCAGTTTTTAATCGCTTCGTATTTGGCCATTTTTAATCGCAATGATACAAAAAAGGTATCATTTGATAGCTAAGAGATTGATCTTTATTTGTGTGTAAAAAGTAAATATATAAACTAAATAATAAACGCACGACAACATACTGGATTACCTCTTTTTGATACACCCTGTATATCACTTCACACAGACACATGTTTAATACAACAAATTTTTGTCAAATTTTAGGTCCGAGTAAAAGCACAGAAGGTTTTGTCTTCTTGTTTTGAAGCGTTCCTCTATTCAGTACGATTTCTTATGGACTCCATTGTTGGGAAACTGGAACCTGACCCCGCAATTTCTCACGAGCAATTTAAAGTAAGTTGTGCGAGACGAAACTAAACGACAATGCGGTGTTGGTGCATTTGGATATTCCATGTGTTAGGTACAGTCAAACTGGAAGCACTCTTCTTACGCGCGACTGAGGTGAAATTATAATCAGACAGCTGCATATTGCAGGAATCAAATGAAAGAAATGAAAGACACAAGCAGTAACCATTGTGCCTTCAACATCCCATCATTGAAGTAAGATCTGTATTACATAGCTAATAATATACATAGAAATGTTTATCGAATTTGATTGGTTGATTCCAGTGCAGTTAATCCCAAACAGCAGTGCAAAAATACAATTCTCTGTATCACAGTGCAATTTTTTGTAATCACAGTGCAAAAATCTGTAATCACAATGAACCAATCAAATTTGAGCCAGGTTCTGGGTAAATTGCTGAAAACAAAACAACATGGCGCCCGCTCGCCTAAACTGAGATTTGGATTTTCGGGACGAAAATGAGTTAAAAAAGTTAATTAAAAATTTAGTTTTTATAAAATATAAAAAAAAATCAAATAGTTCAGTGTTCAAGTTCAGTCAAAATGCATGCAAATGCATACAAATGATATATTGAAGGATATTGTAAAAATCAGTGTGAACGGTTCGCCGACATTTTTCGATATATTATTATATTATTATTTGAGTCTTTGAAAAACGTGCATGTTATATCCGTGCATGCTTACCCATAAATGGAGTTGCTCCTGCAGCAGTTGTCACGCAGTGTCGCCCAGATACATTTTTGGGCCCGGGAGGAAATTTTAACTTTGCGGCCCCAGTGATCTTCCATCGCTGGGTCATGTGCTTGTTTAGAAACCTGACTTCCATACCCTTGAACTTCCAGGACAATGGATTATGTACTGTAGTTTTGAATGATCTCTTTAATCCTAGGGTTCTCTCTATGTGTTATTGAATACACGAGTTCTTTATCTCACGACACATTACTGGGAAATTATTGCAAAAATTTGGTTGGCTGTAGCTCAGGTAGGTTTGTTTTCATTGCTTCGTTTACAGAATATGAAGTGTTATTGAATATGTACTTTATTTGTTTCCAGGCAGAACATTCTGAAAATGCCTGGTTACCATTTTCATTGAAACGTTTATCCTGAAGAACCAAACAAGATCAATAATTTAATACGACGATTAGCTGTATCGCGAACTGTTTTATAAAATGCCAGAGTTACAAATAGGGTTGCGAGTAAAATGCGTTGAAAGCTAAAATATCGAATGTCGATATCGAAAAAATATGACGATATTTTGAACAATTTCAACTCATGGAATGTTTTAAAAAATGATTATTTTTGTTTGCTAACACGTAACAGTTCTTCAAAAAAAATCAATCTAAATCATAAATTTACCATATTTCAAAAATTGTATGGAGCCACCTTAAAAGTTATTTAAAAGGTAGAAAATTTAGTTTGCATGAAATATATAAAAATCCACTTGGTTCAGTTCACTTCAAATGTTTGGCAATGCATACAAATGATATATCAGAATGTCAGATAAATTTTTTATCAGCGGACGGTTCGCCGAAGCTGGTAAGTTGAAAGTATACTGTAATTGTCTCGAAAATTTATGTATATTACATTGAGTCTTTGAAAACCATCGTGCGCATTATACCATTTTATAAACTAAGTCCACTAAACGACAATCATACACTCATGATATTGGTACATTAATTATTACATGATTGTACATTAAACCTTATGCATAAATGGAGTTGTCACGCAGTGTCGCCGGCTTTGCTGAAGAGTCTCGGACGGCGAACAGTAATACTGGGCCCCAGAAATCTTCCAAACGGGGTCATGTGCATGTTTAGAAACCACTTTCAACTGATGTGCAGGACAATGGACCTCAACAGTTTTGAGTGATATTTATATGGCATCCTAGGGTTCTCATTGTTATTGAATACACGAGTTCTTTAATCTCACGACACATTACGATGACTCGTGCAGCAAACACGCGCATTGGCTGTAGCTCAACGATTTTTCATTTTTCTTGAAGCATAAAGCTTCTTTACAGAATGTGAAGTGTTATTGAATATGTACTTTATTTGAGGCAGAACGCACCTCAAAAACAATAATTTACCATTGACAAGAGTTAAAATAGAACTGTTTATGTAATATTTATCGAAAAATCGATATAACTTCGATATTTCGATATATCGCAACAGCCTAGTACTTCACTTACAAAATGTTTTCAACCTTTCTCCGGATAGGATTTGGAGTTTGGGGGGAAATTTTCCAACATGCACGCTTTTGCCTGGGGTAGGTTTGCCAGTTGGCCTTTGCAGTGCTGCTAGTGCTGACTACTGTACCCCTGGAAAGACAGTTTACAATTGACAGCGCTATTCAGTATAAATATAGTTAGTTAAGGAAATCGTATCAATATTGTTTTTTTGTTATCACAGGTTTCCAGCAGTGCTATAGATTCCGCTATGTCACTCCTACAGGCCGTAAACTCTGGCTATTTACCATCGAGCTGTAGTAGTCCAGTTATACCTTCTCAAGATGAGATCAGTGGTGGTGAACATGCTCTAATAGGCAGAAACGAAGCGAACTTGGGGTAACGATAAATCTCTTGTTCTTTGAAGGTTCAGATGATATGTTACTATTTTCTCAAATGCTAGTAAAAGGAATGTCTATTTACATATTCTTATTTTCTTTTCTGTTCTGTTATAGGCATTACAATTTACTTGTTGAAAAGTTGATTTCACTGGTTAACGGCAATGATTTGTAAGTATGCTGCTTAAGGCTAGTTCTCATATGTCGCAAGAATCGGCGATGTCCATTGTCGGTGGTCATTGGTGTGTAAAATGCTTTGTCTGTCGGCAGAGAATACAATAGATCAAATAAATGAAACTGAAGTGATGTTCTGCAGAGTCTTCTTTCAAGTCATGGTCCAGTGACATATTTTAAAAAACAAAAACTGGAATAAAACATACATTTTAGTGGCGTAGAACATATTTAAGTTAGGGGTGGAAAATTTTAAATGTTTAAGGTCGGAAATGCCATTTCCTGCACTTTCTGGGGCCCAAATTTCAGAACTTGGACAGCATAATGCTGCAAAAATTTGCTTCATAATTAAAAAGGAATATAGCATTTGTGCATGAGTTCAGATATAATATAATACCCTCAAGTGTATGCAAGGTAAGGGTTGATTATAAGGTGACCCCCCTCAATGTAGCTTTAATATTTTCATGACCCACCCCCATTTATGACTTGGAATAATGATGGCCTACCGCCCAATTTTCATATCCTCCGCCCCACTATACTTTATGACCAGTCCCTTGGCGTTACAAGTGCAGAAGATGGTTGTCAACTTACTCGAACCGACTTGACGTCGTTGCTCAGTCAGTTGGTAGAACATTGGACTGATTTTTCAGCTTGCCCGATGTGGGGGCAGTGCCGAAGCACTCGGAGTAGTGTCATACTGTCATCTGATCAGAAGTGGAAAATGTTTTTTTCTTTCTAGGAACCTGGGTTTCAGACTCAAAATTAATAATTAATGAGGTTCAATGATCATTGATTGATTTTGACATTGGACTGATTGGAGTGTTGTTTCTTGATGTTCAGTGGTGTTCATTTTGATATAGTGAATAGAAAATGCATTACAATTGCTAGTCTAGACTAGAGCATACTCTAGTTTTGTTATTACTCATCAGTTAATTATTAACTTTCAGAACTTTGTGAAACATTTTCTGCAAAAGTTCAGATCCAAAAATATTTCTGGAAACTAGGTTCCCAGGATCCGATACTTTTTCCACCTCTGCATCTAATATATCTTTAGAAATGTTGACACTTATAGCAGCAAAAAGATTCAACTGAACCTCAATTATATTTGCCACCAATCACAAAACTATGACATATAATGAGAAGAATTGATATTTTCTCACTCTGATTACTGTCGGTTGATCTGCTGCACGATAGTGCTCAGTGAAACCACAGGTGAAACCTACCCATTATTATTTCATTCTTACCTTGATTTTATTTCTCGTGTTTAGACGATGGCGATTTTCTCAGATCTGTATACGACTGCTTTCTCTTCTGGTTCGCTGTGATGTTAGTCCTCCAACCTGTCTGGTCAAATTGTTCACTCAAAATTTAGTTCACGATTCTTTAGTGATTAGGAAGGTTATTATTAAAATTATTTACACATGGTAGCCTATTCAGTGATAATTATATACAATACTGATTTTCAAAGGGCCGTGTACACAATATAATACATGGTGTGGTTTGGTATGGTGTATGGTGTATAGTATGCTGTATGGTATGGTGTATGGAATGGTGTATGGTATGGTGTATGGCATGGTGTATGGAATGGTGTATGGTATGGTGTATGGCATTGTGTATGGTATGGTGTATGGAATGGTGTATGGTATGGTGTATGGTATAGTCACTATGGTGTATGGTATGGTCACTATGGTGTATGGTATGGTCATGGTGTATGGTATGGTCACTATGGTGTATGGTATGGTCACTATGGTGTATGGTATGGTCACTATAGTATGGTCACTATGGTGTATGATATGGTCACTATGGTGTATGCTATGGTATGGTGTATGGTATGGTATGGTGTATGGTATGGTGTATGGTATGGTGTATGGTATGGTGTATGGTATGGTGTATGGTATGGTGTATGGTATGTTGTGGTAAGGTGTGGTTTGGTATGGTATGGTATGGTGTAT
This sequence comes from Trachythela sp. YZ-2020, assembly GCA_016169945.1. NCBI lineage: Eukaryota > Metazoa > Cnidaria > Anthozoa > Malacalcyonacea > Clavulariidae > Trachythela > Trachythela sp. YZ-2020. Next base: position 4,276,947 of record JADLSH010000379.1, on the reverse strand, counting down.
GGTATGTTGTGGTAAGGTAAGGCATGGTATGGTATGGTGTATGGTATGGTGTATGGTATGTTGTGGTAAGGTATGGTATGGTATGGTATGGTGTGGTAAGGTTGGTTACCGTGGGGGGTCCAGTCTAGAAACATAGCAGTAGGCAATTAAGCCATCTTTCTTTCTTACAGATTGCAATTTCTTCAATGGGCGCGATTTTGAAGCTACAGAAACGAAAACATCCTAAAGTGATGATAGATCCACACATTGAAGGTAGTCTTGGCATGTGTTTATTATTTGGTTTGCTGATTTGAACAACATCTTTGATTTTTGTTAATCTTATAGCTGGTGTAGGGAAGACAGAAAATGGAATCATCCAAGCTGGTGATAGACCTGATAATTATTGGTATGTGAGGGTGTAATATTGTGTTTATAATTAACTGTAATATTGTGGTAACTTGTTGCTCTATGGTGTAATGTGGTGGGTGTGGTATGGTATGATGTGCTATGTTGTAGTGTGGTACGGTGTGTGGTATGGTGTGGTATGGTATGGTATGATAGTTATGGTGTGATGTAGTATGGTATGATATGGTATGGTGTGTTGTAGTATTTTGTGGTAAGATATGGTATGTAATGGTGTAGTATTGTATGATGTATGATGTATGATGTATGATGTATGGTGTATGATATGGTGTATGGTATGGTGTATGATATGGTGTGTGGTATGGTGTATGGTATGGTGTATGGTATGGTGTGGTGAGGGCCCTGGGGAAGATAAGTCCTTGGCTTACCAGGTGTATTGGCTGTAACAATATGTTATACCCTCTTTAAATAAAGATTATTGTATTGTATGGTGTAGTATGGTGTGGTGTGGTATGGTATGATGTAGTATGGTTATGGTATGGTATGGTGTGTTGTGGTAAGGTGTGGTATTGTATGGTGTAGTATGGTATGGTGTAGTATGGTATGGTGTAGTATGGTGTGTTGTGGTAAGGTGTGGAGTGGTATGATAAAGTTTCCGTATAATTTTGCGATCTGTATTATGATAGGTACATCTTTTGTATTTTTGTGGTTCATTAATCTGTCTGTATATTTTTACTATCCAGGCTGCATTATGTAAAACAAAATCTTCCGAGGTCTGAAGAAGCCTGGAATAAATGTCAGTTTGTGGATAAAACACATTGGGGATATTATACCTGGCCACAGTAAGTCCAAGAGTGATTGATATAAAGATACGGTGAATTAAACTAAACTCAACTATCTTTGTTTATAGTCAATAGCTCTATCAGTTATAAACTGGTCTTCCTAGAGGTCCAGTAAGAGCCGTCACTTATTAATATCTGAATGTATCGCAATCTAAGTTTTCTATATTGCTTTCCTTTTTAGAAAACTATTTACGTACGCCCCATATTCGCAACAACCTTCGCTAGATCGACAAAGAGAAGATCTGAATCAGGTAATGCTGCAGCAGTGCTCGTTTGTTTCGTTAAATAATTTCACCTAAGAAAAGTTCTTCTTGTTTGACTCTACCATGGATAAACCCATCGATTATCCTTTAAATCTAACCTTAAAGCCCCGGTCAAACGAGAATGAGAGTTGATGAGAGTTCGCAAGCGAGAGTTTGCATCAGAGGTTCATCAACTTTCATGCCCGGTCAAACGAGAACAAGAGTTGCATGAGAAATTGCGGGAACCACTGAGTATTTTTATTAAATACAAAACAATAGTAACTCCGAAAACAGTAAACATTTTAAATTTGTTTATTCTACGTTTCGACTAGAGGATGATGATGATGATCACTACACTCTAATCGAAACGTAGAATAAACAAATTTAAAATTTTTACTGTTTTCGAAGTCACTATTGTTTTTTATTTAGTTGCATGAGAGTTGACTGGATATTACCGGTCAAACGAGCAAAATTTCTCATCACATTTCATCAAAGTTTGAACCAACTCAAAAGACAAAGTTGATGAGAGTGCATGAGAGTTGATGAGAGTTGGTGGTCAAACGCGAACGAGAGTTGTAACTCTAATTTCCTCTCATCCTCGTTTGACCCGGGGCTTAACCTTAAGTGTAACCCTTACTCTTACCCTAACTCTTACCTTACCCTTAACCCCAACCTAAACCCTAACCGTAACTAAACAATAATAATATTACCTCTCTATTTCAGACTGAGCAAGAAATATTCGACGGTTTCTCGAACCCAGAGTTTGTGGATAAATTAATTTCATATTTATCTCTGGAGGACAGGAAAGGAAAAGATAAATTTAACGTGCAAAGATTTGTGCTTTTCAAGGTATTATGACCTGTTTTTATGGTGCCTTATCGCAAATTTACATGCTTCAAATTGTTGGACGAGGAAATAAATAAAATTGTTTCCTAGTCATGTTTCCCAAAGGTAGTCAAACCAGGATACATTGTTTCTTAGCCATGTTTCCCAGAGGTAGTCAAACCAGGAAACATTGTTTCCTATCTATGTTTCCCAGAGGTAGTCAAAACAGCATACATTGTTTCTTAGCCATGTTTCCCAGAGGTAGTCAAACCAGGAAACATTGTTTCCTATCTATGTTTCCCAGAGGTAGTCAAAACAGGATAGATTGTTTCCTAGCCATGTTTCCCAAAGGTAGTCAAACCAGGATACATTGTTTCCACAACAAAATAACACTTGGGGAAACAAAATATGTTTCTGAATTTGTTGGGAAACATTTTCGCATCCTGGAAGCAAAATTTATTTCCGCAGCAATGTTGAAATTGGAAAATTTTGTAGTCGTCTCTTGGGCTGCCGGGGAATAACATCTGGTCGTCAAATTTATTAGCAGGTCACCCTATATCAATGTAGACTTATTGATCAATAATCTATATGTACTTGCAAATGTTTGCTATTTTTTCCCGGGGGTTAAGCTCTTTGGTTTCCTCTACTTTTCAAGACTACCCCATTGAAATCCTCGTGTACCATCATCTCGATAATCCTGATCAACCTGTCTGTTACAACGTATCCCTCTCTCTCTCTTGCAGGGTCTATTTCGTAACTTTGGGGACACATTTTTAGAACTTTTTAAGCCTCACCTGGAAAAACTATCTGGCGACGCACATGTAAGTTAAAGCCAGTTTAGAAAAACAGATTAAACCGGATGTCTCATTAAACGCCCAGACCTGGCCCGGATTTAACACTAGGTTTTCTTTTGTGTGTAGGAGAGTAACCAGAGATGTGCTGCTGAGATAACCGCTGGTCTTATACGTGGCAGCAAGCATTGGACTTTTCAAAAGGTTTGTTTTATGTTCCGTATAAGGGATATTGGTTAGTGCATGTGCCTTTCACCTCTGTGACCAGGATTCGATTCCTGCAATGTGCAGCCCTCGAAAACGAGGTCGGCATTCGGCAATGCCGACCTGAATGCCGACCTGTCAACCTCCCAGGTCGGCAAATTTTTGCCGACCTCAATCCGGTTCTTCTCAGCGGAAGAATATTTTTTTACCTGCGGATAGCAGCTCAAAAAGCCGTCGTGTTCGTTCGTGTTTCCGTGCCAGGTCTTATAACTGTGACACCAGACGGCTGCATGACTTTGTCAGACTTTGTAATTACTAGTGCTTGCAGCTGCTCCGAAATCGCAATTCCGGAGGTAGAAACTGAAAGTGGCCTCAAAAATGACGAGAGGTGCCGACCTGGGTCAGATTTAAGTCTTTGACTTTTTTCGAGGGCTGAATATGCAGTCGCATGTGAAAAGAGTGCTTCCAGTTTTACTTTAACAAACTTCGCGGATTTTCTCCAGGTACTCCGGTTTCCTTCTGTAGTAACTCTGGACCAATTAGGGATGGCTTTTACCGACCACCAAGGAGAACACTTTAGAACTGGTAGAGCTATCACTGGGAATTTTTTTTAAATCCTTACTATGCAAACAGTATGTATCCTAGTTGGAAATAGTATGAAAATGGCAATTAGTAATGGATTAGCATTGCTGTTTACTCATGTTTCCAAGAGGCGGGCATTCGTTCTTAGTAAAATTCATTATGATGGGCATTTGATTCCTCTTGTAGTGGGGTAGGGGACTTGACCTGTCTCGCTGTTTGCCAATGCAAACTATTTTGTTGACGTATATGAAGTTCGTCACTCCATAATTTATTTTAGCCCGCATAGCAGACTGTCTACACTCGTTTGAGTTGCTTCCTGACTTCAAAAAGCCTCACGTTTAAGTGTATGTACAACAGAAACCATGCTCTTTTGACTTTAGAAAATTGTGAAAGAGATAAATATAAAAGCATGCCAGTTTAAAATAAAAATGTGGAATTTGGCTTTTCAATTTCAAGCTTGACATTAAACTGTCAATGGGGCATTTGACCTCTAGTTGGACTTGGAACGTAGGGCATTTGAACCACGTTTTCTGACAGGGAGTGGGGAATTTGATCATTGAAAAATCCTAAAAGTCAAATGCCCGGGTATTTGCCCGGGGGGGATGTTGCACCTTCGAATTGATTGGTGCATAATTGCCATTTTTAGCATTTCCATATTATTTCCATAGTATGGATTTCAAGATAATTTATACCAGTATAAATAAAGTTTAGTTCAGCAACTCCATATAACATTACCCATTTACCCAAGTATACAAAGATCTAAGAACTACAGTGGGAGTCACTCTGATTCTCATTTAATATTAGAAGTTTTCTTCAATGTTATTATTGTATAACCTGAACATTGTGCTCGTTTCAGCTTGTCAATTTGTGGGACTTCATTATTCCAGTTATCAAGAAAGCGTTAGATAACATCACCGTAGAGACACTACGTGATTGGGGGACTTGTATGGCCACGACTGCGGTAAGTTACTCTAAAGCGAGGGGTGTTGGTGGCACAGCGGTTCGTGTATGGCTCTTTCATTTCTGCAGCTCTGTCTGTGCAGATGTCTGTCGCGGTAGTAATCCCTCCCTTCTCCTTCCCCGGTGGGGCGCGCAGAGTCAGCGCGCCTTTCACCTCTGAATCTTGAGTTCGACTCGTTGAGGACACTCATCACACTCGTGTGAAAGAGTAAGTCAACGCTCTGTCGAAAGTCGTGGGTTTTCTCCGGGCACTCCGGTTTCCTCCCACAGGAAAAGTTGACTGGGTGGGTTAGGATAGACAGATTAGGAAAGTAATATCACAATTCTAAAAATAAAGAATGTAGGTTAAGTACATAATATATGTAAGCTAGATACTTGATGTAATCGGTCACTGAAAAGCCCCAATGGGGTGTGAGCTGAATAATGTATGTATGCATGTTGCCAACCTAAATTCTCACCCCCAATATATCACGAGATGTCCGCCACTGAAAGGGTTTTGATTCCTATCAGGGAAACTATTGGGGAAGCACGGATGGCAGATACCGTTCGCGCGCTGCCCGCCTGACCCTTACCTTTCTGAGTTAAGCCGGCTATACAGCAGGTCGAGGGCAGGGATTTACTTAGGTTGAATAACTTCCCTGTGCTATATAAACTCATGCATGTAAGTTAAAATTGGTCGGTTCTCTCACCTGTTAAGGTCTTTCTCGGATACTCCAGTTTTCCCTCAGAGTGGTAAACATAATAAACTTACACGAGACTTTTGTCAATTGGGTTGTAAAACCTGTTAAGGCTTTCCGTCCACCTCAGAGTGGTAAAGATAAACTAAACGAAACTGTGCACTTGTGGTTAAACACCGGAGCTCTGGCGGGTGTCACAACGTTTACAGCCGGCTACTTTCTATAAAACAGCACTCTTCATGTACTTTGTCAATCTGTACTTTTCATTGCACTTATAACATTTAATGATTGGTAAGAGAATAACAAAAACAAACGTAAGGTTAACTATTATCTAAAAACGAAATTGGGCTACAATTATTAACACAGTAATTTTTGTCAGAAATTTATTTGCTATTTTCTAACACTTATTGTCATTTTAGCGTCTTTTAATGACACATTCCTTTTCAAAAAGAACATCGGCCTTTATACTAAGACTTACACTACTGTAAATAGGCTTAGCTTAGGATTACATGAAGCAAAAGGCTGGAGTGACCACACTTGTAATGTTATCAAAACTTATCCCACATTTTAGTCGAATGATTCCTTCATCCGCCTACTTTTTCAACACAGCCGCTTACTTAAAGTGCATATGACACGAACGAGCTTTTTGCTTTATTGGTAGATAAATATGTTTTTATACATCTATAAATGTAAAACGGGCCAAAAAATAATTAGGGGGGCAAATATTAAGCACAAACCAAATAAAATATTGTTAAATTTTTGTCCGGGGTCTGGGGACTAATTTGTATGTGTCGTGACGTCATTTTGTTTGCAAGTTTCTGATTTCATCCAATCAGCCATATTTATTGCTAGACATTGCAACCAAAGTGACGTCACTAGCCACGCGATTTGAATGCCATTTTTAACAGGTAAAATGAGACCATTCAAACGGCTATAAAATTGTTGGTTTTTATTGAAATCCTCTACAATTTTGAATAAATACTTTAGAGATATTATACTTTGAAAACATGTTGAAAACAGTTTCATGTCATATGCAATTTAAAATGATTCTGAAAGCCCTGTGTACATTACTTTTTTCATGTTTTGTTGAACCAGGAAAGCAGAGATCCTCGACGTATCTATCGGTTGTTAGATTTATTGATGGATGATCCTTTGAATGGCAGTGGTGGAGCTTTTGCTGATAGCAGGTAGATCAAAGGCCATGTTATAATATATATCTAATATAAGAACGTTTTTGATTGGCTGAAAAGCGTGCTCAATAACTCGATTGAGCACGCTAAAAAAGCGCGGGAAATTAAATGAGAAATTAAATTTTTATCAGCAGAAATTAAACTTGTTTTCACGCTATTTTTGTGTTGTTTATATATTATAAAATAATTTTTTCATGGTTAACGTGCTCAATAGAGTTATTGATTGAGCACGCTAAACCATAAAAATATTCTTAATTACACGAGGTAATTTTTACTGTAATTCCTTGCAACGCATTTTCAGACAAAGAGCAATATGTTATTTATATTCAAGACAAAATTTGACAATACTTCGACCAATTTCATGAATCATGATGAAATTATTAATATTGCATATAAGAAAGCATCGTCACGTTTCTGAGAACAACTAAATACAACAAAAAGATGTGAAATTAATATGAGAATGTCAAACCTTGTCGTAGTTGTTAGTCTTGTTATTTACCTCGGAGACAAAGACGAAGTTCAAACTGACGGTAACCGAATCCAAGGCCGAATTTCTCGATCATTTACAGCGTTTCACCAAAAAGAGTATATAATGAACATTTAATGTTCGCTGTGTTTTATTAATTAAATGAAAGCCTGTTAAATTCCCTTATATATATCGCCCGCTCTCAAACAGCGGCCATTTTGAATCATCAGGGACGAGGTTGCGTAATCATGGGTGAAGGTATATGGGTGTGCTGTGGAAGTGCAAGTTTGCGACATCCAAGAAAAGACGACGACGAAGAAGAAAACAGACACGGGCATTTTAAACCACTGACCCCTTCGGGCCAGTGTAAAAAGTATTCTCAGAGAAATTATGATCTTAGCTCGCGTTTTACTCCGACGATGTTTTCCTCACATACAGTGCCATACCATACCATACAATACCATACCATACCATACCATACCATACCATACCATACAATACCATACCATACGATACGATACCATACCATACCATACAATACCGTACCGTACCGTACAATACCATACCATACCATACCAAACCAAACCAAACCATACCATACAATACAATACCATACCATACCATACCATAAAAACACTTCGACGTTCGAACGAAGGCCTAAAACTTACTGAAAGGTCTTTCATCTTTTTAGTCGCCTTTATGTGCTCCAAGGAGCGCTGGCTCAACAAGAATGGAGAGTTGCTGAATTACTTCATGATCTACTGAAATATATTGAACCGAAACTTGGACATTCCTATAAAGATGTGCGAGATCGTCTGGGAAGGTAAACTGAAGTTTTTAACTTGACTATATTTATACTGGATAACTCTATCACTTCTAAACTGTTCTCCCTAGAGTTCCAGTAAGGGTCATCCCTTATTTGTCAAGTATTACCACAGGAGCAAATCTAAACTAGACTATCTTTATTTATACTACCGGGTGTCCCAAAAAAACACTTTCGGTGTTTGATTTAATATAACGTAAAAACTACAACAGCTATTCCACTCAAATCCAGAAAAGGCTAACTTAAATTTTGATGTATTACAATACGATTTTGATCCGCTATTGACTGAGCTGTCGATGTTTTAAATTGAGTAAGCATTTTTGACAATGCTAAAAATTAGCATAAAATGGCTTATCAATTACTATTTGATTAAACTTCATATATATAGTTAACTGTGGTCAAAAGAACGCATTTATAGTATCATTGTTTCAAAGATCAATATTTTTCCAACCGAAAAAGCTTGTCCTATGGCAAAAGTAAATCGTTTAGCTCGGTCCAAAGTTTGGCATGATTAAACAATTGCCTAGCGAAGTTTGCGTATGTTTGCGTTTGTTATGTGGGGCGTTCCAAATTGTTTGTTTTAATTCCCAAGGCGAGCCTGGCGAGGAAGTATTAACAAAATTGTAAATTTAGTATAAAATAATTTAAAATTCAAAGTTAACTTCATTGAAATAGGAGTAATCGCGAACGAAAGGCAAATGCATTCAAATTAATTTAGTAAGCCATTTTATGCCGAGATTTTTACTAGCTTTTCAAACGTACTCCAACTTCAAACATCTATATCTCTCTTAATATTGAAGAAAATGTAATGTGTTGTATACCAAAATTTAAGTTAACCTATCCTGAATATAATAAAACTTATTTGAGTGTAATATCTGCTTTAGTTTTTACAATATACATGCATCAAACAGCGCAAGTTTTTTGGGGGACACCTGGTAGATAGCTCTATCAGTTCTAAGCTGTTGTAAGCTCCCTAGAGATCTAGTAAGGACCATTCCTTATGTGTCCAATGTCACTACAGAAGGAAACTGGAGTACCCGAGAGGAAGAGTCATACTGGAAGCACTCTTCTCACATGTGACCGAGGTGAGATTATAAGCAGACAACTGCATATTGCAGGAATTAAACCCTGGTCACAGAGATGAAATGCACATGCACTAACCACGTATCACCAACACCCATATTAGCTTTGATACTTAACTACTTCCCATACAGTATTTATGTATTACAATGCTGCTTTGAATTCTAACTTTGATCCTGAAATTACCTCAACTTGGAAATCTATTTGTCTTAAATGCAGGACGACTCGAGGTCTGGCTTCTCCTTCCTTCCGTCAGTGCTGCTCTTAATCTTGCTTCTCAATATAGTCTCCGATATCACAACAACGCCACTTTCGGCTGTTATATATTCATTTCTACGTCCTGTACTCAATGCTAATGATTTGTTCCGTAAATTTTCATTCAGTGTTAAACTGGTTGAGGTCCATCCACTGATCTGAAAACAAGGACTGGATAGTGCATCTCCATGCATAAATGAAGCCAATGGCGGCCATATCGGTGTGACCACAACAAATCTACTGTGGTGTTGGGGACATGTTTAAAGAGGTTCTAACATGTTCTAGTTATTGGTGGGAAAGGAAAAATATTGTCTCGATAAGAATTTGTCATCAGTGGCCTCTCTTTCTTCCTAAATTTGCGGGTGACTAACTAATGAGGGCACACCGATGTGGCCGCCATAAGCCTCATTATGTGGTGTTTAAAACGTTCTAAAACTCATTAGAAGAGATGTTGGAAGCTATATTTTTCACGTTGCATAGAAAAATATATTTGCTTCATAACATAACTAATTTAAACAGCTAACGATTTGACTAGTCAAAAATTTGACAGATTTAAAAATCTGATCTCATTAAAAATATTCTGGCTTCAAAATTGGCTCATTGAATTCAATAGGATGCTCTATCCAGTTCTAGTTTCAGATCAGTGGGTCCATCTCATCCCGAAATTGCCTTTTGTCCATTACCCTTTTTTATACACTCTGTATAATTTGTACTTTATCTCCTTCTAGTGTAACATGTAACATCTTAATGTGTGACATTAAGTTAGCACGAGGAACGCCCTCACGCTCTCCTCGGATCGTCGACTTTATTAAGACAGCCCTGCCTCAGTTGTGCGATCTCAAAGATGTTGACCTGCTACAAAATAACTGCGTTGTAACCTCGAATGTTGTAATGAGTGCAGAGAAAATGATGGTGGATGATCTAGAATGTGTAGATCTTAGTGCAGATATTGATATGGTCTCTTTGGATTCTCCTGAGTCATTTGAAGAGGATGATAAAAGAAAATCTGCAATCAAGTTAAGCAAGACAGGTAGTATAACGCTTGTTTTATTTTTCAAAAAACAAATTCATTTATTTAATAAGCTTTAAAACTGTAACCCCGGGTCTTCATCAGTGTAAATAATAATCGAAAGAATTATACTGGATATTTATCTACTCTATCCTTGGCACCCTCTTCTCTTAGCTTTAGTACTTTGAGGTCTCTTTTCACAATATCTCTCTCTCATTCTCTCCCTCCCAACTGCTCGTCGTCCTATTGGATGTCTTCATGCTACCTTGACTGGATCTTCCTCCTCCCTTTCACTAACGTGTCTGGACCATCACATTCTCGCATCTCTTATCTTCCATTATGTCACAACAACACCAGCTTCAGATCTTATGTCGTCATTTGATATGTCCTTTACTCAATGATAATGATTTTCATTTAGTGTTGAACTGGCTGTGGTCAAACTCATCCCGAAGCCTAGAATCTTGTCCAAGTGAATTATTCGAGCTACTTCCATTGGTAAGAAATATTTGAATAATTAGAATGACAATAAGTGAAGTTTAGAGTTACTAATTATGGTTTTCTTTTTCATTATTGCAACTATTTACAATATTTTAAATCTAGATTGTGCCTTTGGAATCCCAAGAAGATGACCAAGAACTCCAAAATCTTTGTTCCAGTGTGAGTGTCAAAATCGTTTTATGAGAAGAGTGTTACAGTTTGACTCTACCAAACACCACAGGTCTTCTCCTGGTACTTCGGTTTCCTCCTGGACCAATAAGGGATGACCATTACTGGACCTCTAGGAAGAACAGTTTAGAACTGACAGAGCTATCCAGTATAAAATAGAGTTAGTTTAGCAGTAACATTGGAACAATAAGGAATGATCCATGCTGGACCTCCAGGGAGAACAGTTAATAACTGATAGAGCTATTCAGTATCAATAAAGTTAGTTTAGTTTAGGTTTCCTCCTGTAGTAACTCTGGACAATTAGGGGATGGTGCCTTACTGGATCGCTAGGGGAGAAGAGTTCAGAACTAGTAGAGGTATCCGCTATAGAGAAATCATTCATTTGCATTCTCCTTGATTTAGGTACTGGCCCACCTTTCTTACTGCCTTCTCTCACCTGAAGCTCTCTCCCAAGCAGTTAGCACCATCACCAAGGTGAGTTTCGTATTTTCTCGAGTTTTCACCAGTATTCGAGTTTGTGTATTGTACACATGCGCAGTTGTATTATTCGCAAACGCAAAACTTAGCATCTTCGTCCCACGAGCTTTGCTGCGAAAAACGTGTTATAAAGCGTGAAAGTCCAGAAAAACCTGGCAAGATTACCACCCTCGCTATTGAGTTTAATCGGGTTCTGCAGCTGGACGGAATTTTCGTCCGGTCTGTGCTTCCTTGTAAATTTAGTTTAGTCTAAATAGTAGAAATACATTACAGTCGATTTCATCAAACGTTTGCCAAAATATTCCGAAGTTCGTTCCGAACTTCGCAAATTCGTTGCGAAGTTCAAAAGTTCATTATGAATTCACAACTGAGCATTTGATTGGCTACCTTTTTTTAGTAGCCAATCAGAGGGTATGTTTACAAACCTGCTTGTGAATTCATTATGAACTTTTGAACTTCGCAACGAATTTGCGAAGTTCGGAACGAACTTCGGAATATTTTGGCAAAAGTCTGATGAAATCGACTGTAATGCAATAGCAGTTTTTGGAAATCTGACTATTTGCGCCGTCGGACAGAAATGAACTTAAAAATTGCAGAAGTTAGAAAAGGTACACATTTGTTTCACTATAGCCTCCTCCGCAGGCAACTCTTTGTGAACGGAGGAATTGCGCAATATTTGTCAGAAATTGCGCAATACTTGGAGAGTTTTATTTCCTACTTGCGTCAGTTATCCCTCACGATTCCCTGTTACCACCCTCTTGCCTAAAAACGTATTGCGTAATTCTGCCGTTTGCCACCGAGTTGCCTGCGGAGGATGCTATGTTCGCTATTAAGTTCTCAAAGAGATTTCGTAGTGTTTCACCGTTTTTGATTCTGCGCATGCGCGGAACTTGTCATCGAATGCGTCCCACAAGCCGTGGATGTTAAACTTTAAGATATAAAGAGAAGGCAAAATATCTGTTAGTCGGAATTAGTACCCTCGCTATTGTTTTTAATCGGGTTCTACAGCTGGACGGCATTGTCGTCTGGTCTGTGGTTCCTTGTAAATTTAGTTTAGTCTAACTAATTACTAGAAATACATAAATGCAATAGCAGTTTTTGGAAGTCTGACTATTCGCGCAGTCGGACTAAAATTCAGAAAAATTAATTACTTCTTGTCCTTATGGCAACGACTAGTCACGACCGGAAATTGTACAGAATAACGGTCATGCCGCTGAACATTCATTGCATCGTATCGTGGGCTCAGTTACGAATTTTCGCGGGCGTTTTGAAGTGAACTCAATTTGTTTACCTGGAACGATAACTGGCGGGTGAAAAGTGAAGCCAAAATAACAGTGCCTACGCCATCAAACGTGATTGATTTCACAACGGCCAAAGTTCAAAATAAGTTCACGAAAATAGAAAAAAAAATTGAATATCTGTTAAAACCTGCACGATAGCTTATCTTATCCCATATTTTTTATGGCTTTCATAAATACGTGATCTAACGGTTGGCTTCACTTTCTTTCCGCCAAATCAATGAGACTTATCGTTCCAAGTAAACAAATTGAGTTTACTTTGACTTATTTATAATAATAGGGCTCAAATGTTTTACATTATGCTTGAGAGTCACGTAGTATTGGTTTGAGCATTTAGCCTTTTCTTTACCTCAAATTTCCACCAATAAATATAAAACTTTGCCGACTATATGTTGAAATAATTCAGTATTTCGCTTCATTAATATTCAATGGTTGTACAATCTACGAAATACTGCGGATCTTTTGGATCAATCTACCTGAAAAATACAATAAGAACTTCGAAGGCCCTTCTTGAAGCTTCGATGAAGTTCGAAACGTCCAAGTTCTTATTTTATTTTTCAGGTAGATTGATCCAAAAGACCCGCAGTATTTCGTACAGACACTACCTACACTGGCACCACACGTTCGAGATATTATGTACAATCTACGTTGACTCATCTTGGATGTCAGTTTGTGGCCGCAATTTCCGATCGTGACTAGCCTGCATGGCAAATGGTCGACCCGCAAGACGGAACACCAGAAAGGCAGGCGATTAGGGTGTTCCGCCTTGCGGATAGACTGTCTGCCATGTAGGCTGGCCCTCGACAACCTAGATGATGGTCAACTTGTGAAGTGTTGTGACTCATAGGAGCAAGAAAATTAAACTACTTCTCTCCATTTTATTTCGCCATTCAAACACAAAACTACTACATCTAATAAAAAGAATTAACATTATTTTTTCGTTCTGATAACTGCTGAAAGTGACTTAGTGAAACCCAGCTATTACCTATATTGACGGTTATTGCCTACCCTGGGCACCAGATGGTCTTCTCTATTATCCTCTATTCATCTTTTTGTAGATCGCAGAAAGTCCATCTTGGCATTCAAGAAAGAGTATCCTTACATTTCTTCAGGTAACTTCTGCTTTTCTTGCATTGTGGTTCATCAGAAGCGCATACGTGTCATTATTAGACTCCACTACTGGTTTCAGGCAAGATTGCTTTACGGTTCTATCTCTTTAAGATTCATCGATCCTTTACCAAAGATTTATCCTTTATTCGTTACTAATCTATGGTTTGCTTTAAGGGATTGGTTTGTGGTAATTTCTTTTTGGTGATTGAAAACCCAAGCCATGTGACAAGTATTCAGGGTATTGTCCTCAACTTACTCACTGATAAACAACTTGAGGTAAGAAATACTTTATGTTTTAGTTTGGTTTAGTTAGGTTCCTTACCTAACACTATTATAAAATTTCCTTTTAAGGTTCGTGAAGCAGCAAGTCAAACGCTCAGTGGATTAATTCATTACGGCTTCTTTAAGGTGGATAAAAATTTGCAGGTAAAAATGATACTGGGTTATTTTAATGTTGTCCGTGACGTTACAGGGGCTGAAATTGGAAAAATATTTTAGTCGCCCAAGTGGCTACCTGGGAATAAAATCGTCAAATTTAATACCAGTTCGCCCTATATCAATGAAGACTTATTGATCAATAATGTATATCAGCATACCAGCACTTGTGGTGTCGTGGTCACCACGCGGACCTCTACTCATGGTCTTAAAATAATTGAGGAGAAAGTGCGACATCAGTAAATGGTTAGACTTTCGCGTCTTCTCGGATAAGGACGTTAAAATCGTAGGTACCTCGGATCCCCTATCAATTTGGCAATAGCCTGTTGGGAAATCCGCTCACCAATGAGTGAGAAACTCAATAAACTCAATATGCACTTGCAAATTGCTTAATAATTATACAGTATAATAATGGTGTACTGACAATAATCTCATCAAAGTTTAACGCTTTAGAATTACCTAATCGCACTATTTTTGGAGGGCTACCTTTGGAAAGCATTTAGTCGTTAGATACTGAGTTTCGTCGTATTTGGAGACCTGGGGCCCGCTCATTTCAACCCCTGCGTGAGAATAGGTCGGTGTTTTTGGAAATGTCTCACGGAAAAATCGGGGAAGTGCACGAGAAAGAAGAGGGAGAGGGGTTACAAGGATGAATTTATATAAGGATGAATTTCGCGTGTTTTTAATATATTATTTCAATATTTAGAAAAGGTTTTCGGACTTGGCAGCAACAAAACTACCGAAGAAAAAAAAGAGAGATGGCGATATGGACGAAACAGGTGAGATGAAAATATTCTGGTTTGCAATGAAAATATTCTGTTTTGCAATGAAATTTAAATAAGCCTAACAAACGTTACTCGTTACTCATATTTGACAAGCGTGCTGCTGTCACTTACACATTGTCTGGGAACCCCTTACTGGAGACACTCTTTGTGGTAGCGAGTCTGCCTTATTTGTGTATCGTTAAATCGCTGCACATGGGTTTATACCACTGACCTATACTAAATGGACTGAGTGCTCGCGGTCAAAAAGTGTCCTCACCGTTGCTGACGTCATATAGGTCCTCGCATCGATGAAAACTACCGCATACCGATATTTTCCTGATGTTATTTGTGCTCGCGGGCGAATTTGTGTTTTTGAAATTTAACGAAGTTTGTTTTTAATTTTTTTTCAATTCTGTGTTGTTTTTTTGCAAACTTTGCTATTTTTGGTAAATATTTACTACCTTCGAGTTGAGAACAACCTTTTCCAAAATAGGAGTATATTTTCCTGTTCCAAGTTTGAAAACAAACATTTTAATTTTAAATAAATATGTTTTTATACACGACCACAACAAGAGCTTCGGGCCATCGATGATTGCTGGTATTTATGCTATAGTTTTTCCATAACATTTGTCGTGTTTGTAAGTTTTAACCTTCTGTTGACATGAAAATTTTTTGCCGTCAATCCTTCCTGGTATTATACTGAGTAAAAGACTGTTTTTGTCGAGTTTTCTACGGCTATTTGAGATTTTTTTCTAAACATGTATTCGGCTTTAATTGAGAGTTGAAAACATACTTGACAGCCCGCCAATTTCATAAAGATCACATTTAGTATAAACTGACTTACTTTCTACAATGATTTCGCAGCAATTTCTCGCCTCAAAAACACAAAATTAACAATTTTTTTGAGTTTGAAACAATTAAACTATAGAACCGAGCCGTTTATCAACGCATTTATAAGTCAGCGCATTTACGCATGAGAGCAAAGACCTATATGACGTTCAGTGGTGAGGACACCGAGCTCCTGATAAAATAGATTGCGCGCTCAGTCCATTTAGTATAGGTCAGTGGTTTATACCAGCTGGTACTTGTACCAGCTGATCCATCATTGCAGGATAAATAAAGTTTTTATTGTTATTATTATTATTAAAATAGTAAAATACAAGTATGCATGTGTTTGTTCCACGTGGCGAATTTTGTAAAGATAAAATAATGAATACCTTGCCATCATAGCTAATTATTGACTCATTGGGGCTTCGGTGGCGCAGTCGTCAGAGCAAGCGCCTTTCACCTCTGAGATCGTGGGTTCGATTCTCGCTGGGGACTCATGACACTATGTGAAAAGAGTCAGTCAACGCTCTACCGAAAGGCGTGAGTTTTCTCCGGTTTCCTCCCACAGGGAATGTTGATGGAGTAAGTTTGGATAAGCCCCAAACTAACCCTTCAATCGTAGCTGTGCTCCCTGATCAGACATGAGTCATTCGGTGGCAGCCAGAGGCGCCTTTAATAAGACTTCGACTCGATCAAGTCGAGCTGCGTCCTTCGTAATTCAGCTCAGCTCTCAGCTGCAAGTACGGATGATTAGCACACCCTCACTTACTTATATGGTATCACATCCAACGTAGGTAGTATTTTATAATAGGTTGCCGTAGTTTGTCTGAAGTGTCTGGTTTTAATCTTTGTCAGGTAGTTCATCCATGGCAGCTTACTGTACATTTTTAATATTCTCTTCCATTTTCTCTCAGATATATCCTCACCGTACGTACTTCGTCATGCTGGTGTGCTGGGTCTGTCCAGTTGTATCAAAGCTTTTCCATACGACGTACCTGACTGGATGCCGCAGATGTTGGTGGAGATTGGAGAACATTTACATGATCCTAATCCTATACAGGTATGAAGCTTCCCTTATTGATGTAGTTTACTAAACTAACTCTATTTCTAGTGGATAGATGCCATCCTTGGTGGAGATTGGAGAACATTTACATGATCCTAATCCTATACAGGTATGAAGCTTCCCTTATTGCTGTAGTCTTACTAAACTAACTTTATTTAAACAGGATAGCTCTATCATATCTAAACTGTTCTCCCTAGAGGTTCAGTAAGGGCCATCCTTTCTTGGTTCAGTGTTACTACAGGAGGAAACTTTAACTAAACTAACTTTAGTTATACTGGATAGCTCTATCAGTTCTAAACTGTTCTCCCTTAGAGGTCCAGTAAAGGCCATCCTCTCTTGGTTCAGTGTTACTACAGGAGGAAACTTGAACTAAACTAACTGTATTTATACTGGATAGCTCTATCATTTCTAAACCATTGTCCCTAGAGGTCCAGTAAGAACCATCCTTTCTTGGTTCAGTGTTACTACAGGAGGATACCTAAACTAAACAAACTCTATCTATACTGGATAGCTCTATCACTTCTAAACTGTTTTCTCTAGAGATCCAGTAAGAATCATCCTTTATGGTCTAGTGTTACTACAAGAGGAAACCTAAACTAAACTAACTATATTTATACTGGATAGCTCTATCAGTTCTAAACTGTTCTCCCTAGAGGTCCAGTAAAAACAATCCTTCATGGTCTAGTGTTACTACAGGAGGAAACCTAAACTAAACTAACTTTATTTATACTGGATAGTTCTAAACTGTTCTCTCTAAAGATCCAGTAAGAACCATCCTTTATGGTCTAGTGTTACCACATGAGGAAACCTAAACTAAACAAACTTTATTTATACTGGATAGCTCTATCAGTTCTAAACTGTTCTCTCTAAAGATTCAGTAAGAACCATCCTTTATGGTCTAGTGTTACTACATGAGGAAACCTAAACTAAACAAACTTTATTTATACTGGATAGCTCTATCAGTTCTAAACTGTTCTCTCTAAAGATCCAGTAAGAACCATCCTTTATGGTCCAGTGTTACTGCATAAGGAAACCTAAACTAAACAAACTTTATTTATACTGGATAGCTCTATCAGTTCTAAACTGTTCTCTCTAAAGATCCAGTAAGAACCATCCTTTATGGTCTAGTGTTACTACAGGAGCAAACCTAAACTAAACTAACTTTATTTATACTGGATAGCTCTATCAGTTCTAAACTGTTCTCTCTAAAGATCCAGTAAGAACCATCCTTTATGGTCTAGTGTTACTACAGGAGCAAACCTAAACTAAACTAACTTTATTTATACTGGATAGCTCTATCAGTTCTAAACTGTTCTCTCTAAAGATCCAGTAAGAACCATCCTTTATGGTCCAGTGTTACTACATGAGGAAACCTAAACTAAACAAACTTTATTTATACTGGATAGCTCTATCAGTTCTAAACTGTTTTTCCTATAGTTCCAGTAAGGGTCGTCCCTTGTTGGTCCAGAAAACCTAAACTTAACTAACGTTACTTACACTAGAGTAATAATTGGTCTTTGTAATCATTTTAGGCTACGGTGAAAAAAGTTTTGTCAGACTTCCGTCGAACACATCATGATAACTGGACATCACATAAACAGCAGTTTAGTGAAGAACAATTGTTGATCTTTACAGACCTGCTTGTATCACCATGTTACTATGCATAGGAACGAAGGTTTGCCTGAGGGTTTGAGAAGTTTAACCAAGTGTTGCATGGTGTTTGGAAGGAGTTACGTGTCGTAGGAAAGCTATAGTCCAAAGAAAGCAATTCTAGCTTTCTAACTTGACATGTAAATAAACGACGTAGAGAGATGATATACGCATGGCTCTGCGTTAGAAGGAGTCAGACGACATTGGAAAGCTATTGTAGCTTTCTAGCAGACAAAAAAGCTTACTTAAGTTAAGGAGATGTTATACGCAGGTCTTTCCGTTAGAACGTGTCACAGGTCAGCACATGAAGGTCGCACTAATCTGTTAACTCAGCCCGCTCGAAGGTAGAAGGGAGGTTTATATAAGGCCGTTTTTCATGACGGTCGCTTTGTCAGCACGTGACGGTGAACCAGTTTGAACAAGCCCTGTATTTGTTTACAAACGTAACAAACCTGCAGCAGTTGTTTCAACAACTTGTTATCGGGTGGTGTTCGCACTGCTTGTTCCCAGCATGTTGACAAGTTGTCATCGGCTTATTGACAACTTGCTACAAGGTTGTTGACTCAACACACTTGTTGTTACAAGTTGTTCCAACAATTGAGTGACAACCTTGTAGCAACTTGATAAAATGACAACATTGTTACAACTTGTGGACAAGCTTGCTACAAGTCTGTTGCGAACACATCTTGTTGAGAAGATGTAAGATCTACCAAACGATCGTTATGAGAAACGGTCCTCATAAAATCCTTTCGATTTAGGACGGTAATGCAGTAGTAGGTCGTTGCCATCGTTGTTTCAATGTCGTTGCCGTCATAAATCTCAATTTCTCTCGTGTAACACGGCATGGAAGAAAGACATTGCGAGACCAAATGAGAAGCGCTATTAACACTGATATTATTAGGTAGCAAATAATAATTTAACTTTCGTATTATTAAATGTGAAGTAAATAGAGACTAGTGATACGTTGTGAATGATTATCTGAATTCTTAACGCTTGTCTGAGGGAATGGAAGCTCTCGTGTAGCATATCTTCAATTGCCAGAAATCGGAAAGCGGGATCAAAGCTGGTAAGTACCGAATGCTTAGTGCTACATGTTTTAGAAAATCTAGCTTGACGATAATGTAATGCCATTACATTTTAAACAATTTTAATTCGAGTTCTATATACTTTCTAACAACTATCCGACAGAACTGTAGATGGAAATTTCGAGCGAAAACTATATACATAGTTTTAGTCCTAAGTCCTAACCAGGAGCAGTTTCGAAAAATTCAACTATTGGCCCTATTACATATCTGAGCATTGCAGCCTGATTGGATCCAGGTGACAGGTATTGAAGATGCTAAATGAATAGTGGTGATGTTCTCACTGAGAAAAGGTAACATGTATTAAGGTAACATCTATTCCCAAATTTATGTAAAGTCATGTTACACGAGGCAATTTCTGTTGCAACTTAACTGCAACGCATTTTCGGACATAGAGTGGTGTTATGTTAAAAACTAATAACAATAAATCGGTGTCGCAATGAGCATGGACTGCTTCTCACTTTCCTGATATTTTTCATTCTCATTTCTTCCATGCCTTTATGGTGTGTAAAGCCCGGTTCTCATTCATCGGCGACAGTCGGCGATGCACTTACAGTGCCATTGTTTTTGATCCTTGATGAGTAAAATACTTTGTCTACATGAAATAATTTTCTCCTTCAATGATCAATAACAATCACCGATGAATGAGAACCAGGCTTTACGCCAGGAAAAGGTCGACGGAGTACAATGCGGGGCAACTTCTCAATTTTACTGTGAACAGGTTTTACATAACATGGCTCTGACCTTATCTGGGTTGCAACTTGCAACAGAGATTGTCTCAAATGCCGCGGAAGCATCTTAAAAGTAGGGGGGGGGGCACCGCCAAAAGGGGCACCATGTGGCCAGCGTCATTTTTGGGGGGAGTTTAAAAATATCGTGAATGTACAATCGGTAAAGTACATGGATTTTGCCCATTTATTGGAAAGGGGCACTTTTAAACCAGAAAAGAGGGCACTTTTAAACCAGAAAAGAGGGCACTTTCATTTCAGAAAAGGGGCACTTTCCATTTCGGTTAAGAGTAGGAGGGGGCATGGAGTTGCATTATTTTTCTTCAGTTTATTTGTTCAAACCACTGGTTCAAACAAAAATATTTCAATTTTCCTACTACGCTATTTACAATTTGTTTTAGAAAAGTTCTACAAGTTTAAACTTTTTCTGACAAGGCTTTTTGCAATTTTATTGAATTCTTCACGATTGTCACGCCACATTTTCTAAATGAGAAGAAAAGAGAATAATTTTGCCAGCCAGTGCAAAGCTGATGTAGTGAATGGTGATCAATGGTTTGTGTTGTAATCCTAACTTTGTTTAAGTATGGGTTGAGAAATAATAGGATCATGACTTGCAGAGGTGACATGTCTTTCTGAAGGGGGTGAGGGAATGACATTTAATGGGTCCAGAACATAGGATTGGGAGGCCATCTCCGGGCCCATTTCGTTTCCAAATACTGGAGACCCAGTGGGAATTGGGTTACGAAAAGCTTGATGCTTCAAGGATTGAATAAATTTCTGTCAATGTGAAGCAGAAGGAATAATTTATACAATAAGATGATGATAGGTCAAAGTTGAAGGTGCAAAGGGACATGAAACCAAGGATACAAAAAGCAAAGTAACTTATAAAGGTATGTAACAGTAACATCAATAGTGGACGAAACTCTCCTGGGGAACCACTTGTCACATTGACCCAAATCAAGTCTTTACAGGGACACACTTGCTAGATATTGTAGGTCATTTTACATACCGATGCATCCACATTCGCTCCACTTTCATCATTTGGTTCTAGATAATGAAACATCGATAATGGTAGTGTGAAATATTCAACTGAATATGGGTAGGTTTCCAGTCATTCCAACCTCCGGTGGCAGGAAATCGGGAGGTTGGCAATTTCACTGTTAATTTTTCCGAACCTTTGTATTTTGCCTCTAGAATGTGTTGCCGTTGGGCTTAGACTACAAATGTTGTTAAAATTTTACTACCAATTTTAAACTTGTCTTGTTAATTTTTGTTTTAAAAGGGTGATTTCTTCACCTTTCTTCATTGATAGTGCCGGCAAAACGCAACGTACATGCATTTTTAACTAGAAAGTTTTCATTTTAAACTGATTTTCTTAACGATAAGTGGATTTTTTTGAAAAATCAGGAGGTTCACATTGAAATCGGGAGGAACGTACGGAATCGGGAGGTCAGTAGCGGTCAGTTTCTCAAAGCCTTTGAATGATAGCTGATTAACTGTGTAACAAAGTTGTATCAATGATTTT
Source organism: Trachythela sp. YZ-2020 (assembly GCA_016169945.1). NCBI lineage: Eukaryota > Metazoa > Cnidaria > Anthozoa > Malacalcyonacea > Clavulariidae > Trachythela > Trachythela sp. YZ-2020. The sequence goes on along the minus strand of JADLSH010000379.1, from coordinate 4,255,033 downwards.
GAAACCACGAAAGCCTTGAAAGGCTATAATTTAAGTAAATTTGCATGAAATTTAACCCAAAAAGGTTTTAAAAACTGAGATTTGCAGCAACAAAAGGGTGGTTGTATATTGACAACGGCCTAAGTTCGCACCCAAATATTTCGCGAAGTGTCCGTCACTGCAACAGGTGCCAACAGTTGTTGATATATAATGTTGGTTTTGTATTTGTTGGCCAATAAACAGGATTGAGAGATGTACGGTAGTTTGATATTGTTGCTCCTATAAGTGTCAACAATTCTGAAGTTTACCACCATCTGGTGCCTTGTAATGCTTAAGGTACGTTCACACCAGGCCGATTTTAGGTTTTGCTGAATGTTAATGACGAATATTTTCAGTTGATGATGTCACCAGATGACGTCTGCCACGTATTTTTCAAATATCATTAACGTGCATCTGAAATCGGCCCGACAAATCGCAACGTGTGCACGTACCCTTACGAAACCACACAATAAATTAACTTTGTTGCAATAAATCTACCACATTTGACTTCATGTCAATAAATTATATTTAATACCTGCAAGCATGCTAACAACTGAGAGTAAAATTTTCTCCACAGATTGTACAGGACTCCATCTTTCCGCACTTGTCTCATAACCCATCGGGTCATCACCAGGAGCGTGGAGAATTGAAATACACACTCGGCCATCAGGGTACACTGGTGAAATTTGACAAAAATATATTTGTTTAGTATATGAGCATGCTTTAGTGTTTTAGGGCCTGTTTACAGGGGGGGCGAGACTTACCAGGCAACAAGGACGGCGAGAGGGGTGCAGGGGGGATACCCGGGGCCCGGGCTGTTCAGAGGGGATATATATATGAGTCAGACTAGTGTTTTGGCCTTTCTATAAGCATTAGCTTAACAGAATTTGAAACAAATATAGTCAGACTAGTGTTTTGGCCTTTCTATGAGCATTAGCTTAACAGAATTTGAAACAACTATAGTCAGACCAGTGTTTTGGCCTTTCTATAAGCATTAGCTTAACAAAATAACACGTTATGACTATGTTTATAACAAGAAAAGCTAAGAAGGAAATCTAAACACTTTGTTTAGAGTTATTCTCAGGGCTCCGTTTCGTGCGCTAAATTATTTCTGTCGCGAATCTCGTGCAACTCTTGTTCTCGTTTGACCGGGGCATGAGAGTTGAACAAACTCTCACTTGTCAATGCTAACTCTCATCAACTCTCATCCTCGTTTGACGGGGCTTAAGGATGTTCGCGTCACATGTTTAACTTTATGCCGCCATTATGGGCGCCTATTTATATAATATATCATACATTTCTGAAATAAATGGCATAATAGAACCATAACTGCATGTCAGCCAAACACCAACTTTGTGAAAAGTTGAAATCTGGGGCTGGACAGAAAGTGGGGGGAAAGTGCATTGTCTGGAATAACAATAAAAATGGCGTTTTTCGTGGTTATGATTTTGCTTCAGAACTCGTCTCAGAATGCGTCAAATGCTGTTCTAGATACCCTAGGTGGGGCAATTTCTCCGGGGAGCATACCCCCGAACCCCCTAGCATTCCCGCACCATTGGCGGTCGTATTCCGATTCCGAATCTATGTTTGTTTTGCCCGTCCAAAGTCAAAACTCTGGCTACTCAACTGAACTGAGAAGAGAGTGAGGTGGGCCTGCGTTCACCCGTGACTGGCTCTCGCCGGCCTTGCTCCCATAGATATCTTATATACACTAGATAGCGCATCTCTTTTAGTAAAATTGAAGCCAGGAATATTTCAGCGGTTTTCCCCATTTGAATGGATGGCGGCCATATTGCTCGTTCCCACTCGCTAATAAACACTTAAAAGACACCAATAACTTTCATGATTTGAATAGTTTAAAACTGTATTTGGGATAGGTTTAACCGAATGTTTAAGTTCGCTGTTTAAGAAATAAAAAAATATACGAATCTTGTCATTTCATGGGAACGACCTGAGACTGCAGTCACGGCTTCAATTTTTTACTTGCGGAATAATTAGATGCACTATCTAGTGTATTTAAGATATCTATGCTTGCTCCCAATAAATTCTAACACTCCTAATTTTGAATAACTCGAGTCTCAAGGGAAAATCTCTGCGTTGGCCAAAACTTGAGAGCGGTCCTATAGTTAAAATAAACAGACCCAAACGTTAGTAAATATCCATAATCATATTGACTTCAGTAATAACTTTAGGAATCCGAAATTACTAAACAATACATATTTCCATGTAAAGCAGGCCTCGAATTTAGGAAGAAAAAGCATTAACCAATTTGCTTTAGATGATGCTAACGGTTTGGAAATGTAGTTATTAACGTCAAAGACAGGTCATTCATACTGAATCCCACTTGGTCGCGGCTGTCATGACCAGGAAGATGATATGCAGGGCGTCCCAAAAATGCCACCAGTATATTTTGTGGTGTTACTACATTAGCTATAATATAAGATGGATTATATTGGATGGAATAACTATCATATTATATCATATCATGCCAATACGTTGATATTTGACTGATCAAAATAACCAACCGTTCCCTTCTAGAACACTTACGGTGGTGACACCAATTTTGCATCCCGTCCAAATTATGGAAATTAGGTTGAACGTATTTCAATATTTTTAGAAGGATTTTTAAAGATTATACATACCTATCATTCTCTGAAACTCCTATCATCAAGATTTCGTTTCGTGTAAAAATTAGTCAAAATGAGGCAAAAGCTCTGAAAAGGTGGAGATAATTCCTTTTGTCCCAAAACAGCAAATTCAGTGTATTTTCCTTTCCCTGCTCGAGCTTCTGTCTCATTTTCATTAATTTTCACATTAAATGGAATCTCAATGTTAGGGACAACATAGCACAAGTTTTAAACTAGATAGGTAGCCATTTTCCTTAAAAATTCCTGCTAAAAGTTTTGAAATACATTTAACCAATTTTCCATAATTTGGACAAGTCGCAATATTGGTGTCGCCACCTTAAATGATATTCTAGAAGGCAAATGATTAATTGTTTTGATCAGTCGAATACCAATGGATTGACATAATATGTTAATTATTCAATTCAGTGCAAAAATTTGAATCTTCGATTAAGGATAACGAAATGAATTTTCTAGCGTTACGGAATGCACAACGATTGGTTGTTAGTACTCCCAGGGGAGTACAATAGAGAACAATAGAGTATTTAAGAGCGAAGTTGAGAATATATGCCATTCGAGGCATTCTCTTCGCACAGAACATTAATTTAGAATTGCCAAAATGTCTATTACTTCAGATATCGAAAAAGAGTTACTTAGAAGCGATTCTGAGCCCGGAATCCGACAGGAGAATCAAGTACAACTGCTCCTGCACAAAACATGTTGCAGGATTTTGCGAAAATGTTGGATATGAAGCTAGAGCAAAAGCTTTCAAGCTTCAAGCGAAGCTTTCAAGAAAAAGATGAGCAACATGCGGCGGAGATAAAAAAGTTGAAGTCTGTGGCAAAAGCCGCGAGCTCGTTTAAGTAGTGTTTCAGCTGTGGACAATTCGGCCACTGGGCAAGTTCCCCGAAGTGCATCAACAGCTACCGCAACGAACGCCGCCCATCAATATCAGCGAGATCAAATGCAACCCAACCTATTGAGTCTGGGCATAAGTTGGCGGCGAAACGATTGGAAAAAGATGAGTATGAAATTGTGTGCTTGTGTGAGGGTAATGAGAATTATGCGCATGAAATGTTAGAAGAAAAACATGAATTTCTGCAGGGTTCTAAGTCTGCAATAGTCAAAGTAGCCGGCTGCGCGCGTGGCAGGCGTTCCATTGTGGGGGAGGGAGTTTTGTTTAGAGCGCGCGCTTTTTTTTTTGAGAGCGCGCGCTAGGTGAGAAGTTAGGGGGGGGAGAAAAAGCGAAGGGAGAGGCGAAATGCAGGCTATAGTCAAAGGCCGTCTTAAAAAACATGTTGAATTTTGGAAATCCATTGAGGCGTCACAATTTGTAATAAACACGATAACTAATGGGGTATATTATCCCTTTTTTGGATACGCCTCCGAGTGCTTGTTTTGCTAACAAGGATCGGCTTTTGAACATGAGTGATCGCTCGTTTGGATGTGCACCACCCCACATTTGGTGATCGCTCGCATCAACGGTGATCGCTCGTTTGGATGTGCAGCACCCAATTTGTGGAATGATTTACCTTCACACATCCAACAAGCCGATTCTGTTGGAAGTTTTAAAAAACTTTTAAAGACACACTTATTTAGGAAAGCTTATTATAATATTTATTGACATAGTACTGTGATTTTATTAACAATATTTATATATATTTTTATGAAACTAATAGTATATAATATTTATAGTCTATACTGATTATGGATAATTGGTTTAGATTATCTTACACGTAACTATTTTTATCTTTCATGTAAATATCTAGAATGTTATGCGCATGTGAGCATATATGAATGAAACTTGCGCACTATAAATTAAATTATTATTATTATTATTATTATTTGTGAGAACCGCTATAACTGATTTATTAGCTGTCGGGTCAGCCGTGAAATGTTTAGAAAAACCAACTGTGGTGAATCCCTTATCAGTCAGTGTTCAGGCTAATGGGAAAAAGCGTCTGATTTTGGATCTGCGATATCCAAATAGTTTTAAAAAAAAGTTTAAAATAAAGTTTGAAGATGCTAAGTGTATGCTAAGTTTGCTAATTAGTCCACCCCAAAGTTGGATGTTTGCCTTTGACATTAAATCCGGCTATCATCACATTGATATATTTGAAAATGATCAACAGTTTCTCGGTTTTTCCTGGGAGTTTGAGGGAAAAGTACAGTATTTCAAATTTACAGTGTTGCCTTTTGGGTTGGCAACAGGACCATATATTTTCACGAAGGTCATGAGGCCATTAGTGAAGCACTGGCGTAGTCAAGCTTATCGTATTGTAGTATATTTAGACGATGGTTTAGGAGCATGTGCTTCATTTGAAGCGGCTTTCTCGCAATCCATCTCGGTTAGGACTGACATTCTAAGCAGCGGGTTTGTCCCTAGTGACGAGAAATGCACATGGTATCCTACTCAGAATTGTAAGTGGCTTGGATATAATTGGGATTTAAAACATCAACTTATTTCTATACCTCAAGATAAAATAGCTAGACTGCTAGCGGCTGTACATGAAGCACTGGCCAAAGATGAAATCTTAGCCAAAAAGCTGGCGTCTGGAACTGGTCTAATAATGTCAAATTGGTTAGTGTTTGGTAATATTTGTAGACTTATGACAAAAGCTTTACATAGAACGATTGACACAAGAATTAGCTGGCGTTCAAATGTCATTTTAGAGTCACATTGTATTCATAAACTCCAATTTTGGGAAAAAGAAGCAAAAAAGCTTAATTCTAGATCAATTTGCTTTCAGCCATCATTTCCAACTCTATGCTGCGTACATGTCTGTTGATGAAAAGCCATGAATATTTTACCGAAATTGGGATGCCATAGAATTGGCCCACGCAATCAAAACGATCAAGCCGGTTACCTTAGCAAAGTTATTGATTTTGATGACTGGAGAATAAAAGATAAATATTTTCAGGCTGTTTCTGCCCACTGGGGTGTTTGTACAATTGATTGTTTCGCTAACAGTGATAATAAGAAGGTCGACCGATTTTATTCTAAGTTTTTCAGCCTAGGCACTTTAGGTGTAGATGCGTTTGCTTTTAGTTGGAACGGAGAATTCTGTTGGTTAGCACCGCCTGTTTCCCTCATTTATAAGACTGTTATACATGTATATACTTCAAAGTGCAAAGCAATTCTTGTAGTACCTGTCTGGCCATCGGCAGCGTATTGGCCGTTTTTGATTAATCATGATGGTACTTTTCGTTCGATTATTATTGATTCTGTGTATGTCGAAGTTGGGAAAGATGTATTCGAACATGGGGAAAATATAAAATCCTTATTTGGTTCAGATAATTTTAATAGTGCAGTTGCCTTCTTACTGTTAGACGGTATGGGCGCTGAAATATAAATTCGGGGATTTGAGATTTGGAGAAGCGGGTCCTAGCGTTGAATGAATATATTGGATAGATTGCAATTATTTTGTTAACATGCATCTCATGAACTTTTTACAGAGTACAAGAGTGGGTGTTATGATGGCTAATAGCGTCAGCGATCCAGAACTACAGAAACTTGCTAGTAATATTCCACTATTCAGAGTGATTCAAGCGAAAGCACCTGATAAGTATTCTAGAGCCAGTGAATTCCAATACTGGACTTCAAGGCATTTAGTGACTTGGGCTATAAGAAAGAACTCTTTGGTCTGCACAGTTTACGAAGTGGCGGTGCTACAGCTGCAGCAAACTCTGGTTTAAACGACAGGCTATTGAAACGTCATGGGCGATGGAAAACTGATGTTGCTAAGGATGATTATGTTAAAGACAAACTGGATGCTATGCTCTCAGTGACTCGTTCTATTAAATAAAGTATACTGAACAGTGTTATAAGTTGGTAGAATATTAATACGTAATCCAAACATTGCTTTCTTTATCATCGAGGGGGCAATAAAGAGATGCCCACCTCCTGATATGTTGTATTGTGTAAATGAAGTTTAGCTAGAAAATACTTTGTACTCGTCACAGTATGTATAGAGTACAAGTAATATTATCGCAAAATGTGAGGGGGCATTTTTTTGGGACACCCTGTATAACATTATAAGGCAACCAATCTAACCTTAGACTTGCTTCAAGGCTTGCTTCAAGTCTAACCGAACCTGAACTGCCAATATAGTACGAACAAGTATAAGCATTTACAGCAGGGCCTTTTTTAACTAATGTACTGGAGGAGCAAAAGCCCCCCCAGCCCCCATGTTGGCCCCCCAGTGAAGGTCCCTTTTGTCCAAAGTATAACCCCCCCACTGATGATTTCTTAAAAAAGGCCCTGATTTACAGAGCTTACAGTAGACAACGCGGGTTTACGGTGTCCTTATATAGGTATATTGCAATAATATGTCGTAATTTGGGACCATATTTATCCTGAATTATATCTGCTCAATTATCATTGGCCTCGATTGTAAATAGTTTATCAAAATACTGAGTGGCTTACACCGAAAACAATTTGCAGACATTTACGGTTAATGTTAACCTTGTTTCTGACAAGTTTAATCTTTTGTCAACAAAGTCCAATAAACCAACAAAACCTTCAGAACCGAGCTGAAACGATGCTACCTATTTCCTGGGAAAATGAGCCTGCAATTGTACTTCTGCTGTCTAATTGACTTCCTGCTGTCTATTTGTCTGACGTCATAAGGATGTTCGCGTCACATGTAAAGCTTTATGCCATTATGGGCGCCTATAATTATTTAATATATCATACATTTCTGAAATAAATGGCATAATTGAACCATAACTGCATGTCAGCCAAACACCAACTTTGTGAAAAGTTGAAATGTGGGGCTGGGCGGAAAGTGGGGGGAAAGTGCATTGAAAAAATGGCTTTTTTCGTGGTTATGATTTTTCTTCAGAACTCGTCTCAGAATGCGTCAAATGCTGTTCTAGAGACCCTAGAAATTCAAAATTTCTCCCGGGAGCATGCCCCCGAACCCCCTAGCATTCTCGCACCATTGCCGGTCATATTCCGATTCCGAATCTATGTTTGTTTTGTCCGTCCAAAGTCAAAACTCTGGCTACTCTACTGGGCTGAGAGAGTGAGGTGGGCCTGCGTTCACCAGTGACTGGCTCTCGCCGGCCTTGCTCCCATAGATATCTTATATACACTAGATAGCGCATCTCTTTTAGTAAAATTGAAGCCAGGAATATTTCAGCGGTTTTCCCCATTTGAATGGATGGCGGCCATATTGCTCGTTCCCACTCGCTAATAAACACTTAAAAGACACCAATAACTTTCATGATTTGAATAGTTTAAAACTGTATTTGGGATAGGTTTAACCGAATGTTTAAGTTCGCTGTTTAAGAAATAAAAAAATATACGAATCTTGTCATTTCATGGGAACGACCTGAGACTGCAGTCACGGCTTCAATTTTTTACTTGCGGAATAATTAGATGCACTATCTAGTCTACTTAAGATATCTATGCTTGCTCCCAATAAATTCTAACACTCCTAATTTTGAATAACTCGAGTCTCAAGGGAAAATCTCTGCGTTGGCCAAAACTTGAGAGCGGTCCTATAGTTAAAATAAACAGACCCAAACGTTAGTAAATATCCATAATCATATTGACTTCAGTAATAACTTTAGGAATCCGAAATTACTAAACAATACATATTTCCATGTAAAGCAGGCCTCGAATTTAGGAAGAAAAAGCATTAACCAATTTGCTTTAGATGATGCTAACGGTTTGGAAATGTAGTTATTAACGTCAAAGACAGGTCATTCATACTGAATCCCACTTGGTCGCGGCTGTCATGACCAGGAAGATGATATGCAGGGCGTCCCAAAAATGCCACCAGTATATTTTGTGGTGTTACTACATTAGCTTTAATATAAGATGGATTATATATTGGATGGAATAACTATCATATTATATCATATCATGCCAATACGTTGATATTTGACTGATAAAAATAACCAACCGTTCCCTTCTAGAACACTTACGGTGGTGACACCAATTTTGCATCCCGTCCAAATTATGGAAAATTAGGTTGAAAGTATTTCAATATTTTTAGAAGGATTTTTAAAGATTATACATACCTATAATTCTCTGAAACTCCCATCATCAAGATTTCGTTTCGTGTAAAAATTAGTCAAAAGGAGGCAAAAGCTCTGAAAAGGTGGAGATAATTCCTTTTGTCCCAAAACAGCAAATTCAGTGTATTTTCCTTTCCCTGCTCGAGCTCCTGTCTCATTTTCATTAATTTTCACCTTAAATGGAATCTCAATGTTAGGGACAACATAGCACAAGTTTTAAACTAGATAGGTAGTCATTTTCCTTAAAATTTCCTGCTAAAAGTTTTGAAATACATTTAACCAAATTTCCATAATTTGGACAAGTCGCAATATTGGTGTCGCCACCTTAAATGATTATAGAAGGCAAATGATTAATTGTTTTGATCAGTCAAATACCAATGGATTGACATAATATGTTAATTATTCAATTCAGTGCAAAAATTTTAATCTTCGATTAAGGATAACGAAGTAATACCGCAAAATGTGAGGGGGGCATGTTTTTGGGACACCCTGTATAACATTATAAGGCAACCAATCTAACCTTAGACTTGCTTCAAGGCTTGCTTCAAGTCTAACCTAACCTGAAATGCCAATATAGTACGAACAAGTATAAGCATTTACAGAGCTTACAGTAGACAACGCGGGTTTACGGTGTCCTTATATAGGTATATTGCAATAATATGTCGTAATTTGGGACCATATTTATCCTGAATTATATCTGCTCAATTATCATTGGCCTCGATTGTAAATAGTTTATCAAAATACTGAGTGGCTTACACCGAAAACAATTTGCAGACATTTACGCTTAATGTTAACCTTGTTTCTGACAAGTTTAACCTTCAGAACGGAGCTGAAACGATGCTACCTATTTCCTGGGAAAATGAGCCTGCAATTGTACGGAACGACTTCCTGCTGTCTATTTGCCTGACGTCATCCTCGTTCCCAAGGCCTATAAGCTTAATGCGCGGTCCGAGGTTATAAAAGTGGGTGGCTGTGTTGGAATTGGTCAGAAGCTGTTAAAGTCGTTGGAGGTAAAAGTACAAAATTTTGTCAAGCGAAGTTTTTCAGGTAAATGTGGGTCTTTATGTATAATCTGATAGCTACACTTAGGTGTAAGCTATAACTTTGGTAATGGGGAAACTGCATGGAAGCAAAGGGGAAAATTGTCGGGAAATTGTATTTTTTAATGCAGGTTTATTTTCCGTTATTTTTAGGAGAAAAACACTGAAACGTCATGAATTTTGCTTGGGCCCTCACTCTGTTGTGTTACGGCTTGGCTTTTGTTGCAGGGGCTAAACAGGTATATCTCAACTTATTTCATAGAAACTTTATCTTGTAAATTGTAATGTCTTTATTGGTTTTGGTGGCACAGTAGATAGTGCATGGCCCTTCAGTGGACCTCTAGGAAGAACCAAAGAATAGTTTTGAACTGATTTGAAACTGATGGAGCTATCCAGTATAAATATAGTTAATTTAGTCAATTAGGTCAATTAGGTTTCCTCCTGTAGTAACGCTGGACCAATAACTTATTTAAGGCATGGCTCTTAATACTGGACCTCTAGGGAAGACAGTTTAGACTGATAGAGTTAGTTTAGTTAGAACAGTCAGTTGAGAACTATTAAAGCTATCTAGTGAAAATAGAGTTAGTTTAGTTCAGGTTCCTCCTGTAGTAACCCTGGATCATTGTAGTAACCCTGAAGCTAGGAATGACCCTTATTGGACCTGTCTAGGGAGAACAGTTTAGACAGAACTGGTAGTGATAGAGCTATTCAGTATAAATAAACTTTACTTTAGCTTTCCTCGTGTATTAACACTTAGAGCAATAAGCGACAAATTTTTATAGTATGTACCTCTGTGGAAGAAATTAAAAATTAGATGTTATTATTGATTGATTTGAACATTAGTGATTTAAATATTCATTGTAGCGTATTCAAGCGCTGAATAGTTATGATCCTGGTTCATGTAACAAGAAAACTCATGGTAAAGAAGTTTTAGTCAAGTACAGAACTAATGAAGAAGTAATTCTGATTTGTATAAAAGATAAAGGTGTTTACCAGTGGAAGTCAACAGACGGTAAGTTCACATTATATCATTGCTCATTTTATAAAGCCCACTCTTTTACATTGTAATCATTACGATACGTGTCTTCTGATTGGCTAAAACACATTGAGCTATATGCTATATACTATATATCTATAGTACGTTCCAACATGTAAAACGGAGTGATATTTTCCGGAACGTTTTTGTACCAAAAAACATTTCAAAAGTTTTCGATTTATTGACGTTTTAAGAAATACAAAACCATATCAAGTGAAAATTATATTGCTCAGTCGCTTTCAATTTTCCCGCCAAACACGCATCACAACATGAACAGAACGCTTCCGGTAACCACTGTTTAGTGTGTTTGTAACTCTATCCAACCAGATTTTTGTTGTTTAAACTAGTTGCATAAATCATATCCCTCATGATTAGTGGAAACGGTTTGCTTTCGAGTTTAACATCTAACTGTAAACCAATATTTAACGTTTGCAACTTTAGTCTTTACATTTTATGGTCGAAGATACCAATTTCGAGCTTCGCACGCATAATCAAACTATGCCTATGGCATTGGTTTTATGCAGAACACAGAAATAGACTAACATAGGATACAGGATATTTTATATAGTTTTAAATAGGATAGATTAACCACCTATTTCATAGTCCTGCCTAGTCTAAGGAATTGATATCGATCATGACCTTATTCAGTCTTAACTCTCAGACTTACTCATATTCACATATAACTTGATCAACACTCTGTTTAGTTGGCTAGGATTTGATCAGCTTGATCAAGACTTGGAGTAGCTTGATCAAGACTCTACATATTATAGTCATAGTCGAAAATCACGATCAAATCCCAGTAAGATCATTAATCAAGACTGCTTATACCTAGTCATAAAACTTGAATCTTGATCTGAAACTTTATCCAGTCCTAGGACTTGGTTACTGAAATGTCATCCAGTCCTGATCACTGAAACTTTCTCCAGTCCTAGGTCTTGATCACTAAACTTTACTTGATCACTGAAACTTGATCCAGTCCTCGAACTTAGTTACTGAAACTTTATCCAGTCTTAGGACTTGATCGCTGAAACTTTCTCCAGTCCTAGGACTTGATCACTGAAACTTTATCCAGTCCTAGGACTTGATCACTGAAACTTTACTTGATCACTGAAACTTTACTTGATCACTGAAACTTGATCCAGTCCTAGAACTTGGTTACTGAAACTTTATCCAATCTTAGGACTTGATCACTGAAAATTCATCCAGTCCTAGGACTTGATCACTGAAACTTTCTCCAGTCCTAGATCTTGATCACTGAAACTTCACTTGATCAATGAAACTTTATCCAGTACCAGAACTTGGTTACTGAAACTTTATCCAGTCCTAGGATTTGATCACTGAAACTTCATCCAGTCCTAGGACTTGATCACTGAAACTTCATCCAGTCCTAGGACTTGATCACTGAAACTTTATCCAGTCCTAGGACTTGATCACTGAAACTTTATCCAGTCCTAGGACTTGATCACTGAAACTTTCTCCAGTCCTAGGACTTGATCACTGAAACTTTATTCAGTCCTAGAACTTGGTTACTGAAACCTCATCTAGTCTTAGAACTTGATCACTGAAAATTCATCCAGTCCTAGGACTTGATCACTGAAACTTTACTTGATCACTGAAACTTTCTCCAGTCCTAGGACTTGATCAATGAAACTTTATCCAGTCCTAGAACTTGATAACTGAAACTTCATCCAGTCCTAGGACTTGATCACTGAAACTTTGTCCAGTCCTAGGACTTGATCACTGAAACTTTATCCAGTCCTAGGACTTGATCACTGAAACTTCATCCAGTCCTAGAACTTGATTACTGAAATTTTATCCAATCCTAGGACTTGGTAACTGAAACTTTATCCAGTCCTAGGTCTTGATCACTGAAACTTTACTTGATCACTGAAACTTTATCCAGTCCTAGGACTTGATCACTGAAACTTTACTTGATCACTGAAACTTTACTTGATCACTGAAACTTGATCCAGTCCTAGAACTTGGTTACTGAAACTTTATCCAATCTTAGGACTTGATCACTGAAAATTCATCCAGTCCTAGGACTTGATCACTGAAACTTTCTCCAGTCCTAGATCTTGATCACTGAAACTTCACTTGATCAATGAAACTTTATCCAGTACCAGAACTTGGTTACTGAAACTTTATCCAGTCCTAGGATTTGATCACTGAAACTTCATCCAGTCCTAGGACTTGATCACTGAAACTTCATCCAGTCCTAGGACTTGATCACTGAAACTTTATCCAGTCCTAGGACTTGATCACTGAAACTTTATCCAGTCCTAGGACTTGATCACTGAAACTTTCTCCAGTCCTAGGACTTGATCACTGAAACTTTATTCAGTCCTAGAACTTGGTTACTGAAACCTCATCTAGTCTTAGAACTTGATCACTGAAAATTCATCCAGTCCTAGGACTTGATCACTGAAACTTTACTTGATCACTGAAACTTTCTCCAGTCCTAGGACTTGATCAATGAAACTTTATCCAGTCCTAGAACTTGATAACTGAAACTTCATCCAGTCCTAGGACTTGATCACTGAAACTTTGTCCAGTCCTAGGACTTGATCACTGAAACTTTATCCAGTCCTAGGACTTGATCACTGAAACTTCATCCAGTCCTAGAACTTGATTACTGAAATTTTATCCAATCCTAGGACTTGGTAACTGAAACTTTATCCAGTCCTAGGTCTTGATCACTGAAACTTTACTTGATCACTGAAACTTGATACAGTCCTAGGACTTGATCAATGAAACTTTATCCAGTACTAGAACTTGGTTACTGAAACTTTATCCAGTCCTAGGACTTGATCACTGAAACTTCATCCAGTCCTAGAACTTGGTTACTAAAACTTTATCCAGTCCTAGGACTTGATCACTGAAACTTTATCCACTCCTAAGACTTGATCACTGAAACTTTATCCAGTCCTAGGACTTGATCACTAAAACTTTATCCAGTCCTAGGATTTGATCACTGAAACCTCATCCAGTCCTAGGACTTGATCACTGAAACTTTATTCAGTCTTAGAACTTGGTTACTGAAACTTCATCCAGTCCTAGGAATTGATCACTGAAACTTTATCCAGTCCTAGGACTTGATTACTGAAACTTTATCCAGTCCTAGGACTTGATCACTGTCCTAGAACTTGCTTACTAAAATTTTATCCAGTCCTAGGACTTGGTAACTGAAACGTTATCCAGCCCTAGAACTTGATTACTGAAACTTTCTCCTGTCCTAGGTCTTGATCACTGAAACTTTCTCCAGTCTTAGGACATAATTATTAAAATTTTATCCAGTCTTAGGACTTGGTAACTGAAATTTTATCCAGCCCTAAGACCTGATTATTAAAACTTCATCCAGTCCTAGTACTTGATCAATGAGACTTTATCCAGTCCTGGGACTTGATCACTGAAACTTCATCCAGTCCTAGGACTTCATCACTAAAACTTTACTTCGTCACTGAAACTTGATCCAATCCTAGGACTTGGTTACTGAAACTTTATTCAGTCCTAGAACTTCGTTACTGAAACCTCATTCAGTCTTAGGATTTGATCACTGAAACTTCATCCGCTCCTAGGACTTGATCACTGAAACTTTATCCAGTCCTAGAACTTGGTTACTGAAACTCGTCCAGTCTTAGGACTTGATCACTGAAACTTCATCCAGTCCTAGGACTTCATCACTGAAAGTTTGTCCAGTCCTAAGACTTCATCACCTGAAACTTTACTTCATCACTGAAACTTGATCCGGTCCTAGTAATTGATCAATGAAACTTTATCCAGTCCTAATATTTGGTTAATGAAACTTTATCCTGCCCTACGACTTGGTCACTGAAACTTCATCCAGTCCTAGAACTTGCTTACTGAAACTTTATCCAGTCCTAAGACTTGATCACTGAAACTTCATCCAGTCCTAGGACATAATTATTCAAATTTTATCCAGTCCTAGGACTTGGTAACTGAAATTTTATTCAGTCCTAGGACTTGGTAACTGAAATTTTATTCGGTCCTAAGACTTGATCACTGAAACTTTATCCAGTCGTAGGACTTGATCACTGAAACTTCATCCAGTCCTAGGACTTGATCATTCAATTTTGTCCTGTCCTAGGACTTGGTTACTGAAACTTTATCCAGTCCTAGGACTACGTCATTCAATTTTTTCCTGTTCTAGGACTTGGTTACTGGAACTTTCTCCAGTCCTAGGACTTGTTTAGTGTGTTTACTGAAACTTTCTCCAGTCCTAGGACTTGATCACTGAAACTTCATCCAGTCCTAGCACTTGATCATTCACTATTATTCAGTCCTAGGACTTGATCGATGAAACTTCAGCCAGTCCTAGGACTTGATCACTGAAACTTCTTCCAGTCCTGGAACTTGATTACTGAAACCTTATCCAGCCCTAGAATTTGATCATTGAAACTTCATCCAGTCCTAGAACTTGATTATTGAAACTTTATCCAGTTCTAGAACTTGATTATTGAAGCTTCATCCAGTCCTAGAACTTGATTATTGAAACTTTATCCAGTCCTACGACATGACCAAACCTTTACTATAGAGATAGGACTTGATCAAAACTTTATTCAGTCCTACTAGAACATGTCTGGGCGACATCGAACCTTACGCGGAGCTAGTGCTTGATCATGATTATATTCAGTGATCTCAGTCTTAGGTTTTCATCAAATAGTATAAAGTCTGTATATATATTCTAATTTTGAAATACAATGCCGTATATTCCTTTTTCTCCAGGCGCAAAGAATACAGTTGGTGAATTTTTCAACCCTGGTCTTAATTGTTCTGATATTTTGGACAAACGTGAAGACGCCAAAGATGGATTTTACTGGATCACTTTAAAACGTTCAAATATAAAGGTTGCAGTTTTCATTCACATTTTATTTTTATTTGCACAATTTTTTCACCATATCTTATCATTGTATTTTTTCTTCCTTTCATTTTTCAAATTGTTTTTCTAAAAACGCTCTGGTTAGAGAGTTCCTTTGGACGGGTTTAACCATGATTTGGGTAAATTTATGCAGGAAATCCTGGTTAGGTTTCCCAGCTGACTATGCTAGGTCGACGTACAACCAGGCTCCTTGTTACATTAATACATTTGGCTCCTGGTCAACTCAAGAAACAATGCTATTTTTCTTTAACCAGGAAAGTTCTACCAGAATGTGTCAGTGTGAGTAGTTTCCACCTTTTCCAAAAATTTATCTTCTCTCTGTAAAGGTATTCTGCGATATGACGACAGATGGTGGAGGTTTCATGTTGATCGGTCGAAAAAGTAATCCCGTCACGTGGACAGTTCCATCAAGTAATGTGACAGTTAAGCCGTACGGATTACCTCATTGGTCGAGCTCTCTCGGTGATGCACCAATCCTGGACTTCAGAGTGCAATTGGCGACTAGGGAGGATTTTAAAGCAACTAAAGCACACTGGTAGATTTAAAGATATTTAAATCATATAATCAAGTCTTGCATATCAGTATCTTATTAAATTAAGAACTTTCGTTACACTAGGACCAAACAACACAGGCTATTGGTGACACATTGGTTAATGCCTGTGCCTTTCTTTTCTATGACCATGGTTCGATTCCTACAATATGTTGTTGTTTGATCATAATTTCATCTTAGTCACATGTGAGAAGAGTGCTCAAAACACCGCAGGTTTTCTCTGGGTACTCTGGTTTCCTTCTGTAGAAGCACTGAATCAATAAGGGATAGCCCATACTTGTCCTCTAAGATGAGCAGATAAAAACTGATAGAACTAAAACCTTTATTTAAATTGGGTCGAGTAACATGTCCAAACTTTTACTAAAGTTTGTTATCAAATGAATGGCTATGTATAAATTTAGGTCCTATAGATTACAATCAAAACGTCCATTGAAGAATTTGATGATGAATACTGCTGGATGTGATCAAAGATCAGCTGGAATTGGAAACATTGCTTACGTTAAAGATCTTCTGACTGAGAGTATTGTTACTACAAAGCTACGATGCTCCAAATTTGGTTTTGCTTATCATCCTTTGGTAAAATTTGGATGGGTATGTATTTCAATCATGTACTTTGAATGTTCATCCCTATCCTACGTTTTCTGCACAGTGAATCACGTGGATTGTGCTAGAAGCCCAACTTGTATTCAATTCAATCTTCAATTTTCAGCATAAGATGAATTCATGTTTGCAAAAGCCATGTCCATGGGGCTTTGCTTTTCTTGATGTTGTAAAGCATCAAGTCGATTTCTACGGAGGCTTTAGGTGAGTCTTCCTACTGCGCGATCAAATAAGACCACTTACAATCGACAGCTACATTCTACAATGCGTCATTATTTCTAATATATACTAAGGACATTCTTCAATACAGTTTCAGCACTACAAGAAACATTTCTGGCATGGAATACAAGGCAACTGCTTCTGTGGGATGCGACAATGGATATGTAAGGGCATCACCACAAATGTTTCTACTTCTGACTATTCAGCCTTACTACAACTTGATTGATTTGAAATTGTTTATCATTAGTTGAAGTTGTAGATGCACGTGTAGAAATATATTTCATGCCAATATCCCTGCTGGAAAAGCGTTATAATGTTATAAGACTCTGCATGCAGTAGGCTGAGCAGGGTACATTGGTCAGTACGACTGTAAATATATATGCCTGTCCATGGTAGTACATTCTCAACTCTATTCTGTTGATCTCCTGTGCTGTGTTTGATTACCTAAAAACTCGAACAGCTAATCCAGTAAAACAACTTATATTATATTTGATAAGGACAAACTTCTATTTTCATACATAGCAAATTCCATTTAATGTTTAAGATTAATTTAGATTCCTCATCAAACACTGCCACGTTTTTAACCATATAAAGGGTGGACAGACCTTTTGTCCAAAGATATAAATTTCTCTTTGTAAAATTAGTGTTGTGGTTGCTACGGCCCTGCGGGTGGTACAAAAGATTACTGTGCTGAAAATTGTAAAGCTATTAATGGTGGTACTGTTACGAAGAATGTGTTCACGTGGTTTTGGGTGAGATCCAGTCTTCCTAAGAGACTTTGGAAGAAATGCATGGATTATCAAATCAAGAGAGATGATGGAAAATTGATCTCGTATAAGCTGGTTGGACACAGTGTTATTCCTGTTGAGGTAAATATGTCAAGCTATAAAATTTATGAAATCCTGTAACTGGATAAAATTAAATCAAGCCCTAGAACAGTATGGGTGACGTTTTCATCAAAGCCTAGAACTGGATAAAGTTAGGATCAAGTCCAAGGGCATGATGAAGTGTTAAAATGGTCTGATAGAATTTCATAGAAATTCGGAGTCTTTGTTGGTTCCATTCCAGTCTGCACCTGCCCATATAGGCATCTTCAGATTAGAACATTTAATAAAGGATGGCAATCGGCAAGAATATCACAATGTTACATCAATGATTTCAATTGTGCAAAAATTGTTATATTGCGTATTGGTTAATATATATGAATAAACAGAATCAATAATTTATATAGAGAATAATACATGGTGCGCGGAAATACCTGATTTATTTCGAGTGTTGAATATGATATCTCACGAGTGAGCGCAATTATTATATAAAGGACAGTCTTTTCAAAAAAAAATAAAAAAATAAAAAATCCATTTTCATAAACTTCAAAAGCGATAATTTTCACATGTGAGATTATCATAAATAATCTCACATGTGAGATTATCAGTTTTATCAGTGCTCGAAATCTCTATAAAGCACTATACTTTATATAATAGGGTCGCTGCAATAAAGACACAACACTTCTGCACGATGGGGTAAGTTTTGATTTAAATCTGAAATATATATTCTGTTCATTGGATAATCAGGTTTCAATAATACTGAACTAGAAGCTTAAGACACAGGAACGATTAATAATTATTATTATACTTAACCTTTATATATTTAATTATGTTTTAGATTGTGGTCGTACCAGACTCCTCTACCGCGAAGAAATTGCCTGCTGTTGATGGTTTACTGGAATACCGCAAGGACAAGCAAGAACTTTATGTAAGATCAAACAAAACATGGAACGTATTGGCCCCAGAGAACAAGGTAGGCATGTTAAATCAAATCACACCTGATTGGTCAGTGTCTGTCTGTCTGGTCTGTCTGGTCTGTCTGGTCTGTCTGGTCTGTCTGGTCTGTCTGGTCTGTCTGGTCTGTCTGGTCTGTCTGGTCTGTCTGGTCTGTCTGGTCTGTCTGGTCTGTCTGGTCTGTCTGGTCTGTCTGGTCTGTCTGGTCTGTCTGTTCGTCTGCCCGTCGTCTGCTCCGTCTGTCTGTTCGTCTGCTCCGTTCGTCTGTCTGTCTGTCTGTCTGCCCGTCTGTCTGCTCGTCTGCTCCGTTCGTCTGTCCGTCTGTCTGCCCGTCTGCCCGTCTGCCCGTCTGCCCGTCTGCCCGTCTGCCCGTCTGCCCGTCTGCCCGTCTGCCCGTCTGCCCGTCTGCCCGTCTGCCCGTCTGCCCGTCTGCCCGTCTGCCCGTCTGCCCGTTCGTCTGCTCCGTCTGTCTGTCCGTCTGTCTGTCCGTCTGTCTGTCTGTCTGTCTGCCCGTCTGTCTGTCTGCCTGTCTGTCTGTCGTTCGTCTGCTCCGTCTGCTCCGTCTGTCTGCCCGTCTGCTCCGTCTGTCTGTCTGCCGTTCGTCTGTCTGTCTGCTCCGTCTGTCCGTCTGTCCGTCTGCCCGTCTGTCTGTCTGTCTGTCTGTTTGTCTGTCTGTCTGTCTGTCTGTCTGTCGATTTAATGTTTTTTCCTGCTTATTTGGCACCTTTGTTTTAGATTCTACAAGACATGAAAAAGTTAAATTTAGATAAAGTCAAGCCAAATTTTAATAAAGAAAAGAAAATCGTAAGTTATCTTGGCATAAAAAATTCTCTGGACTTTTTTGGTTGTTTAATTACAGTCTTGACTTACTTTACCCACTGTTACTCTGTTAGAATGTAAATCAAACTATAGATTAAAAAATACTATTTACTAAATTTAGTTTACAATTCACCGATGTTTTTGTTTTAGATTATACAGGAGACGAACAAAAAATACAAGTTAAATTTGGATAAGATTAAGAAACTCGAGCAAAATTTGAACAATGAAAAGAAAATCGTAAGTTACCTAATTTGGTTTTACGAGAGCCTCTCCGCCTCCGGCTGCAGTTCGCTTCCACTGCAGATCTATTAAAATATCAAAGACTGAAGAACTTATCGATCCAGATGGATGTATATATGAATATATTTTAATTATTTTTGACTGGACCGATGGCGGTGTTTTCCATTCCGAGAAATTGGCGTTATTGTTAAATAAACCTCATCTCATTAAATGGAGTCGTAGACTCCTCATCTCATTAAATGGAGTCGAATTTTTCTTGTTTACAGTTTAAAAACCAATTTTCAACTGCCTTCCCAAGACTAAAACCATACTAAACCAATCAGGTTTACCTGGTCCGTTTACTGTTTGGTTTAGGTTAACCAAAAGATGAACCAGTTGACGAATTTAATTAAGAAACACGACAGTTCAATCGCTAAACTGAATCGTAAGTATACTGGTTGCTGTCAATTTTGTCTGTAATATCATCAGAATCTTTTTTATTTACTGATTAAGTCGAGAAAAGATCAGGCTTTTAGCTGTCAATTCAAAAACTCATTAATAATTCATAAGCTTTCAGTTTGGCAAATCATGTCAACCATAATATGTCATGTGAAGTGGCTTTATACCTGATAAAACTCATCTTCATTAGTATTCCTTATATAAAAGCTCATCCTAATTCGTATAAGAATAAAGAATACGAATGAGACGTTTTTGAAGCCGTTCAATAAACTCGCAGTACGTGTTTATTAGGTCTAATACCATACATGCTGCGCGCTCGTGGTTTTAAACCTAATAAAACACTCCTGCTCGTTTATTAAACAATACATTACCTTTTTTGTATCCTACGATCAATAATGGCCCAATACGATCCGATGAAAAAAGAGTGGTCGAAATCACATTTTCCACCTTTGGGAATTAAACGTCCTTCGAATTTTCAACCATTTGCCCAAATGATGGTTGCCTATTTGTGCAACGTTCAGCATTGCCAGTTCAGTCTGCAAATTTCCTGTTTCATGAAAGGTTCTAACCACCAAATTTCGTTGTAAAATCGCGATTTTAACTAGAGCTGCTCCCGATTAATCGAATTTTTTTAGCAATCGATTATTCTTAACAATAATCGGATCATTGAGAACAACCATGCCCTGCGTGATATTTACCTAAACCTTTTTTCTGGAATTAGAAGAATGCGAAGAGATAAGCAGTCAATTTAAGATGCGCCTTTTGAAACAAGTCATTATTGCAAAAAACGGTGGTGGGAAAAATATTTCATGATGTTTACTTTTCAAGATGTCACGTTTTCTCGTTAATTATGTCTCGTTTTGGGCGTGTGATGATTTAATTTATTCAATACGATTAATCGATATTAATCGATTGTTGGCAGCGATTAATCGATTACGAAAATATTTCGATGGGAGCAGCTCTAATTTTAACCTTTCTTAAATTTACCAAGACTTGATAAATAGCCCATGGGTTACGCCATCTTATTCTTAAATATGAATCCGAAATGAGAATAATTTGAATAGGCAGACAATAGCTTTGCGCTCAACTCCCAATGGTGGAAAAATGCTTTTTCAGCCGGCAATTTTAATCGTAACGTATTGGCCATTTTTTGATCGCAATGATACAAAAAAGGTATCATTTGACAGCTAAAAGATTGATCTTTACTCGTGTGAAAAAAGCAAATATGTAACTTAAATAATAAACGCACGACAACATGCTAAAGTTGGATTACCTTTTTTTGATACACCCTGTATATTGCAGATTACAGATTACAGGGCAACTCAATACAGACAATAATCAATACTCAATAGTTTACTTTAGTTCAGCATATATCACGTTTTATACCACACTATCAATAAGAACACATTTACATTAATTTCGTATTAGGGACCGGTCATAAAGTATGTGTACTGGGGGGTGGAGGGTATTCCAAAATACTACCATAAAATTTGGCACCCCCCCGAAAAGGGTCGGAAAATATTTAATACCCCCCTCAAAGGTGATGAAATGTTTCGTACCCCCCCCCCCCCCACCCAACCAATCACCCTCCCCCCAAAAAAAACATGAAACAAATATAAATGCCAGGAACGTAACATAATCTGTTACAAATTGTTATTGGTAATCCAAGTTTTGAGCATTTCCATAAATTTAATAGTGCTCTTTTACACCACATGTATCCAATCCGTACTTTTGTATGCTTGCCAGTATTCCATTAATAGGACTTGCCTGACTATCTTTTCCGTACCTAATAATAAAGTCAAAAGAGGTCCCGGCCATGCGCATTATTTATGATATATCAACAGAACGTCGTGACGTATTTCATATCTTTTTCAATATTTAAATCATTCTAAACGAGTAGGGGAGCTGCCCGACGGTAAAATTACGTAATCAAAGACTGTTCAGGTTGCAGAGATGTCAAACTAATAGGTTCCGATCGAGACACTTTCCGATAAATGCTACTGTGCTACATTGCAATTTAACTATTATAAGAACATACACTCAATTTTATTAAAGTATTAAAGTTTGTAGTTTTAATCATAGACTCATTTTTTGTTTCGCACCCCCCGCAAATGTCGTAATTCGTCTCATACCCCCCCAAAGGTTAGATAATTTGTTTCGTACCCCCCCCAACTTACCCTCCACCCCCCCAGTACACATACTTTATGACCGGTCCCTTAGCTATCTCTAAACTTGATATTTCCGGCCCGCACCTTAACATGCAATTGCTTACCAACATTTATAAGATAGCCTTTGTTTTAATTTACAAAACTTTACATAAAGGGTTACATAAAGAATGCACCGAATATATATGGTTGAAAGAAAGCAACAGAAACCAGAAATATTCGTCCAAGAAAGATATCAAATGTGACAAAGGTCTTT
Source organism: Trachythela sp. YZ-2020 (assembly GCA_016169945.1). NCBI lineage: Eukaryota > Metazoa > Cnidaria > Anthozoa > Malacalcyonacea > Clavulariidae > Trachythela > Trachythela sp. YZ-2020. Next base: position 4,232,323 of record JADLSH010000379.1, on the reverse strand, counting down.
CTGGATGGTACAGGTTTGGCGGGGGAGCTGGGACCAAAATGCCGACAACATGTGTACCTAAAAGCAGATGTGGAACGCATGGCTCAGGTTGGATGAATGGTGCTCACCCTACAGTTGCTGAAGGCAAGGTGACCAGGAAAGTATGTTACAGTTGGAAAAAAGGTTGTTGTCAATGGTCAAATCACATCGAGGTTGTTAACTGTGGTCAGTATTATGTCTACAAACTAAGCCGACCTTCTGATTGTCATTTAAGATATTGTGGATCAGATAATTGAACCGACCACCTGCACATTAGTCATTAGAGTCAGTTACATTAACGAACTTATGCGCTAGATATGTTGAATCAGCCTGAATTATGTTATGATATTTTGTAAGGTTTGATTTTTTGGGTGATTTCTTTTTGTTTTCTAGTTTAAAATTCATATAGGCCTACTAGAGTCATAGAAACTTATTAAGACATTCGGAATATCAATGAACAAATGAATTAATGAAATAAGAAACAGTTCATTATCGTTGTTAAACGTATTGACTATATTGTAGAATGTAGTATTAGAAAAGTGAGCGAAATATATAATCTGCACTTTTCGGGGAAATAACGTGTGATACTATTTAAACTAGGTTAAATTTAATCTACTACAGAAAGTGGAACGTGGGACTGGGAGGGTGTTTTAAAGTGCTACTGTGACAAAATCATCGAAAATGATCCCTTTTCTTCTAGCAATAGTGAATAGGTTTATTATCGTACCAACGTGTAAAATTGCGGACCAACTTGATTAACAAACGCGGAGTTATGAGCATTTGAAATGTCCAAAATCGCTGTCCGCCATTAGTTTTACCAGAGCGCCAGTCTTTTGCCAATGCGCCAGTTTTTCCAGATCACCAGTTTGCCTGAGTGCTAGTTTTGCCAGAACGCCAGTTTTCCAGTTTTGCCAGAGCGCCAGTTTTGCCAAGATGATAGATGAAGAGTGGTGATGAATAAAGTTCTACTGTTCCCAAAGTTATGTAAAATAACTGAGTTGCATTATTTCTTTTCAATGTATTAGTTCAAACAAAAATATTCCAATTTTCCTACTTTGCTATTTACAATTTGTTTTAGAAAAGTTCTACAAGTTTAAACTTTTTCTGACGAGGCTTTTTGCAATTTTATTGAATTCTTCTCGATTGTCACGCCACATTTTCTAAATGAGAAGAAAAGAGAATAATTTTGCCAGCCAGTGCAAAGCTGATGTAGTGAATGGTGAATGGTGATTAATGCTTGTGTTGTAAGTCTAACTTTGTTTAAGTATGGATTGAGAAATAATAGGATCATGACTTGCAGAGGTAACATGTGTTTCTGAAGGGGGCGAGGGAATGACAATTAATGGGTCCAGAACATAGGATTGGGAGGCCATCTCCGGGACCATTTCGTTTCCAAATACTGGGGGCCCACTGGGAATTGGGTTACGAAAAGCTTGATGCTTAAGGATTGAATAAATTTCTGTCAATGTGAAGCAGAAGGAATAATTTATACAATAAGATGATGACTATGATAGGTCAAAGTTGAAGGTGCAAAGGGACATGACACACCAAGGATACAAAACAAATTTATAAAGGTATGTAACAATAACATCAATGCTGGACGAAACTCTCCTGGGGAACCACTTGTCACATTGACCCAAATCAAGTCTTTACAGGGACACACTTTCTAGGTATTGTAGGTCATTTTACATACCGATGCATCCACATTCGCTCCACTTTCATCATTTGGTTCTAGATAATGAAACATCGATAATGGTAGTGTGAAATATTCAACTGAATATAGGTAGGTTTCCAGTCATTCCAACCTCCGCTGGCAGGAAATCGGGAGGTTAGCAATTTCACTGTTAATTTTTCCGAACCTTTGTATTTTGCCTCTAGAATGTGTTGCCGTTGGGCTTAGACTACAAATGTTGTAAAAATTTTACTACCAATTTTAAACTTGTCTTGTTAATTTTTGTTTTAAAAGGGTGATTTCTTCACCTTTCTTCATTGATAGTGCTGGCAAAACGCAACGTACATGCATTGTTAACTAGAAAGTTTTCATTTTAAACTGATTTTCTTAACGATAAGTGGATTTTTCTGAAAAATCAGGACGTTCACATTGAAATCGGGAGGAACGTACGGAATCGGGAGGTCAGTAGCGGTCAGTTTCTCAAAGCCTTTGAATGATAGCTGATTAACTGTGTAACAAAGTTGTATCAATGATTTTGAAACCACGAAAGCCTTGAAAGGCTATAATTTAAGTAAATTTGCATGAAATTTAACCCAAAAAGGTTTTAAAAACTGAGATTTGCAGCAACAAAAGGGTGGTTGTATGTTGGCAACGGCCTAAGTTCGCACCCCAAATATTTCGCGAAGTGTCGGTCACTGCGACAGGTGCCTACAGTTGTTGATATATAATGTTATTTCTTTTCAATATATGAAGTGGTTTTGTATTTGTTGGCCAATAAACAGGATTGAGAGATGTACGGTAGTTTGATTTTGTTGCTCCTATAAGTGTCAACAATTCTGAAGTTTACCACCATCTGGTGCCTTGTAATGCTTAAGGTACGTTCACACACAGCGATTTGTCGGGCCGATTTTAGGTTTTGCTGAATGTTAATGACGAATATTTTCAGTTGATGATGTCACCAGATGACGTTTGCCACGTATTTTTCAAATATCATTAACGTGCATCTGAAATCGGCCCGACAAATCGCAACGTGTGAACGTACCCTTACGAAACCACACAATAAATTAACTTTGTTGCAATAAATCTGCCACATTTGACTTCGCGTCAATAAATTATATTTAATACCTGCAAGCATGCTAACAACTGACAGTAAAATTTTCTCCACAGATTGTACAGGACTCCATCTTTCCGCACTTGTCTCATAACCCATCGGGTCATCGCCAGGAGCGTGGAGAATTGAAATACACACTCGGCCATCGGGGTACACTGGCGAAATTTGACAAGAATATATTTATTTAGTATATGAGCATGCTTTAGTGTTTTAGGGCCTGTTTACAGGGGGGAGGTGAGACTTACCTGGCAACAAGGACGGCGAGAGGGGTGCAGGGGGGATACCCGGGGCCCGGGCTGTTCAGAGGGCTAGTGTTTTGGCCTTTCTATAAGCATTAGCTTAACAGAATTTGAAACAAATATAGTCAGACTAGTGTTTTGGCCTTTCTATGAGCATTAGCTTAACAGAATTTGAAACAACTATAGTCAGACCAGTGTTTTGGCCTTTCTATAAGCATTCGCTTAACAAAATAACACGTTATGACTATGTTTATAACAAGAAAAGCTAAGAAGGAAATCTAAACACTTTGTTTAAAAATTTCTTAGAGTTATTCTCAGGGCTCCGTTTCGTGCGCTAAATTATTTCTGTCGCGAATCTCGTGCAAACTCTTGTTCTCATTTGACCGGGGCTTAAGGATGTTCGCGTCACATGTTTAACTTTATGCCATTATGGGCACCTATTTATATAATATATCATACATTTCTGGATAAATGGCATAATAGGACCATAACTGCGCTATTAGATCATATACATATGTATTTTGCGCTATATAAATTTTAATTATTATTATTATTATAACTGCATGTCAGCCAAACACCAACTTTGTGAAAAGTTGAAATCTGGGCAGAAAGTGAGGGGAAAGTGCATTGTCTGGAATAACAATAAAAATGGCTTTTTTCGTGGTTATGATTTTTCTTCAGAACTCGTCTCAGAATGCGTCAAATGCTGTTCTAGAGACCCTAGAAATTCAAAATTTCTCCGGGGGAGCATGCCCCCGAACCCGCCTAGCATTCTCGCACCATTGGCGGTCGTATTCCGATTCCGAATCTGTTTGTTTTGCCCGTCCAAAGTCAAAACTCTGGCTACGCTACTGGACTGAGAGAGTGAGGGGGGCCCGTGACTGGCTCTCGCCTGGCAAGGCAATTAAGTCACTCGCCATGCCAGGACAAAGAAGCGATCCGTTCATATATAGAACCGAGTTATCATGTATTTGTCCGCTGAATACATTGTAATTACGTCCTCTTTTATGCACTTTTGAGGGCTAGGTTATTTATCAAAATAGGAAAACAAAGGAAACATGCTGATGCTTTGTTGGCGAGTTACGCGGGAAATGTGTTTACATGAAAAATATTTATCTTGCCTAGGTGAGATCCCGCGTCTTTCTGCTGGGATCTCGCCAAGGCAAGTTATCCGGTTGCGTCATGTAAACAGTCACCCAAGTTTCTATAAGAGCCAGGATCTCACCGTTGCGGGGTAACTCGCCTTACCAGGTAACTCGCCCCCATATAGACAGATCCTAAATAATGTTATGCAATTAATTCTACTGCAAAATAATATTCTAATAAAATTTGTTCGTACCATTAGGATGAAACATGTCCGAGACAAATCTCATTTTTGGAGGACTTAATGGATAATCAGTTGGAAAGACAATTTTTGCTGTGAAAATTCCGTCCTCAAAAGGTGTGCCTTCAGGACCCCTGCAGAGAAAATGTTGAACTATTAATCTGGACATTTTTTAACGAATTATGGCAGCTTATAATAAGGTATGTATGTGCAGTGATGTTTTGCAAATTATAAAAGTGGGGGATTGCTCATGACAGTAAATTTGGGCGTGCCCTCTGGTTGTCAAAGTAAATGGGCCTGTCCTAGACATAGCTAAATCGGTAAATAACTTAAAAAGTATGTCACCTTCATCGTCAGATATTCTTTGAACGGGCCCGTAGTGGAAAGTACACTTTGGCTGCCGCAGGAGTCTGCCACAAGTCCACACCTTTCACCCTGCCGCAATACCGCTGAACATTGACCTCTAACTTGTTAGCCATAAGTCCATGACATGCAATTGCATTATACTCTGATTTAGTTTAGTTTTACTTTAGTTTATTATGTTTACCACTCTGAGGTGGACGAGAAGCTTTAACAGGTTTCACAACCCAATTGACAAAGGTTCCGAGGGTTAGTTAGTAAAGGTTAGTGCCTAAGGGTTAGTTTTTCGTGAGGGAGGAAAACCGGAGTACCCGGAGAAAAACCCTCGAAGCAACCAATCTCAACTTACATGAGTTAATCAAGCACAGGGACGTTACCCAACCGCAATGGTAATTTTACTGCTTATGTGCTGCAAAATTCTGCAGCATCAGCAATTTTCAAAATTTGCCTGCCACAGGAGATCTCCTGTTAAAGTGCCAAACTTTCCACTATGGGGCCAGACTAACTTGGCAGGTTAAACAACTACAATCCAATTATCAAAGCGAAAATAGTGCAGTGATGAACAGCGTTTGGCATTTATAGACTTTGTCAGGGGGAACAGCATTCCCCCAGTGAAAAGTTGGGGGACAGCATTCCCCTGGAAAATATATCACTGTGTGTGACTTGACAACCTTAAAGAACATGGGAAATCATATCTGGGTGTACAAACTACTTCTGTGACTACATGCCAAGAACGCTGTCCCCTTGATGAGTAAAACTGTCTTGTGTAAGACATAGTTGATAGTGTTTGTGGATGGATTGTTTGAACGAAAATTTGTATACATTTTTAGACCTAGCCAGGAGCACTTGCAAAAAATGCAACCTTTGGCTTTAAGGCCCTCTGGCAGGAATCGAACAGTAACAAACTACTGGGCACACTTGGGTGCATTGCAGCTTAATGGGTTAACAAGAGACATGGACAGATAGAATTGTTAACTCACTGATGCTCAACATTATTCCTTTGACAAGTAAAATTGTCTGGCATTAGACAGAGTAAAATAACAAAGTGGGGCATATTAGGGTTTTGTTACAACATAGGGCATTAGGGCAGATTGCAGCTCAATGGGTTAAGGCAAGCATGACAGACTTACATGATTAAAGCCTCCCACTCAAAAAAATTCTCCTCATTTACTGGACCTAAAAATACACAACGACATTAATTGATACGTATAGGTTATATGAGGGATGAGGTGATATCAGTTTTATCACTCTAGGATGATATCATTATTATCACGAGTGAGCACAGCAAACGAGGGACAATTATGATATCGTACCGAGAGATAAACTGATATCACTGAGTCACGAGTGTGATAACCTTTTTATCACATCTAGTGCCTTTATCAGGGTGATAAGTGGCGGGAAATAAAAACAATATCATCCCTGGGGACATATCGTTTTTATGTCACCCTGTTACCGCGCTGATAAAGGCACAAGTACGTGTAAAATTATTTATATCGATCTATTAATAATTAAACTAACAAATATGTAAATATTGTCCATTTGTTACCTGCGATTATGCCTTCTGGGGGATTTAGGGTTAATTCTGTAAAATACGAGATATTTTTAATACGATACTGTAAGCTCCAGTTTATGGGGATTAAGCACTTTTAATACTCCCTAGACTCTTTCAATAGTACAAGAGTATATACGTGTATAAGCATATTAGCATAATAATATATAGTATAGAAATTGTACATACGTTTGTACTCTGCCATAAGCCGTTTTAGTGCAGCCCCAGCCATCTCTAAATAGTAAATTCTATTGCTTATATCTTATTGAGCTTGGTTATATAAAATCAAGCCATTTTGAGCAAAAGATCAACAATTCTGCATCGTTGAATAACACTTGAAATTCCCGATCAATTTTGCAAAACCAAAATAACAACAATGTCAACGTGTGCTCCCGAGGAGTTTACGAAGTTTTCCGATACTCAGCTGTATAGATCCCCGGATTATCTTCAAAACAAGATGACGACTCCAACATCGCAACTTTTGCCTTTGGGTGAGAAAAATTGTTGCTTTTCTTGTGTTATTGTTTGTTTTGACTTTTATAAAAGTTCTGTTTAGATCGTTTTCATGTGATTCTTGTATTAAGGCCTAAATATTTCATCTTTGTGGGCAATTTTGTTGATTTTTAGTCAACTTTTCCAACTTGACATTAATTACACGTGTTTCTAACTTTCTATTAAATATCTAAAATTAAATTGGTACAAAGTTGTTCTAAAAGGTTGTTCTATGTTCTATAGAATTAATCGACAAATGTGTGGGATCAAAAATTCATATAATAATGAAGAGTGACAAAGAAATTGTTGGAACATTACTTGGTTTTGATGATTTTGTCAGTATCCTTTTATAAATTTTGAAAAGTAGTGAACACTCGACACTGTAAAAAAGTGGAAAAAGAAAAATGGGAGGAAAAGGGGGAGTTTGAAGCTGTAGTGATCGTGTGATTAAAGACTAGGGCAGTTTTCCATGGCCGGATTTTGAGGGGAGGTGCACACCTCCCCTGCCAGGGTGCATTCCATGTAAGCTCTACCCCGGAGATACGCCGACATTTACGATAGTTCACGCCAATACATTGGAGATTTTCAATTTTGGGGGACCAAGATCCATGTTATAATGGCTAACCTGGCATGTCTTATATACTGTTAACATCATATTCTTGAAGTTATAAGTTGTAAATATACATATGACAATGAATTCAGGCACAAACCTGGCTCCCCTGGGATCGTTTTGCACCTCCCCTGAGAATTTTACACCTCCTCTGGAAATTCATGCACTTCCCCTTGAGAAAAGTGAAATGATGGATTAAAGTCAAAATTTAATATTGAATAAGAACAAAACTATTACAACCAACTTCCCAAGTTTGATCAAACACAATGTCAATTGGATGAGTTATATGGTCATAATTCATAAATACATCGATTGATAACTTGCAATGGGATGGTAAACGATTGAAATGGCAAAATGATTTCGATTCACTGAAGCAGTTTGTTAAAGAAGTTGTCGGGCTCGAAGGGAAATGGTCTTTGCCAGGAGGCGGCTCAAAGAAATTTAAATCAAACTGTGAGCAAATCCAGTTGACCTGGTATTACAAGAAACAACAGACATTGCTCTTCCAAGGTAAGGATGGCGATATTTTAAAGGAAGAACTGATAAGTTTACAAAAATGGGCTCAAGTAAACAAGTCAGAGTCGTCTTTGTGTGTTATTGACTCGGACAATGAAAACTGGGAAGGCAATCTTAATGCTAAAGAAAAGTCTTAACAAGTCTTCGCCGGACAGTAGCTGCAATTGCGGCTGTAGATTAATAGCTGGAAGGCGCAGAGCTAGAAATTGTCATATTGCAAAAGCAAATAGAGTTGGCCACAAGAAAGCTAACATTATGAAACAAATTATTCCGATCAAACTACACAAATAATATCACATATACAGAAGTGCTTTTCTCAAAATGTGCCTGTGCCTGTTGATAAGACAGAGCAAAATAATAACATTGCTATACAGAATCATCCATGCATCTCCCCCATAACAACGACGTTGAAAACTACAACTCAGAAGCAGACTAATGACGTAAACAATCTGGGACCCTCTTCAACTCGATCCCCAAAACCATCTTCTATGCCCAATTGGGTAGCTAACCTGCCCCTAATAGAATTTCCAATATCGCCTAGACAAACTATAAGTATTTAATAATAGCACCAGCATGATCGGCCAAGCGTTAAAAATAACGCCAACAATTATGCAAAATTCAAGCCTATTAATGTGCAGATCACGTCCCCGCGGAATCCCTTGGTCAAGAACCAATCACGCCGGTCTCCTTTTCGGTGGCGATCTCAGGACAGATTCCCCCCTCGTCGATTACGGCCGAACCACATATGTGCAGACCACCGGTCTTATCAACCAGTTGAAGGCCCCTTTACGGACAGATTACGAAACAGACTGGTTGAACCATTTACATCTTGTACGCTGTTTGACAAGAATGAGATAAATTTCGCGAGGAACATGCTAATAGTTTTAAACACACTTGTCAACTCCGGCAAAATTTGGTACCAGTCAGTATCTCTAAACAAATAACACACGTCTCAAGTCTCTGGTTTCGCTCTCCCCAAGTTTACATTTATTAACATATGCAGTTTGGCAAAAACAAAAAAACTGTGTACGGGCCGCAGCAGCACTCGAGACTGATTTAGTCCATAATGATATTGATGTCTGTGTGGTCACAGAAACCCACCTTAAACTTGATATGTCAGATAGTGTGGTTAACATACCTAACTATAGATGCTATTTTTAGAAGAGACAGAAATTGGGGTGGGAGAGATGCAATCTAAAGGCGGAGTGGCAATATATGTCCGAAATAACCTTAAGGTTATCGATATTTACCAATCTGTATGAACTTATTTACATTTTACTCCTGCTGCCTACAGGGAATCGTATGCTAGTATGCGGTCTTTACCATCCGCCCAGCACAATTACTTAGAGGATGATCTAATGGAATATTAAGTATCACTGATGATATTTTGGATAATTATCCTGATACTGTTATTGTTTGTGGGGGTGATTTAAGTCGTTTGAATATAAGTAAACTCGAAGAACTATCCGGTTGGGATGCAATGGTTGATTTCCCAACTAGAGGTAACGCGTGTCTGGATAACTGTTTGACAAATAGGAGAGATTTATTTTCAAAGTGCATTCCATTCAATGTGTTAATTAAGACAGATCACACAGGAGTTATTTTACAAGCCGGAATCAAACTCAAGCCAATGCGCCAAAAGGTAAAAGTTTGTGATTGTAGAAAGCATCGTAAAGAAGATTTTTATAGAGCTTTAGCAGGAGAAGACTGGAACGATGTCTTGAGAGCAACTAATGTTGACGATGCTGTAGATATCGTATCATATGGATAAATGCATGCCTACAAAGACAGTATCAATATCTTCACGTGACCCTTACTGGATGACTCCATTGGTGAAATCAATGTTAAAAACAAAATCAAAAAGTTCTCCTTATGACATGGAGAAACTGAACTTAATGAATAAGAGGATTTCTGACGTGATTGGTCAGAATAGACGAAATTTCAAGGATTTAGTGGGTAGCAAAAACTGGTGGTAAAATGTTGACAACAAGTCCCAGCGATGTGCCTCATCATCTAGAGTCACATTAAATAAAACATCGCTTTTACAAACCTTAATGACTACTTCAGTGAACTCTGCTATGACGATAATAATTACGTGGAACCAACGCCCTTAATCGAACAGGAAGTGTGGAACAGCCTTAAGAAAATTAAAAGGACTGCGACAGGTCCAGACATTATTCCTTATTCGATATGGAAAGACCACGCGGAAATTTTTACGGAGGTTATCACGAAGGTTTGGAATCTGTCATTTATCAACATTTACTTGGCCAAAGTCCTGGAAAAGAGCTAACATTAACCCACTGCCAAAGGTTGATATTCCGGAAGTAGATGGCGACTTTCGAGGAATAAATGTAACACCGGTAATTGCAAGAGCGTTCAAAAACGTAGTTTACAACAGTCATGTTAAATATAAGCTATAGAAGCGTCTATGTCACCAACGCAATTTGCGTATAGAAATGGAGGAAGCTGTACTAATGCTTTGTTGGCCATCCAACATGAAGTGCTTAGCTATTTAGACAACAGTAATTGTAAAGCAGTGAGACTGTTTTCAATGAGTTTCAGCAAAGCGTTTGGTTCCGTGAGACATATACTCGTACATGAAAAGTTGAAAACCGTACCGTTAAATCCATACATCATAAATTGGTACGTAAGCTTTTTAAAGGACAGGCAGCAAAGAGTTGTCTATAATGATTTCTATGGAGAATGGAAATTTGTCGACAAGGGAACTACACAAGGAAGTGTCAGCAGTCCTTTATATCACTTTAATATTTTCCGTAATGATCTTGAGATAAATTTGGATGATGAAAATGCTCTTTTTAAGTATGCCGATGACTCGAATATTGTGGTATCGATATGGACTGATGGTATTGACAAGTCAACGGACGCAGTTGGACAGTTTGTATGTTGGTCTGAGAATAACAACATGATTAGTAATCCAAGTAAATGTAAGGAGCTAACTATTCGTAAGAAGTGTTACAATGATGAACTCGAAATGGTAAACAACATTCCTCAGTGTAAAGGGCTTGTAATTCTAGGCGTCGCTTTTCAAGACAACAACAGATTTACCACCCACGTTCGTGAGAAATTAATTAAAGCCAACAATGCTTATATGTAATTCCTTGTTATAGCCTTCTACTCTCAGTGTTCTATGAGCTAAATTACTTATTTTTTACCCTTTAATCATCTCTATTATTAACTATGGCCTATCAGTCTATTGTTGTTCATCATCTCAATTAAGTACCATTCAAAGATTTTTAGATCGTTGCTACAAGTGTAATTATATAACTGAACCTGTAATAGTGTTAAACTTATGCTAGAAAAACAGAAAATGTTTTGAAGCGTCAGAAAGCCAAGGAAGCCTATTATATGACTTGTTGCCAAAAAAGAAGTGTGTAAACTACTCTTTAAGGACGGAGTCCAACTACCCTAGTCTTAACACTGAACGTTTTAAGTCGTCTTTTATAAATAGATTAATTTTTAACTACAATTTATATAGAATATTTGCGTGCGCGAATAGGAACTTTATGTTTTGCGTCTTGTCAGTATTAGATTTAGAGATAAATAATTAGTTTAGATATCATACATACATACATACATACATACATACATACATACATACATACATACATACATACATTATTACATATATCAAGGGTGTGGAGCAAATGTGTCTCCTAAGATAACAAGTTTGCCAGAGGCCAATGTTATAAGATAAACTATGCAATTGAAATAATGACGTAGGGTGTCTGTCATAAAGCCACCCTCAAACTTTTTGCTGCCATTCGCTGCAGTCTTTCTGGCGAATTTCTGGCGAAAATGCATTCATGTAAAAATATTGTCTTTTCATGACGGGGATTAAAAAATAGGCGTAATGACGTACGATTGTACGTCGAAAAATGCTTGACGTACATCAAGAATCTAAGGAAACGTACGATAACGTATACTTACTACAGCTCCTTTGTATTAGCCTACAATTACCTCAGACAACGAGCCTTCTCTGGTCCGAGTTAGAAATAAAATCGCTTATTTCCCAAAGACAAAAAGCTCTTAGCTTGGGAATAAGGCTGAATACAATAAACTAAGGAACAAAGTAATCCGTGTCATCAAGCAAGCTAAATTTAATTTTTATGAATCTCAAGTGGGCCATTTAAAAAATTCAAAGCCAAAAAAATGGTGGAGTGCAATAAAAAATTTAGCTGGCTCTTCTTCAAAAGCAGTTTTCAATTCTGCTGAGGTCAATGGAATCATCTTACAAGGAAAAGCACTAGCGTCCGCAGTAAACAATGAATTTATTGCTGCCACCCAACCACTACCTCCCCTATCAGAGTATGAAAAAATTCCTATTGAAGAATCCAGGGACTCCTACACTATCTCTGACTTTGCTATTGAATCCCATCTAAAGAAAATTAAATCCAACAAAGCACCTGGTCCAGATGGCATACCGAATTGGATTCTCAATACGTTTTCCATGGAGCTCTCTGAACCTGTGGCAATTATATTTAACACCTCTATTAAACAGGCACAGGTCCCAAGGCAGTGGAAAGAAGCAAATGTTATTCCAGTCCCAAAGACAACTCCAGTAACAGATATATCCTCGGATCTTCGACCTATATCACTAACTGCTACATTATCAAAAATTCTTGAATCGTTCCAATCTCGAAGGATCATGGATGGTATTCATCCAATATTGGATCAAAGACAATTTGGTTCATTAAAAGGATGTTGTTCTGTGGATGCGTTAATTAGCATGTTCCACTGTTGGTTTTCAGAGACAGATGGCAATGGCGAAACTGTACGTGTTTTCCTATTATATTTTAGTAAGGCATTTGATAGAATCAATCATCAAATCCTCATAAATAAGATGCGATTACTCTTTAATTAATGATAATTCTTTAATTAATTGGGCGATTGACTTTCTCATGCAAAGAAGACAAAGGGTGAAGTTGGGCCCCATGTTATCGGATTGGTCATTTGTAAATGGTGGCGTACCGCAGGGTACAATTCTTGGCCCGCTTCTTTTTCTCATTATGGTCAACGATTTAGCCATCACTCATAACAACCGATGGAAATATGTTAACGACACTAGTCTCTCGGAAACAATCATTAAAGGTAAACAAAGTCATTTACAAACTGTTATTGGCGATATAGAGAAATGGTGTACAGAGAACGATATGGTACTTAATCGTATCGATATGGTTCTCTTCCGCCTCGCGTGAAACAAAATACGAGCGAGCATAATAGGGCGAATACAAGAACCTCTGGCAACCAGGGTACGCCAAATGTAAAGAGCTGATCATTTTGTTTGCTAAAGATACACCGAACCTTCGTCTACTGTTCGTTATTTGGAAGGCATTGTATTCCCCGGGTTGCATCGGCAAAAGTCCTTGGTCTTTTTTTCTCGTCTGATCTCCGCTGGATCTTGCATATCGAATATATTGTAGCAAAAGCATCAAAGAGACTTTACTTTCTCCGAGTACTTAAACGAAGCGGAGTTGGAGAGAATTCTCTGATCCAAGTGTTTTTTACATGTATACGGCCTGTCCTTGAATATGCATGTCAAGTTTGGAATTACGGTGCTCCAGATTATTTAAAAGAAGAGGTTGAAGGAATCCAAAAACGCGCTTTACGAATAATATATCCCGGTCTATCATATCGGGAAGCCTTGAAATTTAAAGAAATCCAATCACTTAGTCAAAGAAGAAATGATATATGTATGTCATATTTCAAAAAACTTCTTTACCCCGAACACAAGTTACACGAACTCGTTCCTGTCAGACGTGAGAACTTAGTCAATTATACCCTTCGTAACAATAATCATGTCAAACAAATTGACCGTAAAACTAATAGATTTCGAAATTTATTTTTACCTTCAAGCATTTTAGCTTATAATGACTCATTAAATTAAATTTGACTTTTTAGCGATTTCTATTATTCGGATAGTATCAGATTGAAAAACATAGAAATAAGGCACTCCCTAGGTTATTTGGGAGATTATTGTTATAAGGTACTCCTTGTAGTCCTTAGGTTATTTGGGAGATTATTGTTATTTATCCTTGTATATGTACCTTGACATCAAATTTAAGATATGGTATTGGAGGATGTAACTGAATTGTAAGTATCACAATTATTAAAATCAAGTAAACAGAGTTAGCTTTTCACCTTGAATCAATACTTAATTTCTTCCCAGTGAAAATACAGCTGAAGGTCGAAGAGTGACAAAGCTTGATCAGATATTATTGAATGGCAACAATATTACAATGGTAATGTAAATGTTTGTTGCCCAATATTACTTCACATTATGTTTTACTTATGTTCATGCAGTTCTAAAATAATACAGTTTTTATTCCTTCATTTTAGCTCATACCTGGTGGAGAGTATCCTTTTTCCTTTGAGAACATGACAACTTGTTAAATGTACATTGCATAGGGGCAGCTTTTGTAATTCGCCTCAGCACTCGGCAATTGCCAAAAAATCGCCAATTTCGCCGAGGCAAAAATAGGAAAATTATGAGGGCTCTAGGGGTGGATTAATGGGAGTGTCTACCCCACCCCATATCCACTTCCCTAGAAAATTTTCACCACATGGTCAGAAACAAACAGCCATGCAGAAACAGACAGTCAAACCAAAACAGTGAGTTACCATAAATGATCTGATGATCATCCAGGCATTTATTATATTTACATACTTTAGGGGGGGGGGGGTCTATTAGAGAGGGTCTGTCTTATTAGGGAGGGGTATTTTTTCAACTTTCATACTGACTAGCTCTTACACTACATTACAATTATGCCCAAAACACTAATAATTTAACAAGCATTTATCCTAATCAATGACAGGGTTCTGCCCGCGGTGGGCGGCGCCGGGCGACAGCGCCCAGCACTCAGCAGTGCCACCCGGCACTCGCGCCAAAGCAGACTCTTCCGCCCGGCACTTGAAAGGTTTCAAATATGCAGTACGAAAACCCCAATGTTGTACTTTGTAATAGATATTTTATACAAGTAATTTTGTATTTTTTATCTTGGCGAATTTTATTATTTAAACGTTAGTATTAGATGAAATTCAGTACTACAATGCGCACAATATTAGTTACTGGTGATTCGGAGAAATACGCTATCCCCCAAAGCCAGAAAGACGTCTGACTAACGGCTCTAATCACTTTGCACTTTGTTAATTGATGTCGCGCTTCAAGCTACTCCGAGACCAATCGATCAAGTTTTAAAACTTGGAGTGGGTCATGTCCCAGGGTGGGAGTGGGTCATGCCCCAGGGCTACAGGTACCCGGCACTCGCATGGTCCTGGGCAGAACCCTGAATGACCTTGGTGTGAATTAGATACTGGGCATTTATTCGAGAATGGGTGTTTATTAGAAAATGATCATTTACTAGATCATTTACAGTAAGATATATTTAACCAGTTTCAACCAAGGATTATGGTTCGTCAATCTTTGAACAACCGACCCTCGAGTGATTAGCAGTGAACTGTGCTTGCTGTTTGAGTGTATATTCCTTCACATTCTCCTCAGAGGGCCCGATGTTGTCTAATTGTGTTGTTCAATCCTCAAAATACAGACTACCACGTAAAAAGAAACAAATCGCACCAAGGACATACATATTTATACAAACTGTAACTTCATGATGTAACTTTGAATATATGCAGTATTTCCAACGTTATTATTTTTACGTCTATTTCATTTTGATTTTTAAGGTAAGGACAAAGTAAGCATATTAATTTGGCTATATTCAGATAATTTTATTATAACTGTTCATATAAGTGAGTCAAATTATAAAGTTTATAGGTTCCGAGCTATTGTCTCCTTTTAAGAGAATTAACTATTCACAGTATAATGCAACCAACATTGTCCAACAATCATTGCTCAAGAGAAGCAAAATAGAAGGCACTGTAACTCTGTATCTGTACCAGGTATTTAATTAGTTCTGAGGATCAATTACATACAGTTTAGTACGTACTACACTGTCACATAAAAATTGCACATCTTGTCAACAAGATGTGTTTGCAACAGACTTGTAGCAAGCTTGTAAACAAGTTGTAACCAGTTGTCATGAATTTATCAAGTTGCTACAAGGTTGTCACTCACAACTTTTTAACAAGTTGTTGAATTCCAGGACGATTACAAGTTGTTGGAACAGCTTGTAACAAGTCTGTTGAGTCAACAACATTGTAGCAACTTGTCAATGTACCAATGACAACTTGTCACTTGAAACAGCAAAGGTAGAAGTCTGCTGCAGGTTTGTTTTTACAAGTGTATTTTATAGATTTGTTCTGACAATTGTATGTTGCTTCGTCATTATAAGATTATTTCATTTTTAAAACTTGATGAAAGTTCTTTGTATGGTAACACGATAGAGTTTCGCACCAACAGTTCCGGGTTGATTACAACATTACGCCCTAGACAAAGGGAAAATAAATTAATGTTTTTATAGGCAGGGTTCTCCACAGTTGTGAGCGGGGCAGGTAAAAGAGGTGTCTGGATAGGTAAGCGTCCCGTAGCACCAGAGGCGCGACAAAATTTTGAAATCTGAAGTCTCTGAGACATTTCCTGCATTTTGAGGGAAAGTTTAAGCTTTTATAGAATTCTAAAGACTATAACAATAAAACGTCATATCAATTATAAAACACACCACTGTTTTACACAAAACTGTGTTTACAACAAAATGCCTTTAAACAAACTCTAGGATTCTCCAGGCGGTAAACAGTAGTCGTGGAAACGGTAAATTTTACCGGTTACCGCCTGATAAGGAGAACCCTGTATTAGTATTCCGGGCGTGAAGGTGTACTGTGATGCTGTGGACCGAGGTTTTTTTATTGGACCGAGCGGCGAGGCGGGTCGTCATCTAAAACAGGGTCTGATGTTTAAACTGCGTCAAACTGCTTTGAGTCAATAATAATAATGACCATGTTATATGATGGTCCTGAGTCATATGCTTTATGCGCGATTAAATCGGCTAATCATTACGCTCGTGGGGCTGGGTAACACGGTACGGTAGGCGGTTTAATCAAAAAAAAACAATTTTGTTTGTTTGAAACTTTTATCTGTAAATTTTAATGACACATTTTTGCAGGTGAAATATCTAAGAAAGAAAACCATTACAATTAATTTAACTATGATAAACGACATGGACACTGGTCCAGATACGGAAAATACGGACCACGGTCCGGATATGGGTTTTTACGGACCGCTTGTCAACCAATCAGAATAGAGAATTTTGAAAACCCATATATATAATAAAGGTATATATTATTTTTTATAGACAAGATCTGAGGCTTATCCTTACCTAGAACAGTCGTTGATGCAATCAATCGTCCATTTTTCTGAAATAGAGACTCACTAGCTAAACGAGCATGGGGTTCATTAGGATTTGGTTCAAACTTAGTGCCTTCAATTCTCGACCACGCTCCAATTATGCAGTTCCAACCAACTATGCTATAGAGGATACAGCAATGGTCCTGAAACGAATAGTCAATGTTGGATTACTATTTACTCAATAGTTATTGTGTGCTGTATGATTAGAGAGTTGGTGGTTTGATGTTCATTTATCAAACACCAGACAACTAAAAAATTTGTGTTAATTAAGGCAATATACCAGTATGCGCAATATTACAGTAGGCTACTAGTTTCCAGATGGAAGGCCTTTCCTCTAAAAAGTTGAAGCTTTTTCTCATACACCATATACTGGCATCACTCCCATCTTATATACCGAACTTGCGGTTAATGCTCGGCAACTGGACTCTGTAGCTCAGTTGGTTAGAGCGCTGCACCGGAATCGCAGGGCCGCAGGTCCAATTCCTGCCAGAGGGCCTAAGTTGCATTTTTCGCAACTGCTCCTGGCTAGGTCTAAAAAATGTATACAAATTTCCGTTCGAGCATTCCATCTACTAACACCTTCTACTTTTTCTCTTTCAACTAGTTATATACAACTAACACAAATACATGTTATTTGTGTACCTTAATTTCTGCTTTATCTAAAATGATAGCGTCTTTGACCCTTGCACCTGGACCAATAATAACTCCACTGCCTATGGACACGTTGGGTCCAATCTATATAGAAAGAAATACAGTTTTTGTGTATATAGAAAACCTGTTGTATTCATTCTAAGATTTTTGATATAATGATAACAATTCATAAAACTTGTGGCCCATCACAAACTTACAACAGCAGTGGAGTGGACTGATGCTGTGGGATGAATATAGACATCGCCTAAATAGAAGAAATGAGGTTAAAGGGTGTTTCCATGTGAGCAAAGGTCAATCTCTTTCTACGCCTCAATTACTTAGACCTCTGTCAGCAGGGGGAAAGGCTGTAGAATATTTAAGTACAGATGTATGTACCACAGAATACCGCAAAAATTTACATGTTCCATATCTTTTGTCAAATATATAAAATGTGGCTTCTTAATATTTTTTAGTATAGTTTATCGATATATTTTTTCTTCCTGGGGGTTTTGGGGCTAGATTTCATAGACTTAATTATTTTTTCTATTATTTCTGTGGAATAAACTCTAATGTACCACAGAATACCAGTGCAGAGATAAATAAGCAACGGTTTATCAAATTGTACCAGGATTTGGTGTGTCATGTTGTGTGAGTACAGCATACCAGTGGTGCAACCAAAGAATACCAGGTTTATCAATAATTTTGAAAAATTCAGTTTTTCAATGGTAAAATTGATTCCTTGGTGTGATTCCTGTATAGTAATAATGCTGTGTTGCATAGAAAAAGTAGTGATCAACATAAATTATACTGGTTTGCAAACTTATTTTTAAACGTTCGAATTTTACAGGCATTGTGCGGGAAAAAAAGTATCAAAAACATAGAATGTTATTTTTTGTTAATCCTGATTATTTGTTTTTTATATGTCAATTAAAAATAAAACTAATAGATATTCACAAAAATAATGTACATAGTATGTTTCCTCCAAATTTTATAAGATCAATAAATAAGACTGGTATTCTGTGGTACCGTGGTATTCTGTGGTACATACACCTGTACATTGTAAAAAGAAAGTTGTACTCTATTGAATACTGTACAAACCTATAATTGTAGGTTTATTGTCTTCATTTAGTGTAAGTCGATCTGGGTGCCGTGTTTTGTATAACTCAAGGAAATTTCTATTGGCAAAGATTGCTGACCTGTAACGTAGAGAATACAACTATAAGTAATAAACCATGTGGCTCAAGGTGGCTCGATATAGTAATCACAAAAACCTTATTCAAGAATCGCGAAAACAAAACTTCATACTATGTGAACAAACCGGCATGACGATTTGTGCGCGCGGGAATATTAACGAATCGAAAGAACTTCCTGACGTGAGCAGTTGCTCGCGTCATTGCGTGTGTTATATACCGTTTTCATGCCAATTGCTGACGTAATTATTAAAGAATTCCATTTTTGAAAAACAATGCGCTATATCTCATTATTTTGTCCGGTGACCTATGTTCAAATTTTGCATGCTGTATTGCACCGCAAAAACCTTTATGTAATGCCAAAAATATTTTATCAAAGAAAACCAAATTTTTCCCTTTTTCAAATAAAATGGCATTACAGAATTTTTTTATATTTTGCTTATTGTAAGTCTGTCTTCCAAGTAAAATAATGCACGAAAAAAAAATTGGGGGTCACCGTGCTTCTTTTCCAACTACAACGAGGCGATAGGCTATTTTGGAGTGAATTTGTACCCGTATATTGGCACAGCAACGAACTATGTGTTACTAAAACTAACATAATTTGAAAGTAGAAACATCAAAATATATGAAAACTTGGTGAATAAAACCTGAAAACTGTATCGAGCCACTTTAATTAGCCTCCTCTGCATGCATCTCTTAACTTTTCTCCGACAAACCCTTCAAATTTCTGACAACTCCCCCCCCCCCATTTACACTCAAAAGCATAGGCGTACGGGCAGGGGGGCACCTGTCCCCACCAGAAATTTGGAGATTCAAGTCATTCGGGCAAATGGTTCACGAATATTCGGGCAAAATAGAATTATGTAGTCTGAACTTAAACAAAAACAGAATTTTATCAGTAATTTAAAGTACTGTATATTTATCTGGCTTGCGTGTTGTTGGAAAACAATAGTATAATTTGCACATTTCTGTAATTCAGTTGCATGTCTTTGCCTCACCGAAGAAGAATTGGCTCTAACGAGAATGGCTATCAATACAATGAGAACGGTGCATGAAAACCTATCTTCGCTCAACAATAGACCAAGAACGCTTGAAGTCTATCGCTCTCACTAACATTGACAAGCGGGGCCGTAGCCAACGGTGAAAATGCGAGTGACATATGTCGCACCAATTATTTCACAGAAAATAAAATTTTTCTTTAAGAATTAGACTATTTAGTAAATGATAATCTGAACTATTATTATTATTATTGAACTATGGCAATGAGTGTATTAGAGTGGTCTCAGAATGCACGAAATACCCTTTTAGAACCCTCATATTTTCAAACATCGTGGCTACATTAACATCGTGGCTACGGCCCTGACGAGCACATGCCAACAAAACTATTAAGAACGACATGATTAGCCTGAAAGTAACGACCTGGACGATATCTCACGTTCATTTTGAGTTCACAGAAGCAATGAAGTGAAAATTCAGCATATTAATTGGTAAAATGCAATTAAAAGTGGTTATTATTGTTATAAATTTTATGTTATCCAAATTCGGGCATTTTGGGTAGGCTTTAAAATTCGGGCAAAATTTTGTTTGCTACCCCCCCCCCCCCCCCCCAAATGAAGTTGCGCCCGTACGCCTATGCTCAAAAGAGGCTGTTTTAGCCCTTTTATGTAAAAATGTCTGAAAAATTGTTTATTTTCCGTAAAGGTCGACCCCACCTAAATTTCCGCCACTGTTAAGCATTTTGTTATTAATTCTGAACTAATATGAAATATTTTTTCATATCCCTGAGGATGATTCTGTATTGTACATAGCATACCCAGCACTCTTCAAAACTGTCCAAAAGTTATTTGTTTTAAACACATAGACAACTCCTTGTCCAGATAAATATGGCATTAATTGTTCGCCCATCATTATTCTGCCAGCATTGTTTGAATATGATAGCTCACTAGAACAAAAGAAAAAATATAATTATGAAAACTTCACTGAATGGCATGGCCCTAACCTTAGACTAACACTAACCTAACCCTGACCAAACCCTAACTCTAAACCTTGACCGTAAGTTTACCCTAATCTTAACACTAATCGAACATTAAGCTTTGTGTCTTTAGGATCAATTATGTGAAAAATTCAACCAGAACTGCGACGTTTTGAGCGTACTTCAGCCCTTCGAAACGTTGATCAGAAGTTCTTGTTGCATTTTTCAGTTAATTTGATCCTTAAAAGACCCGAAGCTTACTGTATAGACGCTACACCTACACTGTCTGGCACCACACGTTCAAGATATTAACACTAACAATAACCTTAACCCTCACCCTAAGCTAACCTTAAACCTAATCCTAAGCTAACCTTAATCCTAAGCTAAGCCTAACCTTTCACTTAAAATTGCTTTGGGTACAGCCTCGTACCCAGGCGCTTTTAAGGAAAAGAAAATTTACACATTCAGCTAATTTATAGAGATCCCAAGCACCCCCGCGCGCTCGCTCAGCTTAGCCACTGATCTCTATAAATTAGCTGAATGCGTAAATTTTCTTTTCCTTAAAAGCGCCTGGGTACGAGGCTGCTTTGGGTAATTACTTCGATTGGCAAGACCTACCTTGACCTGTCAACATTTTTCTGTCTCAATTCTTTGAGTGTATCGAATATTGTTGGCGTGAAGATATAAGCCCCACAGTTGATCAAACTGCTGACGTACGTTTCTGGTTTCTCCACATAATGTAACAACTATACAATGGGAAACGAAAAAATGAGATAAACACATTCAAAATGGCACAGAGTTCACAGGGTTAGAAAAACTGTTCTACGACTACAAAAAACATGAAACAATCTAAATTCTGTACTTCATGCGTGTCGGGATCTTCTACCATAACACCGTTGTCTGAAGCTTGACTGGGATTTGACTAAAAGATAATTTTTGAAAAAATAGTATGATGTTTTGAAGAAATATGTTATTGTAAATCCCCTGTACAATAGTGCATGGGTTTCACTAAGCTAGTGCCAAGTGATGGTACTGGTGTAGCCTCACTCGCAATATGGGCAGTCCCTGAGACGTCACCAAACGTTGGCAATGTCTGGGACTGCCCGCAGGCTAGACTGCTGGTGCAGCAGATGCATCATGCAAGCCTTTGAATTCAGGTCGGCACTGATCAGCAAATGCCGACCTGTTTTGCCAACCTATCATCATGTCACGACGGCAAAAAATTGCCGACCTCAATTATACTTTTGTGATGCAAATTTAAAGTAAACAAGAAACGCAAATGGAGAAATTTCTTCTGTTACATTCTGGTCTATAAATGTAAATGAAAGGTAATATACTTGTTATTGACCTATTAAAACAAGTTCCATCTAAAACATTGCTTTGTTTATCCCAAAGCTTTAAAATTTAATATTGTCATTTTTCTGGATTTGTCATTTTTCTGAATTTTTCATTATTGTTTTTGAAAATTCCGCTTTCTATTACATTTACGCAATTTTACAGCCTTGCCGACTGTTACCGTGTCTGTTTCCTAGCAACTGCAGCTCTACAAGACTCATTTCCGGCAATATATCGATTCACGCGCGACTCGTGTTTCACTCATGCTCTTTTCAGAAGGCATGAGTTGCTATAATATTTAATACAAATAATACTGGCTTCTGCTTGGATAACTGGCCTTGCGCATGCTCCAAACGGCTGTTTATTGAGCCGAACTCATGCTATTTGGAGAAGGCATGACTTGTACTGCCTTTCCTAGCGAGATTTCCGCGCGACTGAACACACTTGTGTAAGGTGAGTAATTATCATATTTATATTGTCTTTGCGCGTTTATACAATGGCTTCAGCAAGTGTGACGAATCCTGCTTCTATTGAAGCGGATATTATAAGTTATTTGCTGATTTTTAAGTTTAAATATAGGTAATGAGAACCATAATGGTGGTATATAATTTATAATTGTAACAACAGTCCCTAAGTAAGCTGCGAAGTTGAAAAAATAAGAGTGAAATATGATCGTGTATTGACCATGTGTTGGTAGCAAGACAATGTTTTTATTGTTATACCAATAGTTGCGGACCTGTGGTCGCAATTTATTTATAGTCCAGAGCTGCAATTGTTTGAAATATCAATAGCAAAAAAGCAGTGTGACGCTTCAATATTTTGAATCATCCAAAAATGCTTTATTTGATATTTCAAGTAGAACCTTGCGAGAGTCGATGATGCTGAAAATTGTCATAATTTTGGTGTTTTTATGAGGTTAATTTTGCGTTGAAACGTCCCTCAGAATGCAGCAAATAGCGTTTCCGAGCATGCCCCCTATGAGGCTCGCGCATTGGGCACTCGGAAGTTGGACGGGTTAATCTAAGCTGGTTCATAAAAGCATGACCAGTCTATTCAAGCTGGCTACGCCACTGAGTATGTTGGATGTTGAAGAAAGACGTGTGGAATTGGATGATAGTGTAGGTGGCAGTGAGTTGCAATCGGAGGGTGAAGAGGGTAAAAGAATGTTGGATGCTGAGTCTTCAATCCTGTTTAAATATTCAGAAATAATAATAATATCATCATCTTCATATTGCACTTAATATTTTGAAACACAAAAAAACGAAAAACTAAGCTTGGAAAAACCTATAAAGCACAGCTGTCCAAACAAGATGGCGGCTTATACTAAAAAATCTCAGAGTTAGTACTTCAATCTTAATCTCCTCAAAATTTGTTACCTATGACGTCTTACCTTAAACTGCACTGAGTTTGAGATCTGAAGTAAAAATGTTTAAACTTGAATCTTAAGGTCTCTATTAACGCAGCTTTTGCTTTTCGTACCGATGGCTATTTATTTACTTTAAAATTGCACCAAAGAAGCGGCGTGTGTTCCGAGCCGTTCCACTACATAATTTCATTTGTAGTGTTTTAATAAAAGTAATCCTCACTATTCCAGTTACGTTTTAGTTATTTCTTATGTATTGTACAATATTCAAAAAGGACAAAGGCTTCAACACTTCAACGAGATATCATAACCACAGTATAGAGACGACCAGCAGGGCCACTTTTGTGTGGCCGCTCATTACGCATTGGCAGCCAGTCAATTGCTTTTTCTGGCCAATAAGCAAGCTGGACTAACTTTCCTGGCCAGTAAACTGCATATTTTTGCATAAAAAGCCGGCTACATGTTGCATCGCCGAGTGGCCCTACTGGTCGTCTTTATACTGTGTCATAACGCTTGTAGTATAGCATACTTTAGTTATTAAAAATGCTCACCAACATTCTTTTCTAATTCGTAGATTTGATAGTCAAAGAAGGGCAATCGCGACCAAAAAAGTCACTTACGACGGTCTTAATGAAGAACAAATACAGACACGCAAAGATGAAAAAAATGAAAATATTTAGCGACAAAGAAATAAGTAACGTGCCATCGGATTTGGAGAAGAAAAGAAGGCATTTCTATAACGACAAGGCAGAACACTTAGCTTCAAGTTCAAAACCAGTTAATTTAACTAAAGCACTACTAACAGGCATTATAGATGCTTCCTGGACATTAAGGAAAACAAGTCTAACAGAAGAAGAAGCAAGAAGAGTGAGCAATGATGAGGAAACATTTATCAGACACAAAAAAGGAAAGAGTGCAGAAAAAAGAGACTCTTCCAAAAAACCTCGAAAGAATGGCCTCTGCCCATGCAGTTGTGTGCGACCTAAACGAAAAAATGGAAAGTGTCTGCGATTCAAAGAACCCAAGTTCCAATGCAGAATATAGTAGGTTAAAAGAACGTTACTGGACGCTGCATATACCGAACTAAAAAAGGCTCAGGATGCAACCAAGAAGGCAATCAGTGTTAAAAAGAAAATATTAGACAATAATTTTAAGTTTAAAATGAATTATGAATGAGCAATCTTGATACTATATATATAACGTTTACAAATCTATTGTTGTTATAAATGTTGTGGTTAAATATATTAAGACTATACCAGACCTCTGAAAGGTTAACAGTTATATATAAGCAGATTTAGATGATCTCACATTTATGTTTAATACATGTTTTGGGGCATATTGCATTGTGTACACCAAACAGAAATTACTTTCCACACAAGTGATGATTTTTTACTGGCATAGAACGCCCTTCAAATATCATTAGCCCTTTCTCATTCGTTTCTAATGTCTCAGCAGCATTATCAGACAAAATGCAGTTCTAGAACAAATTAATTTGAAACTACCGACCCGTAAACGCAACGCCCAATTTTTAGCGCGGCGCAGATAAAATTGGTACCCATACCGGCCCATACCGAGGGAGAAATTAACTATACCATTTTTATTGATGTTGTGTATTGTATTATGCATGTACTACCCTTCAGAAATTTATATCACGACTTCCTCCCGGCCCAGAAAATATTGTCCAAACTCCCCCCGAAATATCTCGTACAATTTTCATCCCCCCACCACAGAAAATCTCGTCCAAATTTTAACCTTCCCCTCTGAAAATGTCAAAAAATTCGTGTCTCCATATCTTCATCACCCCTCAGAAATTCTTGTGTCTACATTTTCACATGTATATGAGTTAAGAAAAGCTCGCAACATTCCCGCGTGTTTGGATCAGGCCATCCAAACACGGAAACCATAAAGTAATTGTATATTACTGCATACATGAAATGCAGAAAATGTTTTCGAGATGTAAACTGCTCTCTGCTCTAGATTGTCTGCAGACCCCTGTGCCACAGATATTAGATAAAGCACATGGTTAAACAATGGACTATATTATAGGAAAAATAAGAGTGAAGTATTGTCCAAGTACCACCATTAGTATCCGGTGTCCGGTTATTATTTCCCCCTGACTGGTATCCAGTAGACTACTATCCGGTACGATCTGGTATCCGGCACGAAACAGCATCCGGCACATCCCTACAATCTAAAGGCGATGCGTGCAGAGGAGGCTAAAACTTGCCAATTAGTTACACCTGTAATGAGCAAGAAGGAAGGTTGAACTACCTCTGTTCCCAGCACTGTGTGTTTGCTATGATTATGTTTCTTGTGAAATTCCCACATTTCTTTCAAAGGAAAATCCGCGCTGATGTCAGCATACAGAACAATAAGAGCTGACGGATTACCAAACATTATCTGGTCTCGGAAATGATAAAGTCCTCCAACTGTGCCAAGAGGCTGGAATTCTTGTAAGTAGCTGTAAAAGAACCTTAAAGATTAAGTACATGTCGAGTACTTCATGTTTAAAGTAAAATTTAAGTGTGGGTATTACTTGTTTCTTTTGCCTGATTAAGCTCAGTCAGCTGCATGCCAGCTTGTTTTGAAAGCCCTGTATGAAGTTTACTACCATCTGCTAGCTGTTCTTAATGCTAACTGAACACATCAATAGGACAAACTTTTCCCCATATTGGCAGGGCACTAATTAGACATCATATATTTTGCATACGTACCGTACAGGGATATTAAATTCATGTTGTACAGATGCAATAAATCTTGATAAAGATTCGTTCTGTTGGTAGTAACCAATTAAGATAATTTCTTTCATGTTTGGTACCTGAAAAGTTTATCGTTTCTGTTGGTAAAAAATCTCATCCAGTGATACAAATAAGCATTTTATAACAGCAAGTCACTGTGTTGGTAAACATTTTTGCTGATATTTTGTGAATATTCAGTATTTAATAGTTTTGTACCTTGCTGCATGTCTCGATATGATGTTGAATAAGTGGATAGCCTGCTATAGGAAATAATGGTTTGGGCAGCTCCAATGAAAGTGGTCGGAATCTTGTCCCTATAACAATCACATATGAAGGATTATCATTTGCTAATCCCTGGGGTTAGTGCAGTAAATGAAGGTCAATGAAAACCCATTAACAATCAGGGACGTAGCATGTGGGGGGGGGGGATGTAACACCTGGGACATAGCATGTGGGGGGAGTGTAACACCCCCCAACTGTAAAAGGTAAAAAATAATCAGGTAAAATTCAATGTAACATTTTGACATTTTCAGGTAAAATTTGGGTTGATAAAGTCGTTATATTTTGTAAAGTGAAAACTAAAATATGATGTTAAATTACTTGAAAGAATCTGATCTTTAAAAACCTCCACATAACTGAAATTCAGTGCAAAATACTGTCAATTTGGACGAATTCGTTCGCTTCAGAAAACGCGGCCAGAAATTCGATCCTGCATGGAGCTTCAGAAATATAAACATTTTCTGGGGATGGACCCCCAAACCCCCCCTATCTTTTCAACAACTCAGTATTACAATGATAATCAATCAGAAAAAGGTCTATTACGATGATTACACTTCAGGTAACTTTTAACATTGAAGTTCAAATTTCAGGTAAAATTCTTTCACACCCCCAACTCCAGATGCTTCACTAAGTCCCTGTTAACTGAATCTTGGGTTAACATGGTGGTTTGAGGAATTTGTATTATCAGTAATCAGCAGGGTCAGTCTCAAAATGTGCAGTCGGTCTCAAGATATTCATCGTTAAATTGGACGCATTACGCCACGTAATGCTATGCGAGACTGGCTAAATAGTTTCAGAGACCGACTTCAATCGTTGCATGAATTAAAATATAAAGTTTGCCGAATATCCTGTTTCAATCTTTGTTGTAAAGCGTTCTTCTAGAATGTCATATCACTCATACTGTATGTGGCGTGCGTATGTTGTATGTGAAGCACTGTAAATGCTTACACAAACTACTTTGAAATAGAACCATAATGTTGCCTGTTGCCACAACTGCTATAATCTACATATTAAATACTTTATGGCAAACTTATTGTACAGGAAACTAAACTTATTCTTATCCGAAAAAACTACATTGTTTTTGCGATATAATTCGAATTTTTTTACTGATTTCCACCTACAAATTGGAATAAAATATTTGTTCAGAACGCAGGAAATCGTGTCTAGGAGGTCCTAGATTTCAAAATTTCCCAGAGGAGGATTCCCCCGGACCCCCCTGCGGCCCTGCGAATGGGTGTCCTACTGCATCAGTCGTCCTATTCTGCATCTGCCCCTGCGTACATGAGTTCAGTAAAAATGTGAAACGTAACTTACGCAAGTTGAATTGTGCGGCTACTCATGCGCAAGTTATTGCATTCTATTGTAAGAATAGGTAATAGATAATTAATCAAAACTAACAAAGCGCGGACGCTTGATAAATATATGACTATATTGATTAAATTTAATAATTCATTAATTCACACCAACGAACATATGAAAGATAAACTGTCTGGATCAGCTTCCACTCAAAATTTTCATTATGAAACTACCGACACTACTCAAGTCTGTGAATCCTGTCCCTAATAATTTTAGCACCTAAGAGTTTTAGCACTGATAGCACTGTGTACGTAATTTCTAAAAACTAAAGGCAGTATGACATGAACTCTCATGCGCAGTACTCAATGTAACTGAAAGTCAGAGAACAAGTTTCTGCTCAATTTCCAATTAGTGTAATTAGATATAAAAACTTTTTTTCTTATACAAGTTGGTCATTAGTATGTGTGTACACATTTTGTTTATTGAATTGTGTTGCCATTCAACTTATTGGAGCAGCACACGTAATTTCAATTGACTTTTCGATTTAGAATTGGGGGGTGAGAGGTCGGTCTGAATTTATGAGTCGGTCTCATTTCAAAACTTCACCCCCGCCCCCCAGCCAAAATCGATATGTATGCCCCTGGTAATCAGTATTGCCTGTAGTCTTCAGATGTATATTCCGTTGGGTAATTAGCTAGACTGGCTATATGTGTGAATGACCCCTTTAAAGAGAGCTTAGTATTAATTCAGATCTTGCAGTCACATGAGCATATTATGTCATGCAAAATAATCTGCCATTTTGGGTGGCAAAATCATTGTGAACGTTCCAGACAGCAGCAATAATGGCTGATTGAATTTGGCAGAAAGTGGCCTTTCTAAGGGACCGTCGACAATTAGGTAATTTTGTCACGCTTAACGGCAAATTTTTCCGTAATAAAAACTCATTCTATAATTTTATAGCCTTCTTGACAAGAGACTTTGCAAACGACATGCAACAATAAATTAAATATATATTCTTTGCCTAATACAGCAGTTCCATGTGATTGCTATTACGGATATTAAAATTGAAATATTGCTCTCCAAAGGCAAACGTTGCTGAAATTTAGGCCTTCAAAATTTTGGCTTATTTTCTTAAACGCGCACCTTGCCGCTAAGGAGGAGGGGAGGGGGTCAAGGCCTTAGTGGCCAATTTGCTGTTGAGCGTGACGAAACCTAATTGTCGACGGCCCCTAAATTCTCACACACAGCAGAATACAAACAAACATCACATATGTGTTGACATATCACTTGCAACTTAGGCCATGGGAATGAAAGTCATAGATTTGCATCCACCACCTGCATGCCTCGAAAGCTACTGCCTAAAATTTTCATTATTTACAAAACAATTCTTTTTTTTTCACAAATAGAGCACTTCGTAATACAAATTCAATTCCAACACGTCTTCAGTATTAAATAGCAATAAAGCAATATTTACCGTAAACATAAAATGTACCATATTCCCCAGTTAAATTCCGAAAATTGGCGGCGATTTACATGTGCGAACAATGTTGAACAACATTGCGAACAACAGATTTAATTTCATGGTGTGAACGGTTACAAGTCATCTTTTAATCTTGATTTTTACTGCAAATCCTTGATGGAATGTTAACATAGTTGTACTATTAAATCAGGTTCTTTAAAAATACTCAAATAAACCGTGTTTGGTCGCAGTTTTCACGGTGTATTTATTTAATAAAAAAATACATTAATTATTCAGATGAATATTGATATATTGCAAAATGCAATTGAGCATTGTCAGTAAACACTGTGCATATATAGAATTCCTCTTGTAAACAATGGTCAATAGAAAATAATGAATAATGAAAAAAAGCCGCATGTGTTCTATGACTTTCATTCCCATGGCCTTAGTTGCAAGGGCTGAATAACCACTCTCTCACTCGTATTCATTCTCTAGCTGACTGCATACTTTCTATATTTTGGACTAGACAATAATGAAGTTGAAGTTGCCATATATGCATTGGTATGATTAGTTCAAATTGTTGGACATGGTATGTCCAGGTGCATTTATTCTATCTATTTAACTTAAAATGGTAAAATGGTAGACATGTATTTCTACTGAGAATATATAAAGAAATACTCAAATGAACAAGGAAATCATGACATGAATTGAAACCCACGCTCCTGTGTGATGTATTTAAATATATTTCGTATGATCCGGGCTGTGAAAACCTAGCTGTACTGTAGTGTACTATACACGTATTTACATACCATATTATACCATACATTTATAAATGCTACATTTCCCATTCGGTATCATATTATGAGAATACAAAATGAACAAATATTCCAAGGACAACACTACCTTTCTGTGGCCCTCCGATAAGAATAATTGTTTTTAACTCCATGGTCGTGAAAGATTTCAGGTTTTAGTAAAATAGAACAAAGTTTTGAATGAAATAATATTGTTGTGTTGGCATCAATTTGGCATAATTTATGTATTTGTTGACACGTCCTCATGCTTACGTAATGTTACGATCACTCACGACAATTTCCGACTAAGTAATATAATTTGTTTCTATTAAATATTGTATACAAACTTTCGTAAATGACCCGTATAATTATTCAAGTTTTTTCAATTAACCATTGTAACAAAGTATTAGCGTGCAGCAAATGGTGGTGAACTGACAGAACTGACAAAAAGGAATGCTAATTATTTTCATTATCAATGAATATTATTTATTTGTCATCACATGGCAACTAGAATTGGGAGATGTAGTTTAATATCTTACTCCTATACAGAGACGTAGCCAGGTTTTCCAATCAAGGGGGGCCGAAAACATTTTTGGGGGGGGCCAACTCAAAAACGTAAATTATAACCAGCATGCCCATTTTGTATGTGTCGACGGGGGGGGGGCGAAACTTAAAAAAATTTTCCCGGAAAAATAACGTGCTCATTTGTTCCGACTTGTATTGTGTCCCGACTTTTTTTGTGCCGACTTGTATTGTTTTGTGCCGACTCAAATCTCGCTTCTGCCCACTAAATCTCCAAATACAATTCATGGGGGGGTTAGACACCCCCCCAAATCCCCCCGTAGATACGGTCCTGGCTGAAATACGCCCAAATTCTCAAAACATCATGTAGTAAAAGTAAAATATAATATTTGCATGACGTATAGCGTGAGAAAATAATAAAAATATTTTGCTAGTCACAATTTAGAATTTCGCCAGAGGTCTAGCT
This sequence comes from Trachythela sp. YZ-2020, assembly GCA_016169945.1. Classification (NCBI taxonomy): domain Eukaryota; kingdom Metazoa; phylum Cnidaria; class Anthozoa; order Malacalcyonacea; family Clavulariidae; genus Trachythela; species Trachythela sp. YZ-2020. Next base: position 4,201,072 of record JADLSH010000379.1, on the reverse strand, counting down.
ACGTCTCTGCTCCTATAAGTGTCTACATTTCAGAAGCTGACCATCATCTGCTGCCCAGTAACGCTTACTGAAACCATAGACTATCGAGAGGAATCTATCTTTTCCTTTCGATAGTCTATGCTGAAACCCATCGTTACGTTCAGTTTTCACCTGGGCCGGTTTGCATGTGTGTGCATGTGTGTTTGTTTGTCTGTATTAAAGCACGATAACTAAAAAAAAATCAAACATTTTAATACGAAAATTTGTGCTCGAGTTAATGGGCATAGGCCAAGGACAAATCGATTAAATTTTGGTCCAATCTGGATGAGAAATTTACAAAAGTTTGTGTTGCTTTTCTCGGCTAAAAAGGACTGAATGCGTAATTAGTGCATGTAGAATTTGACGTAATTTCTGGCGGAGGTATGAGTCTCTGAATGCCTTCTAGGCAATCCTAGTTATTGAAAATGCAACTATATTATAACCCCTCAAGCAATGCAACTATATTTAACCCCAGAATTTCCGAATTTCCTGGGAAATTCGCCCCCCTCTAGGAAATTCTCCCCCCCCTCTAGGAAATTCTCCCCCCCCTCTAGGAAATTCGCCCCCCTCTCGATTTCGATTTAAAATCAAAACATGTCAAGAACATTGTCTAATAAATTTAATAAAACTGTTTTTAATGCTTTAACCAACTCAAAGTCCCCTACTACAATACAAGAACTACTATCAAAGCGCAATTCTCACTATGATCTTCGAGGATCGAACATACTAGAACTTCCCAAAGTACAAACAACAACATACGCTAATAATTATGAAAGATAGATGTGCTTCCTATTCAGACGTAGCCTCTCTTCTTAATCTCTCTTCTCTTTGCTTCGGAAATCGTAGGGAAGAGCGAAATTCCTAAAGAGGGGGGGTTTTCCTAGGAATATCGTCCCCAGGGGGGCAAAATTACGGCGGGACAAATTTCCTGGGACACCGGTACGTTTAAAAAATTTAGCGTTTTATTTCTTTTAGCGTTTTATTACTTTACAGACTTCTAATATATCGAATTAAACGACCTGTTTCTGATAATATGCAAATTGTGTAAAGTGTAATCCCAAAAGGGAAAATGCATATCCATTGGGCATGTCAAATGCATAGCATACAATAATTGATTAATGAATACTTCAATGTGACTAATTAAGGAAGCCCAGGAAGGAACACAGATAATCATGATATATAATTCTTTGTGGGTCATATTTATCCAGTTATCCTCAATGACAATATACATATAGGCAGCAATTGATGGGTTGCAGTATGTAAGCGTTACAGTGCAGCCAGTAGATGGTGGAGCGGAGTTAAAACTTCAGAAATGTTGACACTTTGATAGGAGCACGAAAATTAAAATGTTACTCTCCGAATCTTATTTATTTGCCTCCAAATACAAGAGTCAAGACCACTTTAGTGCCTAGTGAAATTCACCCATACTAGCACAGAGAACACTACCAGAAAAGTTGTATGACAGCGCATTATATAATGTCAACAAAAGTGAAGAGAAGGAATGAGCACATATTTACTTTGATAAATCTCAATTGTTTTAACAAAACACAGCACCATGAGCCTACTGAGATTAGTATATACCTACCACAGTATATAACCACAGTTAATAAAGTTATAACTTATGTTGACCCAAACCACACAGCTTATCTATACAATCAGTATTGGTACGGTTAAACATTTTACTCAAGTTATTTCGCTTTATCTTAAGACTTAATGCTCAGAATAAGCTAGTCCTACATTAAGCTACGTTACAAGCAAGCTTTTAATAGAAGTGTCTTTTCAATTTCGCCACTGGAAACGAAAATGCAATTAGGCCGGCCTGTTTCATACGTCAAATTTAATTCAGACGAATTTAATTCGCTATTAAATTCGTCGAATCACCATTCGTCGATGGTTTCATTTCAAAAGACGAATTTAATTTAGACGAATTTAATTCATAAGAAGCCATCATGGATTTCAAATTAACAAGAACCGTAATCAGAAACTTACATTAACATAATTCCGATGTATTTATTTCGACACGACGATACCACGTCGTATGAAACGAAGACGCGCTACGGACGTTGTATCCGTCTGACTCGACCATGACGGATAAAACGTCTTGGACGAATTTAATTCATCACGTGAATTTAATTCGTTTCATACGACGCACTAGCGTCGAATTTAATTCGTTCAATTAAATTCATCTGAATTAAATTCGACGATAGTGCGACGTAGGAAACAGGTCTTATATTTGCGATATATAACTGTCTATTGACTATTCACAGAGTAAGAGTCAGAGAGATTTTTAAGGTTATATTCTCATGAAACAGTTTGCAGATAAAACATTGTATCTGTCTATCTGACTAGCTTAATAAGCCTGCCGCAGACGAGAGGGGTTGGCTTGTTGGGATTACCGACCGGCTCGCGAGGCGGTTTCGGGTCAGCCACATTCTCTCGTGTGCGCGTGGTTTTTGCTGAGAATTTACCTCGCAAGTCCGTGAGACAAAGATCTATATCGTGTTTGATATGACAGTAACTTGCTAAGCTACGACCTCTCGTGGCGGTGAGCTCAGCCAAGAGCTCTTGTGCATGTGTGACAGGCTGGCCCGCTTAAGGAATTATGCACATTGCATGATTCAGAATTTATTGAGCTATGTAAACGAAATTCGCCAACCTTCAACATTGTGATGTAAAGTGACACTCGTATCTAAGAAATTAATTCAATATTTGACATTCGCTTCTCGGGATTGATCAGCGAGGCAAGAATACGCTATACAGTATAAAGTATAGTGTTCATATCCAGAGGTTCACATCTGAACACAGCTCGAGGCTGCATGTCATTGTTCTGTTAATTGGTCCACTGCTTGATGACATAGTGAATTGACAGAAATTTATATCGCTGGGAGATTGGGCTCACGGCCAGTCAGAGTATCAAGTAATACTTCGTACAGGAACATATTCAAGGAGTTGCTGTAGTTTCATCTCTTCATATTGTACTCCTTAATACATCTTTACTGAGAACTTTATACAACTGGCAACTATTCAAATATATAGTCGTTATTTTGGGCTTTGATCTGAGAGGCTGATATCTTTTATATGTTTGTACATTTCTGCCTTCATTAAAGTGAAGTATACTGCTCATCTTCTTGATCAAGACTATATACTCACTACTGTTCTCACTAAGAAGAGACGTGTATTTCCTGAAGCAAGATCCTAAGCAATAGAGACAGCACAATTATACAGGATCTAAATCGTATAAAGACTAAAGTGTAAAGATTTTCTTGTTAGAAACAAAGTGAAGGGACGGAGTGTCTGACCAAGGCAAAGGACTGCTTGACCTTTTAGTAATTATTCTCTGATCTTTATTTCTATAACCAAGTAATAAAAATGTTGGATGGCCAAGGTCCTTCAAGAAGTAGTCAGGAATCGAGTGAGGAACGGAGTGAGGGACAAGCTAGCAGCAGTGCAAGTTCAAGAGCAGCTGCAACTAAGAAGGAATCGAAATCAAGTGCTTCACGGGCACCCAAGACACGTTCAACTGCTGCTAAAAGGTATCTGAAGGAGACCAACGTTTGAAATGTAGCTTTATCCAAGCTTTACTTCATTCCCAATAATGTCAACACAATTTTGTTGACTATCTGTGTTTATGTCGTACACAAGCAGAGCTTATTCTCAACACTTTATCACACAAGCCCTCTCAGTCAGTAAGAATGACGCCCTCGTATAACTTCATTTGCATCTTAACTTTAAGCTCTCCGCACGGCAATGTTGTTAATAGTAAGCTTTTCTAAATACGACAGCTGTTTAGAGCTTTCATTTCTCTTTCATTTGAATGTCTTTTGACGACCGTAGGTGTAGGGGGACGCGAGAAAAGCGAGAGTGTAGTTAAGCTTTCCAAATGTCGCCATTGTCTTTGAACAAGGCACGTTTATTGAATTTAAACAATTTACTTGGCGTTTATTAGCGGTCATGTATTCATTGTGTTTTTAACAATCTGTATGCATTTCTCGCTCTAGAATTCAAAGGGAATTGGCCGACATAACACTAGATCCACCTCCGAATTGCAGGTAGGAATATTTTGACTAGAAGAAAGTAAAGTATACTTGAAATCATTTCACGTTTAATACCCGGAACAATGAAAGCTGACAGCGGCAGATCCGCTTACTGAGAGTTGATTATTTATCAAACAAACCCTACCTTTGCATGAATGAATGAAGGATGAGCAAAATTCGAGAAGATAAGCTAGGGATAGCTAGCATGCAATTATGTGATGAACATATTACTTCCTTTTAGAGTATATATCTTCATATATTGACCGATATTTCGAATTAAATGCACGTGGTTATCTGATTATTTGCGTGTCTTTTGTGTAGCAAATTAGAACTATTTTACTTTCGATAAAACCGTAACGCTAGTCACTATTGTCTATACATTCCAAAATCGGGGCTCAATCTGATACTATAGTAATGATCCCAATTTGAACTGAACGCGAATTATCCTTGGGGCCGATAATTTCGTATACACGTTTATTACTGTCTGTATAGAGCAACATCGTTATAGACTGAGTATTCTTTAGATTTACAACAGATCGCGGTTAAAGCCGCAAAAAATATTCGATCATGTTTGAACATGAGCACAAATAGCAATATCACGGTTTTAATAAAAACCTTCGACAGTTAAAGTGTTGAGTTCCATGAAATGAATGATTGAGGCAGAACACGCGAGAAATGTAACAATTATGTGTTAGAATGAACTTCACACTAGCTGGCTACTGCGGGTTTTAGTACAATCATGAAGTTTCCGCGATACAATAATGATATAAAATACAGGTCCTTTGTAGTAGATTTTCGCTTGCCTAAACTTCAAACTGTTGGTTCTCAGCGCGGATATAGCAGTCTTGAAATACGCGTCATTGTAGTAGATATTCGGCGCTAGCCTAAACTTCAAACGGTTGGTTTTCAGCATATAGGTAGTGGTCTTGAAATACACGTCCTTTGTGGTAGTAGTCTCGCTAGCCTAAACTTCAAATGGTTGGTCCTCATCGTTGGTATAGTGCCTAGTGGTCTTGGAATACACGTCCTTTGTAGTAGTTTTACGCTAGCCTATAAACGTCAAAGGATTCATGGTAGTTTCAGTGTGGATAGCAGTCGTGAAAACACAGTCCTTGTGTCATGGTACTGAGATATAATTCTCACTGACACTGTAGTCAAATAGAGTATAGCCACAATACAGGCGTATTATATAAGATATGACGTTTTGTGCAACGCCAAGGGTCCCTTGCTCCAACTGAAATTCTATGTTAAGGTTAGCGAGAATATACCACAAAGGACGTGTATTTAATGATCACGACCTACGCTGAAAACCATGAACTGTTCGAAGTTTAGACTAGCGGAGTAGCGGCGAAAATCTGACCCTGATCATCAGGTTGACTAACGGCTTAACGCATGTCAATGTTCCATTTCTTACAGCGCTGCACCAAAAGGCGACAATATTTATGAATGGGTGTCAACAATCATGGGTCCTCCTGGCTCAGTTTACGAGAGAGGTGTTTTCTTTCTTGATATACATTTCCCTCCAGATTATCCATATAAACCACCAAAGGTAAAAAACTTTGAAATATATTATAGAGTGTTTTTGTTATGCATGATGAATCTCAAGTACTAATACAGTAATGGTTTCAATGGTTCAATTCTACTTGGCAAGAACGCGTACCCGACAATTAACTATGTCTATGTTTTTGGTTTTGATTGAACTTTAATCTTTGTGTATTGATGGGTTTAGTTATCAGGACAGCCGATTGTGGAGAACTTCAGAATTGTTGACACTTTAACACTTATAGGAGCGAGCAAATTTAACTAAATCTCTCCCTTATTTATTTGCTACTATACATGCAAGACTAATACATTATATAATGAACGGGATTAACATTATTTTCTCACTCTGGTAACAAGCAGTTGACCACCATCTTCTGCACGATATTGCTTATAGTGAGGTTTCACCTTGGTCATATAGCTCTGCTCTGAGCAGCCTACGCAGTTTGAATCAGTTTACTGAAACAGGATCATGTATAAGGTATTAAGGTCAAGAAGGAGTAAAGTGTTGTTGGTAAAGACCGAGGGGTGCATGCATATTACTCTGAAAAAAGCGTACGAGGATTTTTGGGATTTCAAAATCCGTGCAGTATATAGGGATTTTTGGATTTTTGTGAGATTTTCTGTGGATTTTAAAGGAAATTTGAGCTCGATTTTCGAGATTTTCATACGATTTCTGAGAAAGTGTACGAGAATTTTTTAAGTTATACACCCCTTAATTGGTACAGACAATCCCACATTTATAAGAGGTTAAAATCATACAGCTAACACTGTGTCAACACATGCTTTCTTCTGTATCACCGTCTGTTAAATTATACCATGACCTCAAACCACAAAGCAAAGCGATTAACTCTCGTGATGAAGGACCTTCGCTCGAAACGTCTAGAAGTTTTCTTATCTTTCTGAGAACCGTTACCAAAGTATGTTTATCAATTACGTTCACTCTGCTAGCCCCTTAGTTAATATACCAATGTCCTTGTTAATGCGTATATAGAAGTCTTTGTGTATTCATAAGACGGGCTAGCCTCTTACTAGCTCTGCAGGTACTAACCAACGAAATGGTAAAACCAATGAAATGATAAAGCCAATGAAATGTTGAGGCTATGTATTGTTACACGGGGCAATTTTTGCTGCAACTTTCTTTCAACGCAATTTCGGACCCAGAGCGATGTTAGGTGAAGGGTATATTCGCAGAGAAATTGTGAGCATGGATCTCATTCTACTTTGCAGATACTTTCGATTCGTGATAAACATTCACAGAAGGCAACAAAAATGAGCGAGAATGATAATATCGGTGGAGTGAAACGCGGGCTATCTATCTGTGCGACGTGTGCGTACATTTCTACACAACATGCAGGCTCTGCCGGTGCTGGAATTGCGTTGCAATTCAGTGCAACAAAAACTGTCCATGTAACTTGTAGAAGGTATTTTGTAGATGGAATACTCGAACGAAAATTTATATACAAAAATTGGCTTTTCCCCAATCTCGTTATCACGAACCGTAATCATCACAGCCTTAAGGAAAAATAAATTTGACTAAATACCGATACAATCTCATTCTTTTCATAAAAGCATTATTTATATTATTTCAATGAATTAGTGTATCCTTTTAGAATTCTTCACTTCCGTACATGCGAGTCAAGATTTAAAAATTTGCTGTGTTTTACCGCCAACAAAAAGTTAGTACGCTGGAGGAATTTCGTTTTATATCGCTGCGAAGGATGTAAAAATTGTTTAAAATGTGCGCGAAATAAAGCTAGTGAGATATTTCTGCCAACTTTTTCAAGTTGTTGATTGATATTGACCTCTTATCAAGGTTCACTCGTCACTACTCTTGATCTCATTTAATTTGCTCAAGAAACAATTCATATCTTCAATAAATTCGCTTTTCTATAAAGTTTATCCTAGCAGAGAGCGGGGTTTAATTTTAAAGCGATGTTATCTAAGACTAAGAGAGGAAATAACATTAAAGTGTTTAGTTAGTATAATTATCGCAGTCGCTGCGGCGTGTTGACCTCCTGTGGACACAGGTGTAACTCGTGCTGTGTTGTGAGAATTAATATGTCATCGGCTTTAGTACACGACTGTGGATATAAAAATTTAATCAAAATCTAAAAGATTTGACTGTCCAAACATTTCGTATCCTGTTTAAGACAAAATATGTATATATAGACTAAATGGCCGATACATGATCTTGCGAAAAGACCTTGGGAAATAACGCATTCTGTGTCAAAAAAGATAACTGAAATAGTAAAAATCAGTATATAAGTAGGATATATATTTTGATGTAATATAAAATGATTCCATGATTGCAAAATTCCAACATTCCAAATTCCAGATTCCATGTTTTCAGCTTACCGTAGATTGCGTCTGGATATAGAAAACATGTATAAAAAGCTGAATGCATACCAATTTAAACCAATCAGTGATACAATATATTCTTAATGACAATTATGTACTTGCTAAAAGGTCAAATTCGTTTGAGCATGTTTAGTCAAGCTTCATATATAGGTTTTCAAAAGAACGTAGTTTTTGAATTTGTCATTCATCTATTGCAGGTAACATTTCGTACCAGAATTTATCACTGTAATATCAACAGTCAAGTAAGTTTGACCAGTTAGAATGGGCTAGAATAGGTTAGAATGAGGTTTCATCAATGTTATCATCAAAATCTAGAGATGTACTGTTTATTTATTGTCAGGGGTCGTTCAGAAAATACGTGACGCTATTTTCGCCAATTTTTTCCCATTTGACGGTTGTCATTTCCCCCAATCGAAAATTACTCCCCCCTCCTCCAAAAAATTTTTTTGAAGCAGCAATTGAAAACGTGTGCTGGAGCAAACGTTATAGGAATTTGCCGACAAACTTTGACAGGATTTCGGGATTTTTTTGGGTGTTTTTTTTGCGATTTCTGATCTAAAGTGTACGAGGATTTTTTAAGTAATACACACCTCGTATTTACCATGCATCTAAACCTTAATGACCTTAATCAGCCAACCATAGTCACACAGTTCTTAGTGTTCTTCCAGCCTCGTTCCCAGGCTCTCGGGTGAACTTCGCGAGGAAAGCACTAACCAACCTCCCCAAGCACCCCCGCGCGCTTAGCGTTTTCCCCGCGAAGTTCATTAAAGAGCCTGGGAACGAGGCTGGTGTTCTTCAACGTTGAAAGATTTTGGAAGATCGAAATTTCCATGAAGCGGTGATTTTCCATGATTTTTAGACTTAGCCATGCAGTGGCAGTTGCGAAATATGCAACTATAGGCCCTCTGGCAGGAATTGAACCTGTGCCCTGTGGCCCTGCGATTCCGCTGCAGCATTCTGCCAACTTACTGACGGCTACAGAGTCCCAGATTTGATCAGTGCCAAGAGCTAACCACGGTTAGGTCGGTTAAAATACAGGGTTCGTACGGCCCCTGGAAATCCTGGAACGTCCTGGATTTTTCTTCTTATCCTGGAAACCCCTGCAAAAGTCCTGAAATTTCAAACTTACCCCCTGGAAAACTGAACTTGTGTTTTATATGTTTATCTAAATAATATTAAAAATGCAATAAATTGTCGACGTCTTGGAAAAAGTATTTTGTCTTGTTTCAAATACCCCTGAAAACCCCTGGAAAAGGACAGAAAAACGTCCCGGAAAGTCCTGGATTTTTAAAATTATGAAGGTGTACGAACCCTGAAAATATGTATATAGTTTTCGTTCTAAATTTTCATCCACAAAAACCCTTCAAAGTTCAATTCTATATTGTATATAAGCACTCGTGCGAAGCTAATATTGCAGTAGACAAAAGCAAATGCTATGGCATGTTACGATTTGGATTGGAAAACGGGCTTTATTTTTCTGTATGAAATATGAGAAGACACAAAGTTATTAAAGTTTTCAATCTCTGTTTTTTTTCAGGGTCAAATATGTTTGGATATTTTCAAAGACAGTTGGAGTCCAGCTTTAACAATTTCTAAAGTTTTACTTTCAATATGTTCTTTATTGACGGACTGCAATCCAGGTATGTATTTGTAGGTCAGTTCAGTAAGTGTTATAGACATTGATCTGATACATTGACGGTTATAGAGCAGCAGATTGTGGTCAACTTCAGAAATGTTGGCACTTATTGGAGCAAATAAACTAAATCTCTCAATTCTATTAATTTGCTTCTAAATAGAAGACTAGGGCTTAGGTGGCGCAGATGTCAGAGCAAGCGCCTTTCACCTCTGAGATCGTGGGTTCGATTCGCGCTGCGAGTCAGTCAACGCTTTGCCGAAAGTCGTGGGTTTTCTCCGGGTACTCCGGTTTCTTCCCACAGAGAATGTTGACAGGATGGGTTTGGACGAGTTTGGATAAGCCCCAACCATATTATGCCCCAACCTAACCTTTCCATCGTAGTTGTGCTCCCTGATCAGACATGAGCAAACGGTGGCAGCCAGAGGCGCCTTTAATAAGCGTTCAACTCGATCGATCAAGTCGAGCTGCGTCCTTCGCAATTCAGCTCAGCTCTAAGCTGCAAGTAAAATAAGGATGATTAGCACACCCCCCACACACACAAACACCGCGTACTACTTATAATGAAAGGAATTAACATTTATTTTCTCACTCTGATAACTGCCAGTTGATCACCATCCATCTGCTACACGATAGTGCTTAGTGAAATGGATTGCTGTTTGTGTACTCAGTGTATGGTTAAAACATAATTTCTGTTTTAGATGATCCATTAGTGGGCAGTATTGCAACACAATATCAAAGTAACAGAGCTGAACATGACAGAATAGCTAAAGAATGGACCCAACGATATGCAACATGAATACTATATAACAGACTAAAATTTCCTTACAGTTTCCTCCGCCAAACACATTTGATTCAGTATACTCATAACTAAATTATACGGCCACTCTTATGATTTCCTATTAGCGCCAGGATTCGGACGGAAAAACGTAGTTGTCCAGTCCAGTGTGTCCTTTTGATGTACATATTGACATAACTGATGTCTCATTACAATTTGTTAACAAGAAGTTTTTGAAGGTGACAGACTAAGCCCCTGAGATCCCACGTGCTAATAGAGATCCCTATTAGAAATTGTTTTCGTTTATATGAGAGGAGGGCCAGCCCTCCTTGGCGAGATCTCGCCCCACAAAAATAGAAGATACAAAATGTGTGCGAAAACGTATTATGAAAGTGCCTGAAATGCGAAATGAACAAAATGACCTAGTCTCTGCACTTCGAATCTTCTCAGAACGCAGGAAAATCCATTTCAAAAACTCTAGATTTCAAAATTTTCCGGCAGGGCCTTTTTTAACTAATGTACTGGAGGGGCCAAAGCCCCCCAGCCCACATATTGGCCCCCCCAGTAAGCTATTTTGGCCCCCCCAGTGAAGGTCCATTTTGTCCAAAATATAAGCAAAAAAGGGGAAAAAAATGAGTTTAGAGGAAAGTTATGGTATTCTCACAACAAAACCTGGCTCCGTTTAGATGGGATATATCAAAAATTGTCTCTGAAAATGCAGGAAATCAAGCCACAGAGACTCAAGAATACAGAAATATTCTGTGGGAGGACTCCCAGACCCCCCTTCAGCTTCCCACACCTGTAATACACCACCTACTTGTTACGTCCCCTATCGATGATGGCCCCCCACTAACGATTTCGTAAAAAAGGCCCTGTTTTCCTAGCATGCCTCTCGAACCCACCGCCTCCCCCCCTACCCTATAGTTTGTCTAGCCCCCGCAACCAAACCAATCGTCCGTCGCCTATGATCGTATAGAAGTAATAGACATATCACATAGTCACCTCGATGACGTAATTTTTAAGGCTCCGCTAAAGCTTGAAGTGTTCAGTAACTAAAAACAGGCCCATTGTATGGACAATCGGACAATTTCGTCTTTCATTTGCAGTTGTTATTGCAGATTATCAAAAACAGTAGCTTCGTTGAAATGCTCCGAGATGATATTAATCACCCTAAAAGTAAAATCAACATGGACGAAAGAGCAAATTTGTATGTAGTATTTATATTTAAGATAGTGATATAAGTCATATAACAAACGAATAACCAAATATACAGTAATAGATTTCAATACCGATAACAGAAGTTCAGTAGGTCATATACAGATAATATATAAAAATATGCACATGAATCTTGAATTCATTTGTTTGGTTGGCAAATTCTAATTACCACAACACGCTTGCAGACTTTGGAACAACATCCATAACCTCTGGGAGCGATAGAAAGAGAGACTGTACACTTCTATCATCATTGCCGTGTTTAGACTCTCTTTCAACTTTGCTAGATTTTTCCTGCACAATTTGCATGTCAGAGATTGCGATGGTTACACTAGCGCAAGACGATTTCGTTTCGGTAAAAAGTGCCTTGAGCCCCAGAGCTAGGGCGCAATTATGTTTTCTGCCTCTTCTTACAGCAGCAATAGATGCAAAGCCTAGCGGGGGGAAAATACTGTGTGTAAGAATTTATTGAAAACAACGAAAGGAAGAAGGAAGGGAGAAAGGAAGAGAGGAAGGAATGCTGGAGTGAGGGAAAGAAGAGGGAGAGGAAGAGAGGATGAACGAAGGAGTGAGCGAGTGAGGAAGGGAGGGCGCGGAGAAAGGAAGAGAGGAAGGAATGAAGGAGTGAGGGAAAGAAGAGGGAGAGGAAGAGAGGATGAACAAAGGAGTGAGCGAGTGAGGAAGGGAGGGCGGAGAAAGGAAGAGAGGAAGGAATGAAGGAGTGAGGGAAAGAAGAGGGAGAGGAAGAGAGGATGAACGAAGGAGTGAGCGAATGAGGAAGGGAGGGCGGAGAAAGGAAGAGAGGAAGGAATGAAGGAGTGAGGAAGGGAGGGAGGAGGAAAGGAAGAGAGGAAGGAATGAAGGAGTGAGCGAGGGAGGATGGGAGGGAGGAGAAAGGAAGAGAGGAAGGAGTGAAGGAAAGAGGGGGGGGAGTGAGCGAGGGAAGGGGAAGAAAGAAAGGAAGGGAGGAATGAATGAATGAAGGAGCGAGGGAGGGAGGAAGGAATGGAGGAGTGAGCGAGTGAAGGAAGAGAGGGAGGAAGAAAGGAAGGAAGGAAGGAACGAACGAAAGAGTGAGGGAGGGGGAAAAGAAAGGAAGGAAGAAATAATTAAATGGAGGAAAGAGGAGGGAAGATCGAAACAAGAAAAGAGGGATTCGAAGGAACGAAGGAATAAAGAGCTTAATGAACGAAAGGAAGTAGGGAAAGCAGAAGGGAAACAAAAAAATGAATGAAGGAATTAACGAATGAGGGACAGAAGGAAAGGAAGAAAGAAGGAAGAGAGGAGGGAAAGATGGAAGAAGGATGGATGGAAGGAAAGGAAGAAAAAGATAGAGATGGAAGAAAGAAAAAAAGGGAGGAAGAAATAGAGAAGATAGGCAAGAATGAAGAAAGAAATAAGGAAGAAGAGAAGATACAAAGAAATACGAAAGTAAGGAAAATGAAAGGAAGGAGAGATTACCTGACTGCAAAATATCAAAGCACTGATTATTACAGTGCAAATTACTCCAATTGCCACACCAATAATCATCCCCTTCTTGAAACAGGGGCTGTTGAAATTTAAAAAAAATTTGATGAAGCCAAATGACCTCTCTAAAATAGAAGATATAAAAGGATTAGACGGATACAAAATCTTGTTAAAAAGTGTCGGCTATGTTCTTTATTCTGTTGTCTGTTACCTGGACAGCTATACCAAGGACATATGTCGCTTTTGCTGCTGTTGTTGTTTAAGCTGTTTGTATTGTTTTGTAGAGCTATAAAGGAAACAAAATAAGTTTGTTGTTGCTGTTGCTGTTGCTGTTGCTGTTGCTGTTGCTGTTGCTGTTGCTGTTGCTGTTGCTGTTGCTGTTAACTTGTTGTTGTTATGATCGTTAGTGTTGCTTTGCGTCGCTGTCGTTATTATGGTTGCCGTTGTTGTCTTGTTGCTGTCCTATGTTTTATGGTTGTGTTTGTTGTTGTTCTTTTCATTTGAATCGCTTACCGAAAGCTCCAACTGTTGGCGGGTCAATAAAAATCGCCGCCGATTTGTTTCTGTCATCTTTGTTCATGACGCGTATCTCCCAAGTGAAGGCCTGGTCCAGGCGCAAAAGGAATCCCACTCTTTTCAACATGCCGTCTCCGCTGTTTCATTCACGTCTCCGTCACCTGCCTCATTCAGCACACGTGATTTCACCCCAGCCTTCCATTTTCCATATATGAGTAATTTCGTGACATCATAGTTCACTTTGCGAACGAACAGATGATACGATTCAATTCGCTCTTCAGTTTGCCACTGAACTCGAGCTTCATTCACGCCCGTCCAACTGGCATTGATTGGCAGAGAATTGAGTGCTAAACGAAAAACATAATCAACGTTAACCATTTCGACAAGCGGTACGCGCATCCTTGAAAACAAATAGCGCATTTCAATACCTGCACGATAAGTTTCACGCGCAAATAAAACACGTCCTAAATAAGCACGACCAATTCATAGGCACAGAGAAGTTTGATTGTAATTCGCGCAATTCTGTTTTTGGTTTAAAATTTAGCAACAACAATTTATTAGATAATAATTGTTCTCCATTCCTGCCAAAGTGCGCCCATAGGAACAAAAGCTATATAATCTATTCTTTGTCGTTAGCCAAATAGAAATTTATATCGACTTATATTTGTTACAATAAACCAAATTATATTTTGCATATTTGCGCATCAAGTATACGCGGTGTTTATTCAAACAGAAAAAATACATTAATAATATAAGCCTTTTCACAGTATGAAAGTGTTTCGAACAAAGTTAGTTTCTAAAACAACTACTTACCTCTGAACTGGCACTTCTCTCCAAAAAATGCGTCATTGCAAACGCATTTGACACCCTCAGGTGTAAAAATAGGAACTGCCCGCATTGGACATTGACTTGCAGCAAAGCCGTTACGAGAGAAAAGAATAACATCAAGAAAAATCGCTAAGAAAATGCGGAGTAAAAATCCGCAAATCTTCATCGTTTAATCGCTCAATTAATGCAATTAGTGTCGTCATAATTTGATTCGTCATCAAATCAGCTCAATGTGATGGATATAACGAACAATGATGTACACTTACGAACTATGATGTACAAATGTGGATAACGTAGGACACCTCGCTCCTTTGCTTCTCGCCTCGAGACACGTGTGAAATAAAACTTCAAATTTTAATAAAAAAATCACTTTATTTTGTGCGAAATAAACTACATTTCCACTGCAAAGAGAAACAAAACACAAGATAAAACAAGAGCAAGCAATGGGAGACAGAAGCAGTGATTCCGAGAGCGAAGAGCCGACTATATCTGAAGATGTTGTTGTCACTAAATATAAAATGGCGGGGGATATGGCCAACCGTAAGTTTGTTGTTTTGTTTGCTTATTTTAAAGTGTGTTTTGAAGTGGAGGAGAGGAAAGCAAATGTAGAATTTGATAGAAGTTCATAGACTTTGTAGTGTTCTTTTGAAACGAGTCGTTTATTAATATAGTTAGATGTAAAATATATGTTTTGTCTTTATTAATGTACTCTGCAAAAAGTTTGATTAATTATAGTAATATAATTATAGTATATTAACTGCAGGTCTGGGAAAACTGTTGTTACTAACAAATCAGCATGAAATATAAGCAGGGGATACCGACATTACTCCACTGACGAAGGCCTTTGCTCAAAACATTGGTTTCCTATAATTTTATAGTTGCATTTTTGTCTGGCATGTACAAAAGTTTGTACTGTAAATGTAGTAATGTACATGTAATAAACAGCGATTTTTTCCACTTGTGTAGAGTGGATTTCTGTTAGGTAGCATGCAAATACAACCAGACCTGCAAAAACATTTGATTGCAAATTGTTACTGCAGGTTTCACTTGACCTTGCAATGCCAAATGCAGGCTTCTGAACTGGTGAAAAATCAGGTCGGCAAACAAGCAGGTCGGCAACAGGTCTGCAAATTTCAGTTTTCAATAAAATGTGCCTGTAATAATGTTGCCAACATTTACATTTATAGACCAGAACGTAACAGAAGAAAATTTCTCCATTTGCTTTTCTCATTTACTCTAAATTTGCATCACAAAAGTATAATTGCAGGTCGGCAATTTTGCGCTGTCCTAACATGAAGATAGGTTGGCAATCAGGTTGGCAATCAGGTCGGCAATCAGGTCGGCAATCAGGTCGGCAATCAGGTCGTCATTTGACGATTGTCGACCTGAATTCAGAGGCCTGGAAATGTTTGAATGTTGAAACAAAACGTTTGGGCATCACACACAATGTATAATGTATTGTTCGAAAAGAATTAGCCATTTGATTCTATAGAAACATGGACAAGACATGAAATTGATTAAAGGATTAGTGAATACAATATATACAACCCTGATTAGTGTCAGGGTCATGCATTGCAGGCTTTTGTTATTGTTTACATCTTAGCCAAATGCAACAAATGACGATAAAAATACCTTCAAAAAATGGCCACCAGCAGGAGTTTGAGCCCACAAATTCCTGATGTGACACTAAATTAATGTTTACTTATAGGTAGCAAACGATAAACACAGCTCTAGCAAAAAAAAACATAAATATATATATATATATAAATTGTAATATCCTTGTTGTGCTTACCTTTTTGTTTATGTTTTCAGTTTCCCCTCCCGTGTGTTTGTCAATCAAAAATTGTTACATACAACACCCGTCCAATGCCTAACAACTTTCACAAATGGCCTTGACAATAAGCATCGCATCATGCCAAAACATGAATGTTTAAACATTTCATATATATCATGATGAAATAAATGATAGTATTATAAGGATAAATAATGCTATTATTCATTAAATTTGAGGTAGCTCAAAGTTGTATGAGAGTCAAACAAGAGTTGCTCATTGAACTGCTCATGAGATATGCATACTATGTCAGATTGTAAATGTTTACGAAGAATTCTACAACCCTTAGGTGTTCTTGCACAAGTACTGCAAGCCACGGTGGCGAATGTGACAGCTCGGACATTATGTGCGATGGGAGATTCCTTGATTGGTGAGGAGACCGGTAAAGTTTTTAAAAACAAAAAAGATATGAAGAAAGGTGAGATAATTGTTATAAAGTTTAACATAGATTTGTATTCAGTGTGGGCACTTTGTGAAATATTATGTGCGACAATATTAGGGGTATGAAATTTGGGGGACCAAACAATCACCATTAAGTTTTCACATGCTGTGTTTCCACTTTTCCAAATCCCAATTTCCTTCAAATTCCCATTAAGGAAATTTTCACGGGCAGTGTTTCCACGTTTCAAATTGTAATTTCCTTTCAATATCCAATGAAGGATAATTTAATTATCTAATTTATACCCTGTTACAAGTACAAGCAAAAAAACTATGCACATATGTTAAGGTGGCTCGATACCCTTTCGTCACAGAGAACTGGTCTCTAATCTCACACTGTGCATGGTTCGTGTTTTCACGTGATAATTGTGTGTACAAATCATGCAAAATAACTACAGTTTTCAAAGCCAAAAATCAACTGCAAAATTGCAAATCAAGTTTATTTTGATATTTTAATTTGTTTCTAGGTTTCATTTTCCTAATAAACAAGTTACTACTAAGTTAACGTTTAAATTTAATTGTCAGTCATTATTTAAGACAACGTTCTAACTCCAAAATCTACCAAGTTAAACGGCGAATAATTTTTGACCTGTCATCAATAAATATCTCCATATCTTGGATCTTCGATTTGTTTTTGCATGTAGAAGAGTAAGCTTATTCAGTAACAAAAGACTTTAGTGAAACACCATTTCTCGCTTTCATTAAACAACCTTTCAAGGTGACAACAACATGAAAACAATTTAGACAAAGAAGTCGCGAAAGCCGAAGTCGAACATGTCATACATATCATATTTAAGCGATGGTTTGAGATAGTTCTTTCTGTTTTCTTGGAGTTCCCATTATCTGTTAGTGTGTAAATGGTAAAAATGTTTGCA
Organism: Trachythela sp. YZ-2020; assembly: GCA_016169945.1. NCBI lineage: Eukaryota > Metazoa > Cnidaria > Anthozoa > Malacalcyonacea > Clavulariidae > Trachythela > Trachythela sp. YZ-2020. The sequence continues at coordinate 4,183,542 of JADLSH010000379.1, read as the reverse complement.
TTTCTAGCCACTGCACGTACAAAACACAAAAGCTACATTAAAACAAGTAAACAACTTTTATTGATTGCATGGGATGTGCGCGTTTATCTGGAACAGCACCTGTGAAATTTTGTACGCGCATGTCAAATAATTGATCTTGCAGAGGCACAAAAACAGCTTGGCCAAGCGAGAAATTACCGTACTAGCATAAAATATCTCCTAAACGAGTTTGGTAAGGCACCCTGAAAATTTGTACATAAATAGATGATATGTACTACTACTTGTAGCGTTTGCAAAGAGAAAATTAAAAAAAATCTGTAGACTGAAACTTTCAAAAAAGCTGAAATTTAATTCCAAAGATTTGGATCTACAGAATTTTTTTAAACTTGCAGAAAATATTTCTTAGTACTAAAGTTAATGATATATAATTTTAAAAATGGGGGTCGCCGAACTAGTTTTTAAGAACTATTGAGAAAACTATAAATATAGCCATTTTTGGTAACATTGTTTTCGTCATAGTCGTCATGGAAACGCCATATTTTTAAAATTTATTTTTAATTGTAACAAGTCTTTAGTGTGCAATAATTGTATGGAAGTTTAAACCATGTACGTATGTTAAAATAAAATGATCAAATTTTAGCCTAAATGATCAAGTGATCAATAAAATGATCAAGTGTATGGAGCCACCTTATTGCAAAAATTACAACTGTAGGCCCACTGGCAGGAATTGAACCTGCGGCCATGTGATTTTGGTGCAGTGCCCTGACCACTGATCTTCACAGTGTAGTTTGCAATAAGCTAACCACAATACCTGTATGAATTTCAGGGGTTGCATTTCCAACATGTGTCTCGGTGAACAACTGTGTTTGTCATTTTACACCATTGACGACTGATCCAGACATAGAGATTAAGAATGGTGATATGGTAAAAATGTAAGTTTATATTTTCTCTTTACCGTCGTTTGCAACAAAAACCTGTTTTCCACCAGGCAAATTTGTTTGCGCAAAGCAACGCAGAAATTAAATTCAGCAACATGATTAGTTAGCGTAAAAGAGATCAAAATAATAGCCGGTCACCGGTCAATGACCGGCCAAATTTTAAATATGACCAAATTTGTATGACGCAAGTCATAGTGATTTTTGAGATGTTGTGCAGGGCATGAAATTTAATTTTTTAAGGATACCAGAATTTTGAATCTGGTATCCAATTTTGAAAGCTAGTATCCCACCTTTGGACACTAATATTTCAACTCACAATCGATATTCACAAATAATAAAGCCGTTTTTAAATAAGAGAATCACAGTTACAACGTTCAGTTCAGTTTCGAAGTGCTCTTCAGCAGGATTAGGCCCTGGTGTTGCCAACGCATTTTGATATGCGGTAGATCTCTTGTGGCCTTGACTTTTGTTGTGTGTTTGTAAAGCCTTTACATGGAATTGGTACAACCACCCTTTGTCATATTCCTTGTATAACTCGAGGATTGATAAGGATTCAAAAATAATATAGGCATCTCTTTTATGAATATTTAATTATTGCACATACTTGATCAGGTATAACCGCTGATCATTACAACTTACTTATAAAACAAAAACAAAACTAAATGTATTCTAATCTAAAATGTTCAATTAAGTGTTTAATAAACTTCATGTCCTAAATAACTTGTCCTAACGATCAATTAAGTGTTCTGACTAAATGTCCTAAACAAAACTTGTGATCTAGTCCATATCATAGTCATTAAATCTGGCGGGTCTTCTGATTATTCGTCCTCTTGAAGTTGTTTGTAGTCCTGGTGATCTTTAACTAACATTAGAAGTGGTATTTGAGGAGTTATCTGAAGTGGTACTTGGGATGATGTCCGCCGTGGTACTCGAGATGATGTCCGCCATGGTACTCGAGATGCTAACTTGGGTGGTAGAGGTTCTTGCATTATTTGGGGTTGGTAACTGTGATACTGAAAACAGAAAATCGTCTAATGGTTCGCTTGAAACTGATGGACTCTCACTAGATTTAATCAGCATTCATCTGTTTCTGCGGTATTCTCCTCCATTTTCAGTTTTGATTATTACGGATCTCGCCGAACTGTGGAATTGCATCAAAAATTTGTATCGCTACCACTCCCACAAACGTCTACAACCACACCTACATATTTTTGCATGTTTACAATTCTATTTTCAAACAGCCAATCCAGTGCTTAGTAACAATTGCCCTAAAAAGTTGATTGGCTGTTTATTATTAGAATTGTAAACATGTAAAAATATGTAGGTGCGGTCGTAGACGTTTGTGGGTGTGGTAGTGATACGAATTTTTTACGCAATGCCACAGTTAGGTGAGATCCGTAATATGAAAGATCTTGGGGTGTCGGCCTTATCGATCACAATACCAGGTTTCCAAAGTCCTTTCATCCTGACTCTGATTCTATCTCCTCTCTGAATCTCAGGAAGATTCTTCGTATGTTGATCATAGTGGACTTTTTGTTTCTCTTGTTTACGATGTAACATCATCTTAACTTTGTTGTGATCAATGATTCTCGGTTGACGTTATGCTGCTGTGGTAGGTATCGTTGTGCGAAGTCTCCTGTTCATCAGAAGTTGAGCAGGTGACGCAATACCATCAATAGGGGTGTTTCTGTACTCCAGCAGACTTAAATGCGAATCTTTTCCATCCTTCGCTTTGGTCAAAAGATTTTTCACGGTTTGAACAGCTCTTTCCACTAGACCATTTGCCTGTGGATTTAATGGACCGACAGTAGTGTGCTTGAATTCCCACTCGTCTGCAAACTGTTTGAATTCACCAGAGGCGTATTGGGGACCATTGTTACTGATGACTTCTGATGGAATTCCGATTATTGTCGCACTCTTGGTATTCGGTAGCTTGGACACTTCAAAAAATCTTGAGTGATAATCAACTATAAGTAGATAATCCGAATTATCTCATGTAAATAAGTCTGTGGCAACCATTTCCCATGGGTTGTCCGGTATTCTAAAAGGAATCATCGGTTCCTTGAATTCCTTCGCGTTCTCTCTTCTGTGTTCTTGACAGACAGAACATTTTGCTACCATGTCAGTTATTTGAGAATTCATTCCAGGCCAATAAAGAACATATCTGGCTCTTCTTTTGGACTTTTCTATTCCCCTGTGGCCTCGATGTACCTTCTCTAACATCTCCTTTCTCATTGTTGATGGTACAACTATACGGTCGTTCTTGAAAATGATATCATCTATTACGGATAGCTCGTCTCTAATGTTCCAGTATTCTCGTATGCTTTCATTCACTTGAGATCTTCTTTCTGGCCATCCTGACAGGATTGTTTCTTTCAGAACTTATTGCTTATCATCATTGGTCGCTTTCCTGATATCTTCTAGCTTAGACTCAGTAGCTGGCAGGTAGAAGTGACTAGGTGTATTTGAAAGTTGATCTCTTTCTCCATGCTGTCGTCAGCTGTTTCAGGAAGTGGTGCTCTTGAAAGCATATCTGGAACCACAAGCTCTTTTCCAGGTTTGTATATGATTGTATAGTCGTATTTCTGCATTCGAAGAAGTAATCTCTGTAAACGTGGTGGCGCTGCTGCTAGTGGCTTCTTGACAATGCTCTCTAACGGCTTATGATCTGACTCCACCAAGTCCAGTTGGTGATGCATCGCAGCTGATTGTGACTGGCTTGGTGACATCAAAAACTTCAATACTGGACCGTCTTCTTTGGTCAACAGATTCTTGATTTCCTGAAATGCTTTGTCTTGTTCAAAAGACTATTGGAACTCTGTATCCTTTCTCAATAGCACTCTTATGGTTCCGTTACTATCGCAAGGTTTGGAATAAACTTGCCCAGGCAATTCACCGTCCATATAAGTCTTTCTACAACCTTCTTATCTGTCGGTGCTGGCATATTCTTGATGGCCTTTTAATACTTTCTCCTCATCAGGCTTGATTCCTTCTTCTGTGAGCCTGTGGCCAACATATGTGACTTCGGTCACCTTGAATTCACACTTATCCTTGTTTAATGTGAGATTGATTTCCTCGCATCTCTGCAAAACTGCCTCTAGACGTTTGTCATGCTCCTCTTACGTTGTTCCATGTATTAATATGTCAGTCTCGACGCCTTCTAAGTCGCCAAAATGCTGACTCATCCACTTTTGGAAGACCTCTTGAGCAGACTTTATCCCGAAAGGAGTACGCACATAACAATATCTGCCAAACGGGGTATTGAAAGTGGTTAGCAGCTGACTTTCAGTATCCAAAAGAATTTGCCAATAACCATGGTTGGCATCCAGCTTAGAGAACCATTTAGCATTTGCCATGCGTGTTGTGATGTTCTCAATGGTGGGTACTTGATAGTGCTCACGCTTGATAGCTTTGTTGAGGTGTTGCGGGTCCAAACAGATACGAAGATTACCATTTGGCTTCTCCACAAATATATATTTTAGTTTAATGGCGTCCGAATTGCACACATCTCTAATATGAATATTTAATTATTGCGCATGCGTGATCAGGTATAACCGCTGATCATTACACCCTTAACGAACTTTGAGTCGTTATTACAATAAATTTGTATATTCTACACAATTTTTACAGAACATATTTCCATCTTTGAGTGTCACCCACAGAAATGATTTCTTCCAGCTTTGGCTGAAAGTTTGCGATTGCTTTGCTTGCTCATAATGCCGTTTCACTTCAGAGTTTCTTGTTGCTCATCTTTCTTGTTCTGCTGATTGCCTTCCGCCGTTGTCAATCACTTGTGTTGCACCTGAGTGACCCGGCCGAAACCCTTGTCACATATTTTGGCATTTTAATATTTTTAAAGAAGGTTTAAACAAGACTGTTTATCGAAATTTGCATCACAACATATATACCATCACAATGCATGAAATTTCGGCACCCGAATTTCGGGATGTAATGTACCCACAAATCCAGACAAACTCCTGAATTTGCGGGCACAGCACACCCTGAATCGGGGCACCTAAAATTATGCAATTATCTAACAATTCGAATCAAACTCAGAGCGGACAAAATTGTGGAATTGCCACACAAATGCGGACTATATATCTTGAAATTTTCTTGGTATCCTTTGGGAGACTAGCCTGTGCACAGACGTTACTCTCGATCGCACGAGAGAACGTCTGTGAGTCGGGTGAAAATACCTTGTGCAGGTCACGTGGATTATCCACGGATTTGTGGAAAGACATCTGATTGGACAGCCCTTAACTAGTCTAACTTGTAAAATATAATTTAAACAATACGTTCAGGCCGCGATATTGAAATAGAATTCCTTCCGTTTTTAATAAGCACCGTGTTTAAGATAATAGATAGCGAGCGCTCATGTACTGAAAAATAGATCTATGGCCGTTTGTAAAAATATAATAAATCCATCATCTCACATTTCACAAACATTAGATTTATTAATAGATTTAGAAATGTTGTTTTGTTGGAATTGTACAGCTCGACGGTACACGTGAACAGCATGTAGTTATAACTCCGTGTGATTGGTTCTTTAAATAGCACGCTGCCGTTCTTGTATCTTATTGGCTTTCTAAATTAGGGAAATGATTTCGGTAGTCAGGTGACAATAATTTAATACTGTCTAATTATAATATGCGAAAGTTAATAACCAATGAAATGTTTTGATTTGTCATAGATTAGACTAGTTAAGGCTGTCCAATCAGATGTCTTTCCACAAATCCGTGGGAAATCCACGTGACCTGCACAAGGTATTTTCACCCGACTCACACACGTTCTCTCGTGCGATCGAGAGTAACGTCTGTACACAGGCTGTGGGATGCTAGTCTCATGATATTTAGTATCCAAAAGTAAAATCTAGTATCCCATAGATATCGGGATACCGCAAATTTCATGCCCTGTTGTGGACCTGTTAAATATTACTGTATGTCAGTTTGTCAATGAGTGTGTGATTCACCCATTGATGTTTAACTTTCCCAACATGCTATGAGAGGCGGGACATGCTATGAGAGGTGGGACATGCTATGAGAGGTGGGACATGCTTACCGTTCGGGATGAGATGTTTACGAAAGGGAAAATTGCATTGCCGACAGCCAAAACGATCTCGCCGAGAATGCTTCTTCGAAGATCAAGTGACAACGCATCGGTACCAGCATAATAGCGCAGAATGTGATTTATGCATTTTTTGTCGACCAGTCAAAAATCGTGTTTGACCGGTCGCAGATGGAACTGACCGTCACCATGACGGGCGTATGATGAAACGTTATTTTGAGCCCTGCTTACAAAAAAATACTGCAGTTCTGGTTTCCCAACTTGACCCTCTTCTTTTTCTGCAGACTCTAATGTTCTTTGATATGGTTTCAGTTTGTTTACCCACACACCAACCCAATTTTTTGTTGCTCGCTTTATAATACAATGTTATGCCAAGCCTGGCGCCCGTTGTCACAGTTATTGCTACTTGAAACATTTATGAATTGTGAGAATGGCAACTGATCAGACTGATGACAACTGATCAGACTGATGACAATTGCTACCAATTAATGTCAAGCAAAAAATATTTTCCGACCTACGAACCCTGACCACAACCATATGATATTTTTTGTAAGGCCTGACTACAATCCTGGTCAAAAATCCTTGGAACACTTAGTAAAAATAGCAACTTCCTGTGTCACATTTCTGATTTACAGACACAAATTTGCCCGTTGAAATCAGAATTTAATGTTCAGATCTCCCTTCCCCCCCATACAATGTTGGGTAAACCCTTGCAACTCTAGCACACTAACCACGACATTGTATTGGGGGAAAGGGGGTCGTAAGCTTTTCATTGCAGTGAGTGTCAAAGTCAGCACTCAAGAGTACCAATTGTAGCTGGTTGATAGTTGGCAGATGCTGACTGGTTGGTTAAGTGCTGGCTGGTTGGTGACTGGGTGACTGGCTGGTACCCCCTGGCTGACTATTTACAGTATGTCTGTAAACTTAACACAAGGTTGTTTTATTTAGAGATTTAGGTGTCCATATTGATGGCTATGTGGCAGTTATTGGTCATACAATCGTTGTTGGAGCGAGCAAGGTAATTGGATTGCTTCACCCATAACTGAGATTGTAAATATTTGGTTAGTTTTTTTATCGCTGACAAAGTCATTTGTCTGAACAAATGATTTAGCTACTGAACTATGTGTAGAAAAAAACCATTAAAAAACCCAAAAACATTCTACCTTACAACATCCGTAAGAACTTGGTACAGGCCTTTGTTTTGTCAAAACTATATTATAATGACATAATTTACCATTCACTACCTGACTACTTAGAGAAAAGACTCCAAAGGGTCAAAAAGCAGCTGCTGGTTTTGTATTGGGCAGATATGCTAATATAGATGATGTCTTGTCCCTGAACTGGTTACCGGTAAGAGAACAACGCGAATGGAACACCCTCAAAGCTGCTCATAATGCGATTCATAGCACAATAGATTGGCTGAATTATCTGACATTAAGAATAGCTGAACAGTCTCGAGTTCTTAGATCAAGTAGTAGTATACAACTTGAAATCCCGTTAATTAGCAATACATTTCACGACCAATCGGCAAAACGTTTTAATAGTTTACCTACTGAAATGAGGAATTGCACGTATTTTGTAGAGAAGTCAAAAACTTTTTATTCATGAAGGCAATATCAAGAACTCAGTAGAATTTTATTCATCGTGCATGGGATTGTTTTTTCTTCTCAATTGAACTAGTTTTTAATATTTGGTTATTTCCTTTTCACGAATTAGTAGCATATCTACAAGACTACATGTATATAACCTGTACCTAGAATATTGGTAGGCGAAGAGCCACTCTGTGGATGTATTACCAATAAATCATTTATTATTATTTATTATTTAGGAGAACAAAGTGACAGGTCGACAAGCAGATGTTTTATTAGCAGCATATCTTGCATCAGAACTTGTACACAGGGTGGTGAAACCGTCAGAAGAAGTATGTAGAACAAATATATTTAGTATACCTTTATCTTTTCTGACATTAGGTAGCACCATATGTGTACCTCTGCGAAATGTATTAGAATTATTTTACTACACTGATTAGCCCTTTTTCAAACAGTACATTGTCATCAACCCTCGTGATTTTTCCCTCTGTCTGCAAAATAATTGCTAAATATGTCTTTTGCCAATTTGCTGCTTTGCCTCTCCAATCGCTTGGCAATATACCTTACTGTTTATTCACTTTTGACCCAATGGCCTCGTTTCCATGTTGACCTGTTTTGGCAATTTGCATGGCAGACGCATATGAAGGTTATACCCATGTTTCCTGCACGAATTTGTTTCTCGTTGATCTTTTAATAAGCCCAAACACAAACTTATTCTTAACTCTATTAGTCTATTGTGCACGAAACATGAGTAAATACCCACACGAAAACGAGGCCATTGGCCATTGTGAATAAACAGTAAGGTCTATTGTTTTTAGCAAGAAACATAATTTACATATAAACGAAGTTCACCGTCTACTTCCTAAATGTTTGCCATCCACTTTTCTTCTGAAAGTCCTACAAAAAAACTAAGTCCTTCATTTACACAAATGAATATTCATCAGATTTCCGACTGATCGATTTCAATGACTATTTTGATAATGGAGAAAGTTCTGTAATGTTCAGTTGTATGTTGCTATATTACTTGCTATTTAGTTTAGTTAAATGTTATCCAAATAGTTTAGAGTTCAGTTTACGTATTTGTTCAATTGAAAGTTCGAAATGCATCCATACATGAATAAAGTAAATCCAAAATTCACAAAACAGTACTGACTCATGGTGTGTGTATTTACAAATTGTATGCTCAAAAAGCAAAATATATATAGCATTGCATTTCTATTTTATATACAACGTTTCATAATACTCAGAATTCGCCTCCCAAAACAATTGGCATTTCATTGACTGTAGATTTCAAAAAATTTCCAAAGGGGAATAGCCCCAGACTCCCCTATTGGTCTTCGTGCTATTCATCTTTATCTATTTCACCTGCTACTTCATATCCTAATGAGAACCCTGCTTTGGCAATTACTTCTGCACACTTTGGCAAGCACTTCCGTCAGTTGAAAACCCTATTTCACATTATGCCTTTGAAAACAATACAATGGTTCATGTTTCCATCCATTAAAATTGCGGACAATCCTTTATCAAGCAGTACAGCCTTATCGTGACATGAATTACAGCATGGTTAGGCCAGCTGGAAATTTGGCGCCCCCTTGTAATATGTGTATAGTTTAGCCTCTTACACGCGATAAATAATTTTTTTTTATGTGTCGACGGGGGGGGACGATGTGGTTGTTTAAAAAATTTTCCCGGACTACTAACGTTCTTATATTACTATTTAACCAATAAATACGGTTCTTCCTACTAAAAATTTACTTCCAAAAAAAAATTTCCTTTTTTCTATTCTTTGTGCCAATTTCGGCGCCCCATTTATGTTTTGGCGCCGCACGCCGTTGCAGTCCTCGCAATCTTCAGCGGCAAACGGCAAATGCCGTCGATAATGCAGCCGAAGATGAAATTATCGACAGCAATTTTTTGCCAATAGTTATCAAACACTTGCTATTTACTATATACTGTAAAATAATTATAACATATAGACATTAAATATACATATAAATACATTAATATTTCAGGTTTCAAATAATCCATTTGTCATCAACATGCATCTTCAAATTGTCATTATGGGACAAAAAAATTGCAGTCGAGCTGCTACCGAACTCTAAAATATTGACGGCAATGTTTTGTGTACGGTGATTTAGTAAAATTGCAAGGGCTGTGGTTGGAATGCCTTATGTTGACTTTTGACTTGTTTTCTTTGTTCACAACACAAAAGGTCCTATCTATTTCTTGCACACTAATTTAACAGATTGCATGTTACTTTCTCAACTATTACTTATTGCTATGTTGCTTATTGTTATTGTCGTTGTCCACTAATCATTGGTGTTTTTCGAAAGCTGAATCCTAAGTTGCTGGACTGTTTGACTACTGTTTAGATAGTCTGTAGACTTTTTCTATCAAATTTGTATTTGGCATATATTTAGCACAGGAAGAATAATGTTACTAGAAATACATCGGTATGCAGTAACCCCTCGCCTTATTCTATCTTGCCACAATTTGTAATCTTGTGACTAATTCTATTTTGAATGATGTTGTGCAAAGAAATAGTACTTCCCAAAAATACTATAATTGTAAAACAAAAATATGTGTAATACGTGATAATATACTAGAACACAAACTCACAGTCGTTTAAGAATATCTATTTCAAACAAATTCATCTGTCTAATACAGTGAGAAATCTATTTTAGTGAAAAATATAATTAAACAGCTATATTTTACGCCAGGCAGGCTCAGCGGCAACAATGGCAATGGCAAAATCAAAAGTTATTGTCATGTATATATTACAATAAATCAGTTTATTTCTATTTTTGTCATTATTTACCACATGCCGACAAAAAGCAACCTCAAGCCTGAAGCCTTTATTTCTTGCTCGTTGTCTCACGGCCTTCAAGTTTCTTGCCTCACTTCTCACTACTCACAAAATCTTCATCTTAGCCAATCACAAACTTGTTAAACACAAGTCCTTTCTCGGGTTACATTCGCGCATGCGCATAACTTACAAAACCGTCCACGACAGATATTTTGTTATATTTTGCTGACTTTGAACTTTGCTATGCTCGGGTGTAAATAGCTGGACAGAATTAGTACCCTCGCTCACGCGCGTGGCTCGGGGATTAACTGTTGCATGGAATTACTGCACCATTGCCGAGGCAAACTTTGCCTCTGCATTTGCTTTGGTAATTGCTGAGTGTTGAACCAAATTACAAGGACTGAGCATTGATTGTGATATGCATTTTTTATTTCTTTTGAATTAGAACTATACAATAACTGACTACATACAAAAAGTAACTGAAGACTTCAACTGTAAGCCTATAGAAGGTTAGTGACTACTGGATATATATTTAACAGTTATTCTACGAACTCGAGGCGTATATGAGCTGATAGCCGACGAGGCGCGATAGCGCCGAGTCAATAACTGTTTTATTATATACACAAGCTCTGGATATGAACAGAACATTTTGGCGTACTTTTTTCAAGTAAAACTTGAATTTCCTCTTCATTTAATTGTCCAAATCTGCCAGCCATTTTTCTACTTTTCTCTACTAGCAGGATATGTAAGAAATATTATATGAGCTCGAGTCGGATATTGGCTGATAGCCAACGAGGCGCTTCGCTCCATTCTATAAAATTAAACGAAAAATAAAAGATGTTTTCATGTTTTGTTTTGTTTTTATCAGGCAAATGCAAATTAAAGCGATTATTTTGCGATACATGTTTACTTTTCGTAATTTCTTTTTAAGTATAAATTTTATACACATTTACATTTGGCTTACCGTCAAAAACCTTCATTCCAATTGTGTTCTTAGGCGTGCTATTTTGAAGCAAAACTCCAATTTCTTCATCATTCATGCTTACAAATCTGGAAGCCATTTTGTTTTTTTCCCTACTAGTAGGATATTGCTCTACTAGTAGGATATCACAAAATATCCTGCTAGTAGACAACCAATCAGATTGCAGCATTGTGGCTGGCTATATTATAAGAGCTAATATCCTGCTAGTAGAGAACCAATCAGATTGCAGAATACCTCATATCCAGAGCTGGTGTATATAATAATAATAAATATTCACATGTTTTAAATATTTTTTGGTTGAATTTAGAGTATCGATATTTTTAACCAACTTAACCAGAACTATACAATAACGATCTATTTTGTGTACTCTGTGCCTTAGGAATGCTATCCCACCAGTTAAAACGAAATGTTATTGATGGTGAAAAATCTATAATTCAAAATCCCAATGAAGGTCAAAAGTAAGAATTATCATCAGCCCTTTTCACTAAAATGTTCCGAACGTTTCCAGCCTTGATAAAATATTTTTCTTCCTCGCAGCAGGTATCCAGACCCAAAACATTTCAACTAGCTAAATTTCAATTTCCAACAGTGTGCTTTCAGCAAAACCATTGCAATTATGCATGGTCGTGACCCAAGTCACCCAACCCCAGAAAATGTCAGGCGGTCAGGCTATGCTGGCACAAAAACATTCAAAAACACTTGAAATCTTCAAGTGTTCAATGACGCAGGGTTTTTTTGTTCTTATTTCTTATTGTATTAATACTATTTTAACATACATCTTGTATCACTTCATTCTTAATACTTCATTCTTAATACTTCATTCTTAATTTCGTGCTTTTCTTAAAAAAATTCCGTGAGGTCAAAAAGATTTCCAGGCAGCATGCTGCCATTGGCGGACATTTTCAAATCTTGTGACGAACTTAGCAAATTCGTTGCCAAGTTTAAAGTTGATAATGAAATTCACAAGCAAGTTTAGAAACAAACCGCTGGTTGAATGATTGGCTGCCTTGTGAATTTCGTTGTCTAATTACTGCCCGAGATTGTCTGGCGACGAAAATTAACTGCCCGGGCCGTCAAATTTCACTGAAATATTGGCCTTGAAATTGTTTGATAAACTGCTTATAGGCAGGCATAGACTAACCGCGGAGAGTGGAATATTTTGCAATGTATACAAATGATTAGTTTTTGTGTGAAAAACACCACGTATTTAATTTGCCAAAGAGAAGTTTCATATTTTATTGAAAAATTGAAAATTTCTTTGCTGTTCGTTGTTTTGCTACGACATTAATGTTGGATGAATGTTTCGCCGTTCATTGTTTCGCTGCTGGAATGAATTCATTTTTAACGCAGGTGGACTTGTCGTACTCATTTTTCTATAGCCTTAGTTCAGTATAAGTATTTTTGTTATTTTGGCAGTTAAGATTTCAGCCCCGGGCAGTCAAATTTCAGTCTCGGGCAGTAATTAGTAGGACCCGTTTGAAATGAAGTTCGAAACATTTTAGTGAAAAGTTCGTAGAAATTAACTGTAACAAGTAAAACCCCTGGGACATTAGAGTATATAACAAAATATGTTTTATGATTGTCAGGAAGGAACATGAAAAATGTGAGTTTGATGTTCATGAGGTGTACGCTATCGATATACTTATCAGTTCTGGAGATGGGAAAGCTAAGGAGAAAGATACGAGAACTACAGTTTATAAACGAACACCGAATATGTACAGTTTAAAAATGAAAACATCTAGAGGTACTGTGCAGTATATCAATGTTTAATGATAGATTTTTGCATGTGTGTTAGATGTTGGGATCCGCTCATTCCGCTGTAACCTAGTTACCTGCAAGTGACTTGAGCTAACTGCAAACTAACTGACTTGCGAGGTTGGGTCAGAAGGTGTCACACCCTCGCGCGCTGGTATAATAGAAGAACATATTGTCTGAAAATTTAAATTTTTTCCAGTACCTTTTTTGCAAATGTTACACTCGCGGTGGTCAAAATTTGCTTGATGTTCTCCTGAGTCATGTTTCCTGTTTCCAAAATTGACTTTCTGAGACCTAATTGCTTATCTATTTCACTCCAAAGACTACAATTTACGATCTAAACTGCTGTTTAATGATACTTTTGATGATTAGGGTTAAGATTAGGGTTAGGATTAAGGTTTAGGATTAAGGTTTAGATTAGAATTAGGGATAAGATTGAGATGGGGATTATACCTCTAAGTTTCCCCCCCACCATTTCTATAGAATGTTTTTTCAATTCTCTTCTAGTGTTTTTTAGTGAAGTTTGCAATAAATTCACAATGATGCCCTTTACACTAAGGTTAGTGAAAATGGCTTTTTTACATTGAAATGGTTTTACATTAGAGTGAATTATTTAGTAATGATAATTAGTTGTTTGTTTCGATTGTGAAATGTACAACAGCAGCAACAGCAGTAGCAGCAGCAACATCAACATCAGCAGCAAGAGCAGCAGCAACAACAGCAGCAAGAGCAGCAGCAACAGCAACATAATTAGCAAGCAACATCAGTAGCAGCAGCAAGAGAAGCAGCAGCAACAGTAGCAACAGCAGCAAGAGCAGTAGCAACAGCAAGAGAACCAGCAGCAAGAGAAGCAGCAGTAAGAGCAGCAAGAGCAGTAGCAGCAGCAAGAGAAGCAGCAGCAACAACAGCAGCAACAGCAGTAGCAGCAATAAGAGAAGCAATAGCAGTAGCAACAGCAGCAGCAGCAACAACAACATCAACAACAGTAGCAACAGCAGTAGCAGCAATAAGAGAAGCAATAGCAGTAGCAACAGCAGCAACAACAACAACAGCAGTAGTAACAGCAAGAGAAGCAGTAGCAAGAGCAGCAGCAACAGCAGTAGTAACAGCAAGCGAAGCAGAAGCAGCAGCAACAATCGCAGCAAGAACAGTAGCAACAACAGCAGCAGCAGTAGCAACAACAGGAGCAGCAGCAACAACGGCAGCAGCGACAACAGCAGCAACAACTTCATTTACCCACAAATATGCTAAATAAATATGCATTATTTTCAGGGCATTTGAGGATGAAAAGCAAGCAAGGTTAGGAGTAGTGGAGTGTGTCAAACATGGTCTGCTTGAGCCATATAATGTTCTATGGGACAAAGAAGGTATTGACAATACACAACCCTTTGTATATGTTGTATACACATTGTTTACACATGGTCACATGGATATCGGTATACTGGGAAAATTATCCCGATATTATTGGACCGGTATACTGGTTTTTGGGCCTTATTAATTAGCGAGGAAATTTGAAATTTGAAAAGTGGAAACACTGCCCGCAACAATTTCAGCCATGTAGACCAGTTCGTATCGTCTGCGCATCCAAATGACGCGTTCTGCGTCGGGATAATATTGTAGTTGAATCATAACATGTAGCTAAGACTGGGGGTTTCAAAATATGCATTTGAAAGTATTCAATTTTTCTATCATTCTTTGTGTTTCACAAATAGCCACAATACAACTGCAATGTGATTTGAATATGCAAAACGTTTCTCGAAGAACAGTTTGTTTCTGCACGGTTGATTAACTTCAAATTGCACAAAAATACTCCCTTTAGCGCAACTTTCTATATTTTGCTTTACACAGAGGACAAAGTATGTAAGTACAAAATGCCATTGAATGGATGATTGATGAGTTGTTTACTTTGATATATGAATATTTTAAAACTTCCAGTCTCAGTTAAATGTTATCATTCAACTGCACTTTTATCCCGACGCAGAACGCGTCATTTGTATGCGCAGTCGACATTGGTCTATTTGACTTACATTTAGCCTGCGTAGCTGGCGGTTTTAAGGTGTTGGGGGTTGAGGCGCGCGGTTATTAGGGAACTTAAGCATGTAGGACGGCAACGCGACGACGACGGCCAAAACAAACTCCTTCAAAGAAATGATAGTAAAGAAAACTTGTCGTGTATTATCAATTGTATGAATTTAATACAGTTTAAGAAGTTGAAGATATGGGCTTTATTGTTGAGAAGAGTTCTACTGAACCAATTTGAAGTAGCACTTGTTTCGGCTTGAATCGCAGGCGTTGTATACAAGGCGTGAAAATCTGTGATTTGCCGTTGTAAACAGAGCGAGGACCGCGTCTAAAACTCCCGTGGGAGTTTAATTATTCATTTCTTTTCATCGACTTATTGTATTAATCGCCGTCGTCGTCGTGTTGCCGTCCTACATGCTTAAGGTCCCTATTACGTTTTCAACATGTGTCAATATATGACACTTGATGTACATTTCATAACAAACACTTCAAGACTGGCAATTGTTATTTGATAGTACCACGGGAGCGCAGACAGAAATGTAGACTTGCTCCAAGTCTGTCTCTTAAAGGGGTTTTTATTGGGGAGTTGTAAAGGATTGGGGAGTTATAAAAGGCGCACGAAGTTATAAAGGCGCACGAAAATGCGGGCGGGAGGAAATTAAGGGGGGTGGCGGGCTGGCGGGAGGCGAGAAAATTGGGAGAGGAGAAACAGACTTGCTTCCCTTGCAGCGCGCCAAATTTACCGGTTGATTTTTCCACCGGAGGCGGGGCCAGTGACCCGCTGCTTATTCGGAAATAGATTAAATATAAGCTGTCATCTGTAGCTTCGGTAGTGAGGAAATAATCACAGCTTGTGGCGAACTGAAAGTGTTTGTTTTCGTCTGAGGCTTAGAATGAGATCTATAAAGGATGCTATTGTGTATGGAGTGACAAAATGCGTCTGCAAAACTACAAAAGACCAGCAAAGGCAAGTGGCAGAAACATATCATTCTGAACGAGATGTTTTCATGTCTGCGCCAACCGGTTCTGGTGTCGAATATCAGCACCGCAAGGCACAAACTTGTCAGTCCACTTTCGCGCCGAATTTATAATCGGATTCAAATTCCTGCAAGGGAAACAAGTCTGTCTCTCCTCTCCCAATTTTCTCGCCGCCCGCTGCCCGCCTTAATTTCCTCCCGCCCGCATTTTCGTGCGCCCTTTATAACTCCCCAATCCTTTATAACTCCACAATAAAAACCCCTTTAAGAGACAGACTTGGAGCAAGTCTAACAGAGATGGAAAAACTCATACCGATCGAGGGGCAAATCACTCGTAAAAAGTGTACGAGATTAAAAAATCATGTGTTGTTTTTTTGTGATTTTTTGATATTTTGTGATTTTTTTTGTGATTTTTCTGAAGGTGTACGAGATTTAAATCAGTGATTTGCCCCTCGATGTACCGATATTGGATTCAATACCGGTACTTCTTCCCGGTATATCGGTTTAACGAACAGCCCTAAACACGACTGAACAACTGCTTGATTTATTACAACTGTATTTCCTTATAGGAGAATTTGTAGCACAATTTAAGTTTACATTACTGCTGATGCCAAATGGACCCATAAGGTATTATATTATTGTGATAAGCTTCGGGTCTTTCGGATCAATCTACCTGAAAATTCAACAAATCCTAACTTCCAGACGAAGGGCCTTCGCTCGAAACGTCGAAGTTCTTGTTGAATTTTTCAGGTAGATTGATCCTAAAGCTTATTGTATAGACGCTACCTACACTGGCACCACACGTTTGATATATTATTGGATTTCTATTAACTAAGATTATTGTGATACTATGATATTACTCGATGTTTTTTTCTGCATCTCACCCGATTGAAATTGATGTAGAAAGTCAAAAATATTGTATATAATATTTCACTCGAAATATCCATCCACCTAAACCTTCTACATATGATATTACTCGCATATAAAAAGTTTTCTGCAAACAAGGGAAACTTTGACAGTTGAATATTTGAAATATTTGAATTAATATTTATAGGATAACTCAAGGACCTGCATTTGATGTGGATACTGTTGAGAGTGAAAACTCAATTAAAGATGAAGATATCAAGGTACATTGATATAAACATATGCTCTATGTGCTCTATGTTTCCTGAGGGTAAGACTGGTTAGAAAAAGTATTTAAATAGTTTGTCATAGTTTGAAACAGTCATAGTTATAGGGATGTTGGGCATGAGAAATTTCCTGTATAGGTATGCCGGGAAAAAATATACCGATAATATTGGCATACCGGTTTTTGGGCCTTGAATTAGCTAGAGAGGAAAATTCCTTAATCGAAATTTCGATTTTGAAAAATGGAAACAGTGCCTCGTCTTTAAAGACTGGCAATTGTTACTTGATAGTATCACGTGAGCGCAGACAGACGTCGTTTTTAACACGAAATTTCTAATTCTTTGTATTGTAAGCACAACAAAATCGATTATTTCGGCGTATAGAAAATTTTGGTGTACCAAAAAATTCCGATATATCGAAAATTTCGGTATATCGGTATGACTGAAAAATTCCTACTGACATACCGAACATCCTAATCTATCAGGTAGCTAACATTGTCTTACTTTATTCTCCCTAGTCAATTCTAGCGAGTTCTGTGAGTAGAAAAGCACAGAAAAAGAAAAAGAAAAAGGTATTATGCCTTATTTTACTTTATGAAAATTTATACAATGCCATGCACATTGATTCTATAGCCTGATTTCTTTGTTTGAAGTTTTGATTGAAAATCAGTTTGAAATATTGAGAATATCGATTAATTGTTCAATTCAGCTTGAAAATACCAAGTTGGCTCGTAAATCGCTGCGCCTAAAATGTCTGATGGGCAACCATTGACTTATTTCCGGACGGACAAACAGAAATTAGGCTAAGACGGGGATTAAAAAGTAACATACTTTTACAAGTCTTGTTAAAACCGTGTGAAAAGTTGATTTGTCAAATGTGTTAAAATTGAACAAAAAATTTGTTGATATCAAAGGGTTTAGTTGATGGGCGATTATTTCTCCGTACGCCTTTTCCGCGAGCGTGTGTTAATCGTGAGATACAACATAGCCGCGGCTTCCAGGTCGCCATTTTTTCTAATATTTTGCGAGCCCTGCGTGTTTCTCCCAAACAAGATACTACCATTATACAATATATACAGCTAATTCAGTTAAGGTTGTCCTTTCAAAGTCGAAACTCATAACTACAAAACCTTGGCCTCTAAGCGAAAAGCACACTGGCATGCATATGTAATCGAGTATGAATGGGGTGTGTGGAACACCCTTTCGATAATTTCGTCACGAATACTGCTTTGGCCTTGGAGCCTCGCTTACATGAATCAAGACGAAAGGCAATTCGCTCACGATTCATGAGAATGAGGCTCCCGGGCCAAGGAGAATTTTTTGACGTCATCAAAGGGTATCTTGTGTTTTGCAAAATGCTACAGAAGCATTAAATGAATTTTAGAAAAATACATAAATGTTTCCTGCTGTTTGACATAGACTGGCTTGTAACATATAGTCGATTCAAGCTATAGTCGATTTCAACGCGCGGTTCCCAAGTTTGTTGTGAACTTGCCAATTACGTTTCGAAGTTCGCAAGTTGAGCGTGAACTTCGCAACCAATTTGCGGAGTTTGATTCGAATTTCGAACTTCGATTGGGGATTTCGAACTTCGCTAACTACATGAATTCGTTCAGTACGCAAGTAAAAGCATTACCTGGTAAAGTTAGACAGAAAATTGTTGCTCGAACTAGAACCAAAGAACTGAAACGGGTACTGTAGTTATAAATGAGTTTTGTTGCGTTGATTCGGAATTACAAACTGTAAATCAAAACAGACTAGATTAAGTGAAGCGGTAGCCGGAGTTGGTTGCGAAGTTCACGGCCAACTTGCGAACTTCGAAACGTAATTGCATGGCAAGTTCACAACAAACTTGGGAACCGCGCGTTGAAAAGTGAGCTGAAATCGACTGTAAAACGAACAAATTAACTTGTTTTATTACCGACGGCAAATTTGAAGTAAGTGTTCATATGGAGTTTTTCATCCCGCCTGCCGAGATGAAATTACAATGTTGTTCTATAATGCATTGGTTTAGCAACATATTTCATGCTTGATTTCGTCAAATTAAGCGGCAAAGATTTCATCCCGGTAGGCGGGCTGGCGTGTTCATATGTAAGTGCGAGACAGATACAGCTCTTAAATTCACTTGATCAGCATAAATTCCAGACATATACTTGATTAGCAAGACATAACTAGTGCCAACATGAATGCATAACCAATCTCAATGCAACGCAATTTCTGCGCATGTTATGTAGAGATGTACGCACAGAAAAACAGTGAACATAGCCCGCGTTTCACTCCACTGATATTATCATTCTCATTCATATCTTTGTTGCCTTCTGGGCATGTTTACCAAGAAAAATATCGGCAAAGTAAAACGAGATTCGTGCTTATAATTTCTCTGCGAAAGTGCGAATATACTTTTTACCTAACATCAGTCTATAGCAATTGGCTTTTAGACGTTAGGACCCCTGGTTAAACCGGTAGGACGAAAAATGGCTGTTGGTCCAACAGGCGTTATTGCCCTTCTTCACTGCTTGAATGATTTTCGGGATTTTCCACATGAAATTTTAAGAAATTCTATCATGTTTCTTCAAGGCAACGGGGAAAACAGCGGAAGGCACGAAGGAGGAGAAAGACGCATCTTAGTAATGGCGTTGGATTGCAGGGGAACACCAGACTTTCTCTTTGTAGTGCAAATAATATGAAATAAAGTGTACATAAAAATGTAAAAGAATGTCTGCCAACATCCATCGCTTCATGGGTGTTTTTTACACGTTGTTATGACTTGTAAATGTTCTTGAAGATTACGTGCCTGCAAATAACAGCCGTGTGTTAAACAAGGGAGGCACATGGCTGCAGACGTTATGGAGCCAGGAGCGACGCTATCTCCATAGTCTAATAACAGCCGTGTGTTGAACAAGGGAAGCACATGGCTGCAGACGTTATGGAGCCATGGAGCGACGCTATCTCCATAGTCTAAGGAGCTAACTTCAAATTCAAAATGTGCGCTTCAAAATTTCAAAACTTTATAGTTGAATTAAGAATTCTGGAGTTACAGGCCAACTCTACACATCGTTTGGAGGCAGTGGAGTTACTCTATGAACCTGGAGTTACTGGCCAACAATTCCAAAAATCATGTCGAGCTAGTTACATAAGTCTGGAGTTACTGGTTAACTACAAAACTCATCAATCATGAGGAGATATTGTCCAAGTATTCTCAAGTATTCTCATCTCCAAGTATTTTGTAAGGCAGGATTTTAATTAGGTGGAGTGGATTCCTACAGTCACAATTCGGCTCAATTTCCATATTAACAACCTGAATTTTAATACAAACTTAGTCTTAATCCTAACCCTTAATCCTAACCCTTAATCCTAACCCTTAATCCTAACCCTTAATCCTAACCCTTAATCCTAACCCTTAATCCTAACCCTTAATCCTAACCCTTAATCCTAACCCTTAATCCTAACCCTTAATCCTAACCCTTAATCCTAACCCTAACCCTAACCCTTAATCATAACCCTTAATCCTAACCGTAATCCTAACCCTTAATCCTAACCCTTAATCCTAACCCTTAATCCTAACCCTTAATCCTAACCCTTAATCCTAACCCTTAATCCTAACCCTTAATCCTAACCCTTAATCCTAACCCTTAATCCTAACCCTTAATCCTAACCCTTAATCCTAACCTTAATCCTAACCCTTAATCCTAACCCTTAATCCTAACCCTTAATCCTAACCCTTAATCCTAACCCTTAATCCTAACCCTTAATCCTAACCGTAATCTTTGTGACGTAATTTCGGGATATTAATATGGAAAGTCACCCCACAAGTCGCTATTATAAACATCGGTTTTCGGGTCTATAGTTCCATTTGAAGATTGGCTACGTCCACAAAAATAGAATCCACAGACATGGGAATGCATTGACGACCTTGTATATCGTAGTTGTTTCTAGCTTTGGAGGTGGATTAATGTAATTTTCTGTTTGGAGAAAACACGTCCATTATTATTTTATTTGGCCAAGATCTCGATCTGTAAGCCCGGACATTGTCAGCGCAAAATAACCTTGCATTTATTTGCAAATATAATGATCAATAATTGTAATTTAAAACTACAGACTGTTCACTTTTAATTAACAGACACTTGTATAATACAGGGATGGTTCCAATATGATCTGATAGGCGGGTGGTAAGCGGGCGGTGGTCACGAAGCAGGGCATAGTCCTCAACCCTGCAGGGTGAAGGGGTCATCTTGTCAGAAACGTTTTGAAAAATAGGATCGCCTAGATGATCAAAAAGGCCATCATCAGTGGCCCGATATTTTATTTTTGTTTTGTTTGATAAAAGCCCTATTTGGAGGTGCGTACCCCTTGGCCAAAAAGCAACGGAGGGGTGCGCACCTCCCCTCCCGTGCACCCCCAGTAAATCCATCCCTGGTACAATATAGTAAGTAATTATTTGCGCTGATGGAAATCCGGGCTTATGGATCAAATTCTCCACCCGAAATAAATAAATGGTGTTTTCACAAACACGAAACAATGACGTTTTGTCAACAGGCTGGGGTGAAAATGTCACCCACAACTTGATATTAAATTCGAGGATTACTGATTTAAATTGTGTACATCGTCAGAAAAATCGCAGAAAGATTAAAAAATCATAAAGTTTAAAAAATCACCAAAAAAAGAGCTTTAAAAAATAGAGAATATCACAAATCACATTTTTTTATCTCGTACACTCTTCAGGAGTAATTTGCTCCTCGATTAAGTTGTAGCTTAGAGCCAGGTTTTAACTGTACTATGTGGCTATAGGTATAGCATTGAGAAACCAAATTTAGTTTCGCTGTATACAAGTTAACACTAAAACTGTAAAAGTGGGACACAACAGGAAATTTTATGAATAACGTGAGTATTTACGGTAGGCACTTGCTTATATTTCTTCATTTTTATCCAAAATTATGAGTCCTCTCAATGTCCAACAAGTTACAGGTATATATTAATTTACCTGAAAATAAAAAGTTCTAGAACTGTAATGCAAGGTGCTTCATGTAACTGCTCCTAAAAGTTGAAAACTTATATGTAAGTATTATTCTGTGTGTCTTCAACCAGAAGATCTACCTCTAGTCTAGACTGTCGACAACATAAGTTTGCAGTTTTTGAAGCAACAACGAGATAAGTCTTAGTACAATAAAAAACAAAAGACAATTTAGGAAGCAAGGCTTGACCATTTTCAAACAAGAGTGAAAATGGCCATGTTTGTTTTGAGATAGATATTGGAAAAATATGTTAGACTTAAACAGCATTCAAAAGTCCGATCTCTTATCTTACAATGTTTATTACCCCTGGGAAGAAATCCTACTTGTTAAAGAAGACATTTTCTTTCAGATTTTTTGCAGAAAGCAAATTTTGTGTGTGTTTTGAGGTACATATACTGTTCTCAGTGGCGGAAATTCACTTAGGGGGGCAAAGCCTCCTAAATTTACGACAAACCCCCCATTCATCCTCGTACCCAGGGTATTTGCTCTCCCCCCTCCATTTACACTCGAAATAGGCTGTTTTTAGGTCAAACGTTCGGACAAATTGTGAATTTTCCGTAAAGGTGGGGGGGGCATTTCTGCCAGTGACTGTACTTGTAGGCATCTTGTCTTGTTTGACTCCTGAATTACTCTCCGCTCTATTGTTGTGTAAAGTGAATAGGAATCAGCTACAACCATAGATATGGCTACAACGCTCTGCAACGGGCGTATTGACTACGTCATAGTCGTAGAGAATGTCTAAAAATTTCCTTAACTTCCCACGGGGGAAACAAAAAGGTCTTTATACGCAAGGGAAGTTCCCAAAAACGTGTCTATATACACACTTCCGTAATGTGCATGACCATGACTATATATGCCACATATATAGGGCATAATATAGAAGGGAAAGTTCTCGAGATTTTGAAGAAAAGGCGGTGCAATGTAAAAGCCACTTGATGATTGGCATTGTCTAAATTGATCCAATATTTACTGTAAAATATTTCTAATAACAACAACTCTTAATAATTATGTATATTTACATGTCATCGATTTACATAGTTTACATTCTAAGTCTTTCGATAGAACTTTTACTAAACTAACTGTAAGTGAACTATATTCTATAACTTCAATCATTTAAGAAAGTTTTGTACATTTCAGGTAATTGTACTACAGCAGTTCCTGGCAAGATTCGTGTACTCAAGATGCCACATCAGTAAAGGGCCAGTAAGATGATGTATGTTTTTTCTTTTGATAATGCTCGCCTATCATTAAGTTGTCATGTTTTGATCGCGTTAGCTCGATTAACTGGTCATTGAATGGATCAAACAAGTAGGTCTTCGTGGAGGTCCCGCATGTCTGCGTGGATGTCGCGCGGGACTGCACGCAAAGTGTTAATTTCCCATCATACATGTTGTGTTCCATCGATAATTCGCTGCTTGCATCGCACGATAAAACTTTCGCGAACTGGACCCGAGTATTGCTCGCATCTTTTGGAGTGACATTTAACGTGACGTCATTGTATTCCCATTGTCCTTGTATGACGTCACTAATACTCGCGTGGACTTCACGAATGTCGTGGTCTTTTTTGACAAGTCTCGCTTTTGCTTCAGTGAGCTCGTTACGTAGTCGGGATGCAACGGCAAGAGCCGAGCTTACGATGAAACTCGAGGGAATTACGTTCCTTTCCGATACTTGTCTCAACGTTTCTTCGTGTAGTTTATACGTGTCAATAAGATCAAGAGCTTTTAATTTCATTTCTTCGGAAATTTTCGTGCTAGAGAACAATTCTTCCGCGATTAGCAGTATAGAGTCGTGTTGTGGTCGGTACGACTTCGGGATTGCTCGTACTACGGCGTCAAACTCCTCCAGAGTGATGTGTTTTTGTTTAATCCGTTCCCAAAGGTAGTGATCTATAGTGGTACATAACGTCGTCGGAGAGACAATATTATTATTCACACTGTGTTCTACAATGCTGACGACATCACCGGTTGGCATGGTAACCAATATTTCACGTGGGATTGTGCTAAGGTTATTACTAATAGCAGTTAATAACATGCCCTCGCACTTACACCTTAACTGCACTGCTAGTCTATATAGTAAACATAATAGTTCACTGTCCATAACTTTGCTTATTGATGTACTCTGGTAGTTCCAACAAAACTGCATCCATAATTTCACCAAAATCTTGAATTGACATATCATCGTCTATACCCATCTCGCAATGGGGGCCTTGGTGCTCTAAGTACTCATTAATACAAGCCCTATGCTCTCTGACCATCCTTTCAAGATATTTACCTGCAAGCCTGGTAATTTTAGGGACGGCTATGGAGGCATCTCTCGCGCCGATAATAAAACCCACGAACCATTCAATTGGAAGTTCAAGTAACACTTCCGAAATACTCTCTGAAATATTTCCCTTCTTCATGAGTGTAAAAAGTGCGTCGAAACACAGCGATAATATATTTGTTTGGTCCGCAATCGCCCCCAGTTGACAGGCGGATGAAAGTATATCAATGACGGAAGTCGGTTGTGAACGTAGTATCGTCGTTAAGGCTTTCGTTGCTTCGCTTGCTAAGTTGCCACGTGACATCATTTGTAGAAACTCTGCAGCGCATCGTAACTCTACCACATTGCCAGAGTTTATATCGATTTCCAAACCGTAGCAATAATCTGCTATCAGAGCGAACGTCTTGGCCCCGCCTGGAAATTGTGGTAGATTGACCCTGTTCTGGTCCATCATTGCACAACGACATAGCGCTCGGAAGAATTCTGAGTTCAAATACAGTGGAAATTTATGTAAATGAAATTCAGTTTTTTCAACTATAATACAGATATCTGAGAATTCGCCGCTCGTTCGAAATTCGCGCATCTCTTCTGCCCGTGTCAGTCGCATAATGTTTAATGAATTTTAAAACTTCTTAAATTACCGTCTGATGTCTTTAATCTTTTAATATTTCTCTTGGGAGTATTAATATAAGTTTCGTTAATAATTAATGAGCGCCAATGTCTTTCAATCCTCGATATTTAATCTTTGAATATTTGCTTATCCTTGACAAAGCAAATACGAAAGAATGTCACTTTACAAAAAAAAGCACGCACACAGTTTCCTCGTTTATATTTTTCTCAAAAATCTTGTCGGGTGTCGACGTATAAAACTTGATTCTCCACGGAGCGAACTTTGATCTTTCAATATTTGCTTACCCTAGGCTTGACAAAGCAAATACGATATAATATCCCAGTTTCGCCGCCAAAAAAACGTGCTCACGAATAGAGGGTTTCTTTTTTTTAAGACTGTTCAAAAATCTTCTATCGCTAAAGCTTCTCCGTTTCTCTCCTTGAACAATTTCAGTTTATCCTTTGATAAGTTTGTTTTCCGTCACTGAGACACAACAGACGAACGCGAAATACGACAAGATAAACAAAGAAACATGTGTTATATGTTTTAGGTATTAAATTATTCATCCATGTAAAATTCGTGTTCTTTGTCTCATATTACTTCCACATAAGGTCAGATTTGATTGGTTGTAAGGTGGGCGTTAATATAATATGCCAAACAACTCCATGTATTACGCATTAAGGAAGTAGGCCACTATTTCAAGTATTTTTTAATAAAAGTTTTTTTTCTTTAATATACGGCGGTTGACTGTTGTGTAAAACTACCTGAAAAATACAATAAGGGCCTTCGCTCGAAACGTCGAAGTTCTTATTGTATTTTTGAGGTAGTTTTACACAACAGTCAACCGCCGTATATTTGCTACACTCTACCCACACTGGCACCGCACGTTCGAGATTTTTTCTTTAATACTTTATAGATTGAGTTGGAGGAAGTGAAAAAATAACTTAATTCTGTCTTCTGCAGGTAAATTTCATCTTGTGTATATCTTGTAAAAACGGACTTTAGCGTTGTGTGTCACCAATGGCAATGGTAAAAGTGACAAATCTCAAAATAAAGTTTAACGGTATAAAATGAAACAAATTCCGAAGAATTGCATCTTGAAAATGCAATATATTTACTGAAATCAAGACACATTTTTATGTTAATATCAAAGCCTTTAGACCAAGATAACTGGCTTTATAGTCAGTCGGTCTGAAGAAGGCTTTCAAATAAAGTGGAAAGATCACCATGATTTTGTCTTGATTAAAAGTCCATGTATTGGATTTTCAAGATGCAATCCTGCGGAATTTGTTTCATTTTATACTTTTTGAAATTGTCGGCTGGACATGGATTTTATGTCGAAGTAAAACGTGTCACTAATCGCCTGGCGCCCACGAGTGTCTGTGACGCAGGCCTCATGTGATCTTGCCCACAGAATGGGTAATTCTCACCAAATAAATATTTCCTTTTGAAACTGAATTGAATACAATGGCTTTAATTTCAAAAGTATTGAAATGATTCAATTATTTTGTAGGTCACGTAACAAGCGCTCAAAACTATATAAAATGAGTATAAATGCGACTTGGTTTATGAATGCATTTCAAAATTTGTAATCTTTGATACGTTTCTCAATCCGCAAACAAACTTAAAAAATACGTCTATTTCATTATATGTAGTAAAATAATGCTAAAATATAAATAGTGTAGGCTTCGCCTTCGGATCTTTAGGATCAATCTACCTGATTACTTTATGTTTTCCCCCGACCCACGCTACTAACTTCCATACGAAGGGCCTTCGCTCGAAACGTCGAAGTTCTTGTTGTATTTTTCAGGTAGATTGATCCGACCCGAAGCTTGTTGCATAGACACTACCTACACTGGCACCACACGTTTGAAGTTCCGTAGGCTTTGCTGAATGTTGCTGTATATGCATGGCTTCTATTTTATAGCATATTTAATAGGTATACCATCTTTATTATTATTCAATTTTATTATATTGTAGACAGTAAGATATGGAAAATATGCCGTGACATATTTTCCATATCTTCACTAGTGAGGATATCGATCACATGATCATTTCCCGCCAATGGCTTTGTGTTTTGAAGTTGTCAATTTCACGATGACTATATAAAGAACATTACACGGTGGCTTGAAGATATGAATTTTATCTTCTCGTGTTGAAAACAATATTTTACTCATTCGTAAAATATTGTTTTCACCACTCGAAGATAAAATTCATATTTTCGCGCCGTGTAATATCCTCTATATATTTCGGGAGATGAGGCGGAATATTTAAGCTTAAAAATTCCGCATTCCCAAGCCGAACCCAAGGGCAAGGGTAAATTTAAAAAAAATCCGCGTAATCACGTAAAAATTGACGTGGAAAAATACATGAAATTCCGTATTAATTGTTAAAATTGTGAATTTCCTATTCTATATCACGTTTTGAGAAAAATTCCTCAATCTACGCGTAGAGCAGTAAACAAACAAGTTCATATTCAACAAACAAAAAGTGAAAAAGTTCCCCATTCCAAATGCATTTAGAAAGGTGTGGAACTGTATAAAACTATATAATAGACAATAATTTTGGGAGGTATGCGCCAGAACGATTTTAGGTTTGAACGCTTTTCATCGCAAATACGTGACATATAAAATAATTGCCTATTAAGGCAATTAAAATTTCAAACCTACGCGATAAGATATTTTGAATCAAACTTTATCTACAGTCTACAGAGGCGGTGACCAGAGATCCGGACTTGGAATCAACGTCAGCCAGGACGTCTGTAAATTTGCAATTACACACTCCAATTTCCTATGACTGTGGTTCCTATACGGAAATCCCCAACACGAAGCACCCATTTCTACGTACGTATACCGTATTTGCTCGTTGAAGCGCCTTCCCCCATTAAGCGCCGCCCCCGATTAAGCGCGGCATATGTGAGCAAAAATGTTAGACTGTCGCCTTCGAATAAGCGAATAAGCCCGGCACTCGTTCACAACGCGGCGCTTTATCGAAGCACCGTAAGACGGAATTTTTCGAGCTGAAAACAACTACATGAGTACATCTCTATCTTTAATCATTCTCGATCCTGGCAGTGTCACCTGATGTGATTTTATTCGCGGTATACAAATTAGGCCGATTTTTATTACCTAATTAGTAATTTAATCGTTCATTGAGGGCACTAAATCACATCGCTCAGCAGGTGACACTGTGCCTTTAACTCTCTGTCACTCCAGAACATTGGAAATGCGCAGATCCGTTGACGTTGTGAAGGCAGATACAAAGAAAGAAATGTTCAAAGAGCGCCGCCCTCGAATAAGCGCCGCCTTCAAATAAACACTCAAAATTTAAAGAGGGCAATCGAGTACATACGCTATTTAACAATTAGATTATGAGCTCACGATTTCTATGAGGTGATAGTTGATGAGGACGAAGCCCGAATGAACTATCATCGCATAGAAATCGAGAGCGAATAATCTTATTGTTTTAGTAGAAACCAGCAAGAAAACAGTATTTCAAAACGTTCTTCATAATTTATTGAAATAAATTCGTTAAAAATCGCGCCGAGGAGATGGCTGTTTCGCTACTCGCTATCTATCGACCGTTAGATAGCGAGTAGCGTAGCCAATCAAATTACAGCATTTGCAATAGTATACTAGTATGATTCTACTAATTTTGACTAGTATGTTTTTTCAATCGTGGAAGTGTATGGGCAATCATAGCCTACGGATATTTTATGGATCCTTTTGAAGATCTTAAGTAATTATTTATCTTGAGCATTTTGGCACAAGTTTTGAATATTTCCTATTCTTTAAATATTTCTTGACCGACGTACGTGTTGAAAACAACTTGCACGTAGAGAAGCTTACTCGAAGCAAAGCAGAGGCGGTCTGGCGGACTATTCGAGAGAATTAGGTTGCTAACATATTTTGACCCTGTTGTTGCTGTAAATCTCGATTCTTTTGGCTTCAATTTCATGCGAATTTGCATAAATAATAATAGCCTATTATGGCTTTTTAACGTTGTAAAATCATTGTTTCAGCTTTGTTATACAATTCGTCAGCTATCATTCGAAGACTTTCAGAAATTATTGGGGCTATCGCCTATTCGCTCTCCCCCCTCGCCCCATAGTGCCCGCCAATGAAGCAGAGCTTGCAAGGCTGTTTGTTGTAACTGAAAGATTTTGCCAACAGAAACTTGAAGTTGAGCTATTTTCAATTGGAAACCACTAGAAAGTGCCGGCTTAATTGTAGCCGGTTGCTATTTAGAACTCTAAAGCCCCGGTCAAACGAGAATGAGAGTTAATAAGAGTCAATGAGAGTTGCAACTCTCGCTCGCGTTTCACCGCCAACGTTCATGCACTCTCATCAACTTTGAGCTGGTTCAAATTTTGACGAGAGTTGATGAGAGTTTTACCTCGTTAGACCAGTACGCGTGGACATTCTATAAAAGGCATTCTAATAATTTCTCCTTTGATCGAAGGAGTATTCCATTAACTAACTGCCGCGTACATTTTACAATTTTATCCAGTCTGAGTTGGATATATCAGCAAAATCTTTAATGAGATCATAGTTCGAGAAAAAAATACAGAAAAATGATTTATTTTTGCTCAATTTGCTTCCTTTACAAAGAATCATCGCTCCTGCGCAGGGGCGCACATTAGGGGGGGTGTGGGGGGGTGTGACACCCCCCCATAATTTGTGAATTTTTCAAAAAAGTCGGTCCCAAATTGTAAAATTACACTACATAACTCGGTCCGAGTTGGTCCGAAATATCCTGTCTAAAAAACCTATAATAAACGATACAAAAATTGTCAATAAAAGAAATCAACACTGCAAACCCAGATATATATTTTCCTCTTAAAGCAATATACTCAAATGTAAGATGACATGGCCATACACGACTGCGCAAAACCTCCTAACTTTTGCTCTGCCGCATTGTGCGTTCTATTTCCACGTCAGTATTCTCGAGTAAAATTAAGTCAACTCTGTTTTAAAAATGCAGTTTCTAATTGGGTCTTTATGACGTTGAAGGTTACGTTTTGGGGGGCGTTTTCTTTAAATAACTGCATTTAAAGAAAATTGCAGCGAAATATTTGAATTCGAAACTAGAGTGTTTGAAATCTTATATATATTAATGAAAGGGCCTATAACGAAAGAGGTCGAGAAGACTCTGAAAATGCCATTTCCAACGATCTACAGACTCAAGTTTTTCAAAAAACGGAGTTGGATTTTTTAACAATCCTTCTACACTCCTGGCACTACACATATTTTTACGTTTACTCGTAATACATGTTTTGATGTGGTCAAACAAATATAAAAATTCGGTCCCTGAACAATGGACACCCCCCCCAAACTTTTTTGGAATGTGCGCCCCTGCTCCTGCGTGGCATGTTAGCCACGCATTTCAAGACGCCAAATATGTCGCTAAAATTGCGACCTGGCCGCGCGGGCTACCCTGGGTCGAGGAACAATTTGGCCCAGGAGTAAATAACCTGAGTTGACATTGCGTATCTCTTTATTAATTGATTCTCTCAACAATCTATTACATTTCTATTGAATTTATAATATCTAACTGTTAATAAGCAAAAATCGCGTTCCTGTATCATTGCCCCTTGCTATTCTTGCATTCTTTATTCTGCCATCTTTCTTGATACCTAAATACCAGAGGTTAGAACCTTGAGAACATTTTTTCGATTGAAATGTGCCTCCGTTCTTCACATTTGGTGAATATATCAGAACTGTTTCAAGATTTTGTTCATCAGGCTAAACAAATGGAGAAAATAATGTAGTGTATTCATGTAAGAAAAACAAGGACGTATAATGCTACACCTGTACAATATACGCCAACCGTAAACCTAACCTCAATCATAAACCTAATGAACCTAATCATAAACCCAACCCTAACCAACCATATACCTAACCATAAACCTAATCCTAACCATAAACGTAATCCTAACCACAAACCTAATCCCAACCCTAACCAACCATGAACCTAATCATAAACCCAACCCTAACCAACCATATACCTAACCATAACCCTAATCCTAACCATAAACGTAATCCTAACCACAAACCTAATCCCAATCCTAACCAACCATGAACCTAATCATAAACCCAACCCTAACCAACCATATACCTAACCATAACCCTAATCCTAACCATAAACGTAATCCTAACCACAAACCTAATCCCAACCCTAACCGACCATAAACCTTACCTATAACCCTTTACCCCAATCCAAAACCTAATCCTATCCCTTACCTCATAACCATAATCCCAATCTATCTGATTGTAAATTTTTGATGATAGCAATTATTGCAGACTTCAAACTTTCCTGCACGTTTTGTGTATATGACATCATGCATAAATTATACATGCCCGCATTCAATTCTGTTCAACCCGGGATAACAAGACAAACTTTTGTAAACTTGAACCAAACGTTATTCGATTTGGCCTTGGCTTATGCCAAACACACACACACAAACCCAGGTAAAAACATTACCTCGTCCTTTTCTAAACCACAATTTAAAAACGGTGATTTCTATCCCCAATCCGTACAATCATAATCCCAATCAATTATTCTGAAAATCGATTCATGCATTGTAAAGATAATTATATACATACCGTTGAGTAGACTATACCAGTGTTGCATGAGATTGCTATGTATTTGTGGTTTTTCTCATTTTGCAATCTCACTCTGTAATTTCCCTTGCGTATATCGTAGAGCATCGCTTTGAATTTAGCTGAAGATAAAAAAATATATGTTATTTACCGGCTTGGAGGTCCGTATAGGGAAATATTTCCCAAAGTCTCAAAAACGGCCCGAACCCGCAAGCCGGTAAATAATATTTTTATTTTTTTTATATAATTTTAAAAACAAAAACATTGGCTCTATGGATTTAAATCTCGCGTGGTCCGTACGGCCTCATACGGACCGCTCGCGTAGCCAATCAGTTTGCAGGAAACCCTAGAATATGAATTCGGACCGCAAAAAAAATAAACATCGTTATTTTCTCACTTTGATAACTGCTGGTTGACCACCATCGCGCAGTCACCCACCTATTAATTACCCACCCATTAATTACCCACCCATTAATTACCCATCCATTAATTACCCACCATTAATTACCCACCTATTAATTACCCACCATTAATTACCAAATATTAATTACCCACCATTAATTACCCACCATTAATTACCCACCATTAATTACCCACCATTAATTACCAACCATTAATTACCAACATTAATTACCAACATTAATTACCCACCATTAATTACCCACCATTAATTATCCACCCATTAATTACCCACCCATTAATTACCCACCTATTCATTACCCATCATTAATTACCCACCCATTAATTACCCACCCATCAATTACCCACCATTAATTACCCACCATTAATTACCCATCCATTAATTCCCCACCCATTAATTACCCACCCATTAATTACTCACCATTAACTACCCACCTATTAATTACCCACCACTAATTACCCACCCATTAATTACTCACCCATTAATTACTCATCCATCAATTCCCCACCCATTAATTACTCATCCATCAATTCCCCACCCATTAATTACTCACCCATTAACTACCCACCTATTAATTACCCACCATTAATTACCCACCCATTAATTACTCGCCCATTAATTACCTACCATTAATTACTCACCCATTAATTACCATATACTTATTACGCAATTAGTTCTGTTCAGCCGGCCGGAAAGCAAGACAAACTTTTCTAAATTTCTCAACTAATTTTAATCTAAATTTAACCGAAATTTAATCGGTTTGTCATTTGCCTATGGTCTTATACAAATATTCGTATTAAAATGTTTAATAGTTTTTGAGTTTTATCTTGCTAACAAACAAACAAACAAACAAACAAACAAACAAACAAACAAACAAACAAACAAACAAACACACACACACACACAAACAAACAAACAAACACACACACACACACACACAAACAAACAAACAAACAAACAAACCCAGGGGAAAACACCTGGCGGAGGTAATTGTCACACTGATGAAATAACGCATATGAAATAACGCATATGAGTCACGATGTAGGGGCATTTACTGTCGAGAGTCGCATTACTACAGTTATCAGAGTAAGAAAATACTGTTCTCTTTTCTTTATACGAAGTAGTCGTGTTTATTTGGAGATAACTTTATATATTCGATAGATGTAGATCAATTTGCTTGCTCCTATAACGGGGTCAACAGTTCTAATTTCTAAAGTCAGACCACCATCTGCTGTCATGTAACGCTTACTGAAACGTGTGCTGGGAGGGCAAAGTGACTAAAAATTAGTCTATATGCAAATATGATGTCTTTCTGAGTTTGGTTCTAACAACAATATACATACTTTAAGGGGCATCAGGAGTTATAGTTCTAACTAAGCAATCTATACGTACTTTCAGGAGCACCTCCTGAAGTTGAATATACTTGGCCATACTTGTTTACAGCTATGTAACCACGTTTGTTGTAGAGTTTGATAGTCTTAATGCTGGTTGGATATGTAGCGATAACAGATCTGTATTGCCAGGGATGAGACTCCGTGTTAATGTTGTTTGAATGTCCAGGGAGATCTGATATATGCTCCGAGGGTTGGAATGCTCTCGGTGCATCATTATCTTGCGAAGAACTTAGCACCTCACTCGCTGGATCATTCACATTTTTCTCTAAATTTTCAATTTCATTTAGAAACCACGATTTCCTTGCGGGGCTTCTCTGAACATTGAGGCTATTATCAGACGTGCTTGCTTGGATTGTTGATATTATTGAGACGAATGTGAAAAACTACAAAATTTAAAAAATATATTCGTTTCATAAAGCTATTCAACCATTGCAAGTGACGTCATAACTCATAATTGTTTGGCTTCCGACATTTTGTGTGGTAAATTCAAACCACTGATTCAAACTAATTAAAATGAAATCTAACATGGCTGACATTAATACGTACGCCAACTTTCCTTAATAACTCGAGTTCTAGACATGCTAAAAGCAAAACGGCAAACTATACACCGAAATACTCCTTCCTCGTTTTTCAAGGATTCTAGCGCGATATAGCTTGTTTTATAATTCTCCGTGTTTCGCTAGATGTAAGGGAAAGCCAAATGAATTTTACGATAATGCCACCCAAAATAATGGTTTATAATTCATTCTGTGACACTAACGCATAAACCAAACAAAAATTGAAAACAAATAAAAATTCATCAAATTTGTAAAAAATTTCCCGCGTATTTGTAATTTCACCCAAAATACCGCTGGAATATCTCGGGCTCCGTCCAATTACACCTCTGTTTCCGCTGGAAAATAGCGCGGGCACCTTAATTGGTACCTAGAATTAATACTTAGAATTATCCGTAGGGTCTAGCCAATGAGAAAACGAGAACAGAATACAGAATATGTAGTAGTCTTGTATTTGGTGGCAAATACATTGGATTGACAGATGTAGTTTAACTTGCTTTCTCCAGCTCTATTTTAAATTTAAATTTACTGACAAACATTTCTTTTGTAGCCCTCATGTTTACCAAGAAACGTTTCCGCTTGAACCGGAATAGGTCCTTGGTTCTTGGGTATGTTTTATGTATGCAGTCTTACATTAAGCACATATTACTTTTATCACTTATATACTGAGACCGAGGGAAACAGCGTATTTTGTGGTCCCGAGACCGCCGAGGGGCCACAAAACACGCTGTTTTCCCGAGGTCTCAGTAAATAAGTGTTTTATTATATAGCAAGTGTCAAAGTCTCAATAATTCACCTGGTATTCCGTCTTTATCTCTTAATAATAGATTAATATCTTCTTCTGAACGACTTGCAAACCGACCGGCAGACGCGAGCAGCTCGCGCCTCACTTCCGAACATGACGTTTTGTGGACCGGCACGTTATATGGTTTTGTCCAATCGGCAAACAGGAAAATCGAACTTTGACACTAGCTATATAATAGTGCATGTTAATATAGACAACAGCTTTTAATTTATGCAAGATTAAAAGTGTAGCTCTAGAGAGTGCAACCACAGAGTGCAGCAACCTGCTAACATCTTTACAACATTATTTGCATAAGGGAACATATGGGCTCGTTAAAAAGTTGCCGCATGTAAAACATCACTGCTATTAAGAAATAATGAATCTTAATTATCTTGACACAATTATAGAAGAATTTTTAGTAGCATTTAAAATATGGCTTTTTCGAATTCAAAAAATACTAAATTATTTTTTACCATTGTTGATTTGGTAATTTAAATATTTCTTCCTTCTCACTGTTCAAACTTTTGTGTCGATGCTTCATAAACTTAATTCTATATGCAAACAATATGCATCCCACACTTCCTAACGAGTCTATATATTACTTTAATATAGCTATCAGATTTATAAGCGTAGCTAAAATTTTGTTTCCTTTTTGCAAATTTATTCATTTCAAGCATTGAAACTTTCCAGCATGCCAATTATAGAGGATATAGTTATAGATTTCAGTTCTTAATCTTCTTTAAATTTTGCTACACGCCTTTTTCATCGAAAAAAATTTAACTAGTAAGTAAATGAAACAAACTGCTAAAGCATTATAGCAATATGAAATGTTTCCAATTGTTAAAAACCACTTTTGTTTTTTAATATGAACAATATTTTTCGTCAAATGTGAAATAATTCCTAAAAATGTTATACTAAACGTACCTTAATTTGGAACATATTTCCAGTAATTATTTAGAAGCTTGTTTCAAATTTTCTCTCGCGTCTGACACGAAAACGGAAAGTCAACAGCTGATTGAACGGTATCCTGTTGATCAGTGATGTATTGACTTGTGACAAGTGCATTCGTTAATGACTATCCCTCAAACATATGTTCAAAAAAGTGGTTTTCTTTACGTATCGCGTTCTGATTGGCTGCTGTGGGCAATATACAATGGCGTGTTATCGGTCATTGCAGCTAGCAATAAGGATTAAGAGGCATTTTTTTCTATGTCGCGTATCTGCGATGAAATGTGTTCAAAACCTAAAATCATTGCTTTGTTTTAGCTTTATTTTCTAGTTTATACAGTATGCTATCTTTTTAGAGACATAAAAAAAATAGTAAAAAATTGTCAATTAAAATACAACTATTAATGATGCTATAAAGTTGATGCCATATTCACAGCAATATAAGCAAACCTTACTGAACTTCAAACATCGTTTTCTCTTTGGCGTGCCATTTAAGGGACTTCGGTGGCGCAGTCGTCAGAGCAAGCGCCTTTCACCTCTGAGATCGTGGGTTCGATTCTCTCTGGGGACTCATCAGTTCGAGTCAGTCAACGCTCTACCGAAAGTCGTGGGTTTTCTCTGGGTACTCCGGTCTCCTCCCATAGGGAATGTTGAGAGGGTGGGTTTGGATTAGCCCCAAACTAACCCTTCCATCGTAGCTGTGCTCCCTGATCAGACATGAGTCATACGGTGGCAGCCATTGCCGCCTTTTAATAAGCCCTCGACTCGATTAAGTCGAGCTGCGTCCTTCGCAATTCAGCTCAGCTGCAAGTAAGGATGATTGGCACACCGCCACTTACTATTACATCTAAAATCTCTCTATTTTAGCATTACTATATACTGCCATTAGTCTACAGATAATAGAATAAGCATATTTTTAAAGTTTATTTGCCACTTTGCCGATTGAGAAACGTGTCAAGAATTAAAATTTTGAAATGCAGTCATAAAGTGATAAACCAATTGGCATTATATACTTATTAAATATTAGTTTTGAGCGCGTGTTACGTAATATACAAAAAATATCATGCAACTCTTGTTCTCGTTTGACCGGGGCATAAGAGTTGATGAAACTCTGCAAACTCTCGCTTGCCAACTCTCATCAATTCTCATCCTCGTTTGAGCAATGCC
The DNA here is from genome assembly GCA_016169945.1 of Trachythela sp. YZ-2020. NCBI lineage: Eukaryota > Metazoa > Cnidaria > Anthozoa > Malacalcyonacea > Clavulariidae > Trachythela > Trachythela sp. YZ-2020. The sequence continues at coordinate 4,146,546 of JADLSH010000379.1, read as the reverse complement.
TAAATTTGTAACTTAATAATTTGCATGTAAGCTTGCGATTAATGCCTGGACAAAAACGCCCAAACCGAACTTGTTAGCTCGACCGAAGACGAAATTTTTCACCCGAGGGCCCATATTTTTTAATTAATCTTCCTTGAAAATTTGAACTAAGTTGTTACTTGATAAGTTCTGAGAAAGGCGAATTATATCTCGAATATCATCTATTGTGTGTTCAAATAGATCTATATATTTTGGGTTTAAATTTGGAGCTAGGAATGGGTACAGCGTCGTGAATTTTATATGTCCTATTTTATTAAAAGCTGCGAAACATAAATGTGAAATACAAAGTAAATGGTTCCAAAAGAGTGTGCTACAGAATTTTTATTTACACTTCGTATTTCGATTCTGAATATATCTATATGTCTGAATAACTATATAAGCCAGTGTATCTGAATCATCTTGACTTTATTTAAATCTGGAATATTCTATATTTAACTACTGAAGATTATTCAGATATAGAACTGAAATGTAGAGTTTCAAATAGAAATCGTGTATAATGCACACTTTCAGAATAAGTTCATTTTGTACTTTGTAGAATGTAGTTGCTAAAACTATTGTAGTCGCTGAAGGATTTGCCATCTGCCGTGTATGCTTTTGTATAGAAAACATAAATGTGCAAGCAAGATATATTATTGAAATATATAATAGTTCCTTCAGATAACACAAATGCGCGTGAAGAAAGATATTTATAATAGAAATGACTTGATAGTTCCTCCTACTTCCATCCTACTCCTATTAGCTCTTTCATTCATTAATGCTATCTTGTTAAACTGTAATTATCATTTAGAGTTGCTCATTATCGGACCATTAGTGTCACAAAGCAGACGCTCAAAGACAATAGACGTCCAGATGAACATCTTGTCCGCTTATATTGCGTGCTCATTACTTAGGTAAGACGCTTTGAATTAGTGTACCTTTTTAACTGTCATGTTTGTATGATTAGTGACAGTAAAAACATGGTTTCGAGTATTATTCTAAAAAAACATAACTTTCAAAGTTGCACAAGTTCGAAGAATGAGTGCTATGGGAGGTCTTTAAAAGACTCACGAGTGCTTGTTTCATCCAAATTATGCAAAAGAAACCATCCTATTACTTATTTAATAATATAGATGAAAAAATTACTCAATTTTGATTGGCTAAGAGCAGTGCAATTATTTTTGTAATTGCACACTGTGCAATTACAGCAGTGCAAATTAACAAAACAAGATCAGAGCCTGGAAACGAGGCAAGAAAATCAACGTGGCGGCGGATATTAGCAATGTAAATTTTCACTTTTTGACAACTTTTTCTACACTTTCAATGGAAAATCGTACGTGACTACAACAATTTAGGTTCAAGGAACACATAGACTGAAAAAGTTTGCTAACAAGCAACGAAAACAATGCTTAAACGGCGTAGGTGAGTGCACAAGTGTTATCAAAGCGTGTAACTTTTTCATGTATATTATTAATAAGTAATAGTATGGTTTCTCGTGAAATTTAGAAAAACAAACACTCGTGAGTTTCCAGAGATGTCAAATTGCACTCGTCCTTCGGACTCATGCAATTATGATCGTCTTTGAAAAACTCACTCGTGCATGTTTTTTCCAAATTGCACTCGAAACCATATTATTACCTATACGTATTATTATAAACAGAACAACACTTTGGATGGAACAACACGAATCGATAGTTTTGGCTAGCTTAATATTGGCTCAAACAGTATGAATAGAAGTTTTGTAGAATTGGCATGCAAGTATTTGTCTAAAAATAGTGCATGCAGGAGCCAAGATTAATGCAGCAGACTATTTGTAGCAGACTATTTGTAGCAGACTATATTTATATCTCGCCATAGTCCTTGAACGAACATTTGCGGATGTCTGCTCCAAGGTTAACGATGCGGAGATGACGTCATAACATGATAAAAATTGTCTCGAATGTTCGTATCGTTTAGCATTGGGCATCTATATTACATCCGAGAAGAGAAGAGGGCGTGGGCAGTTCCTCTCCTTCGATAAGAACAAATGGTTCATTTGATAGTTTTCTCAGACATAAACTACAGGGGCCAGTTGTTCGAAACTAGCCAGTTAAATCGCCCAAGTCGGCCCCAGTAGCTACCAGGGAATACAATCTGGTCGTCAAATTTAAAACCAGGTCACCCTATATCAATGAACACTCAATAATGTATAATTATGCACTTGCAAATTGCTTAATAATTATACAGTATAATAATATTGTACTGACAATATTCTCATCAAAAAGTAATGTTTAACGCTTTAGATTAATTTATTAAGATCTGATTCCACGAGTGTTTTTTCTCAGCGAAATGCGAAAAAATTTCGCACGAAATGAATTGACGCATGCGCAGAAAACATAAATCAGGCTTCGCGAGAAAACATTTCGCTTAGCCAGTGAGTAGCTGCGAAGAAAGACTAAAAAAAAAGAAAAAAATTGAATAGAATCACTGATGTGCAGCCATCCGTATTCTGCAGACACAATTTCTCGCGAATAATGTCGCGAATAATTTCGCCGTAGAATCGGGCCTTTAATCATTTTTGTTTTTCGCTCATTGGCCACGAGGAAAGTATTTTGTTCGTCAGATACAAAATTTAGTCGACCTGGCGCCCAGTCGTCAACCCCTAAGCCACCTATCATCGGCTATGCGAAGGAACTCAAACTGTCTATAGGAGCTCTTTAACGTGTTGTGCCTCAGTCTGTTGTGACAGGAACAAATGAATTCATTTTGTAGTTACCGTAGCTCTACATCATAAACTGGCGGAGTGAGCCATCAATAATTCAATCATTTCAAAATTATCTGTAATATCCACAGGAGTTTTTCCATCATAGCTCAAGATGTCAGGATCAGCCCCGTGTTTTAATAAAAACTTTGTAATTCTCATGTTATCAGAGTTCACACTGTAATGTAGAGGTATCCAGCCTGTGCAGTCATGACGGTTAACATCCGCTCCCAGATTGACTAAGACACGAACACATTTCATATTACCATCACGGACAAACTCATGTAAGGCTGTCCCACCATGGCTTGTTGTGAGTGTTGTATTAACTATTCCTGTATCGACACTTGGTCGTTTTAGAAACTCCACAATCTCAGAACCATCACCGTCCTTAACCACTTCTTTAAACACTAACGAATGTGGAAATTTCACTTTTCGTTCCTTATTTGACATCGTGAGTCCACAAGACTGAAAACGTTTTATCCAACTATACTTGGGCAACTCGGTTCTTTCTGAAATTGATCACGTTTCGCACTAGTTGTTTAAACCTAAAACATCATCTATACTTATAAAACATCATGAAATAATGGCGTCTTTTTGCGTCCATTAATTGTTTAAACAGGTCAACTAATTTATCTTAGTTTCCAAAATCACATCGAACACAAATGACCCATTGTTTTACTTAATCCTATATGTAACATAGGCTTACGTCATAAGCGATTTAGCCAATCAGCCGCCGGTATTTTGATTAAATATATCAGTTTTAAGACTTCGTTGTTTAGTCAATTTAGGTTTAAGTTTATACACGTAGTAAGGTCGCATGCATCTAGTCTTAATCCCATTTTACATGAAATTATGAAATTATTGGTTATACTTATGTTTTACATATCTTTTTCTTTCGACACACTTGTATTGCAGCAATATATATATTAAAACTTTAGTATTTTATAAGTATTAATCATTGCATGTCTATGTGGTGATTTCTCTTTAAAAACAAGCGCAGAATACTAAGGATTAATTTTAACCACCCACAACCATTCAGAGTCTCTCTAAGATTAATTAAATTTAAGCTCAGGGGGTAAAAAACGAATACGATTAGATCAAATACGGGCCAAGCCATGTGTACTGTACAAACATAGCTTATGCCATGTAGATGGGTTTCGAAAGACAGTTTTCCGACTGACTACATTGTTCACTATATGTATATTGACATGTGATGGAAACACTGAGCGTCATTTGCTTGCTCCGAAAGTGTCAATATATTTCAAGTTGACCACCATGTGTAGCACCGTATAAAAATACTTATCACATAATTGTGCCTTTATCAGGGCGATAACAGGGTGACATTAAAACGATATGTCCCTAGGGACGATATCGTTTTTATTTCCAGCTTCTTATCACCCTGATAAAGGCACTAGATGTGATAAAAAGGTTATCACACTCATGACTCGGTGATATCAGTTTATCCCTCTCGGTACGATATCATAATGATATCGTCCTCGAGCGATAAAACTGATATCACCTCATTCCTCATATGATAACCTATACTTACTGAGTAACACAGTGCATATCAATGTCATGAAAGTCTATATACAGGGGCGTAACTAGTGGTGGTGGGGGTTTGGGGGTGTGAGACATCCCCTAATGTTTAACAATTGCACTTTTGTAGGTCAACGTTTGCCATGTTGGTCGGGTAAAAATATGTTCAAATCATATTTAGTAACGGAAAAAAGCAACCGCTAAGACCAGTTTGGGTCTATATTTCAACATTTTCTGGGGGAGTATGCCCCCATACCCCTAGTGGCCTCGTGCTTTCAGCACTATAGATACCTGTGCATCCCCATTAGCGGCATCCCCATTACGTTGTGTCTATAAACTCGTTGTGGTCGTTTTAGGACTTTGACAACACTGTAGGCAGCTTAACGTAAAGCTAGGAATCAATAATTTGCCTAAATTATCGGTTATAAACAGCAGTTATGTCCGCTTGAGTCTGAGAGCCTTTACAATACATGTTATAGGATTATAATAATTCGTTGTTTCTGTTGTTTTACGTGCATTTATTAGGGATGGCGTGGTTTGTGTCTGAGCTACCTGAAAAGGATATCTCAAACGTGGGGGTCCAGTGTAGGTAGTATTCTGCAATAAGCTGCTGTGGTTTGTGTCTGACTGAGCTACCTGAAAAGGATTACAAATACTTCGACGTATCGCCGAGCTAAGGCCTTTAGTCAGGAGTTTTGTGTCAGGAAAATATTCGGAATCGATTTTCTAGAAGCCTTCATGAGCTATATAATACGCTGCTGTCGTGGTTTTGGTTGAAACTATGGAACACTGGTTGGATCTACCTATCAGACACAAACCACGGCAACTTATTGTAAGAATTATATCTTATACTGAAAATAGTTGTATACATTTCTGATAATGTTGTTGCAGTATTTACATATATTATACGCATGATCAGAGAGAACAATCAACATTAAAGAGAAAGCAGTTAAACAGTTCTTTCACTTCAAGGAGAAGCGTGGGTAGCAGACAAAGGGTGCCAAACTCCACTTGGCCTTGGCCGAGAATGTATATTCATGATCTATCTTCTCCCTTAACTAAGGCCGGTTGAGACGGCATATTTTTCATGAGCCAAACTTCATTCAATGAATTATGTACATGAAACGGCTAAACTATTAAGCTCGCCTGGTTCAGGCGTGCTTCACGTTACGACTGAAGACTACGTTTACATTATATCGGATAGATTTCTGACCGTTTCAAAGTGTATCCAGTATAGTGTAAACACCTAAGTTTTTTACCGTCGCAAATGCTATTCGATATAGTGTAAACACGAGGTTATGACCCACATCGAATACTAACTTTTCCTTAGTTCATTCGTACAAAAAACCAACGAGCGAAAACGACCAAACTAAATGACAAAATGCTATAACTGACTATATCATATAATCATAATACTAATAATAAAAGCTGTTATTATTAACCAAAGATAGCGTGACTCCGTATTGAAAGTATATAGATCCGATATAATATAATGCGAAGGCCCTTTCCCGGCTCGAAACGTCGAAGTTCTCATTGTATTTTTCAGGTAGATTGATCCAACACAACAGCAGTATTTCGTAAAGACACTACCTACACTGGCACCACGCGTTCGAGATATTATCCGATATAATAACCTATCCGATATGCAACGTACCACTTTGAGAAGCCGAGCGGAACAGTGTCTCTCCGTTGCAAAAACCACTCCGAAAATAGTGTTCTTATAATGTAAATGGAACGCATATCAGAATATCAGATATGTTTCAACATAGCCTCAAACAGCCGTCCGTACCAAATGCATAAATTATGATAACGCGTATGAATTACAATATTTCTACTCTTTAAAATTTTGCCCGATTTCGAGCAGAAGCAGAACCACTTGGTTAAGTACGGCTCATGAGAAGCACGTCCGTTTGAATCAAACCTACGCATATTTTTGTCGACTAGAATATGAAGTAAGTTCGTCTCATAAAAGACGCCGTCTATACCGGGCCTAAAACTACTGAAAGTTTCAGATATACTCATGAAATAGTTTTAATCTTCAAGGCTGCATTTCTATATAAAAGGTTTCTACTTGTACTTCAAAAATAAAAAATAATCAAACATGTAATCTTTCAATCATTTACGAACCATTTTCACTATCTGGCGAAGATTGTGAGTGAAATCGGATAAATTAACATTAAATGTTACTATAAGTACTTCATTGACAAAATTTTTCTATTTCTAATTCAAAGCTTTAGTAGTTTAGATGCATTTTAGATGTGCCTAACAAATATTGAATAAGTACATGCAATTCCTGCATGCAATTAGTTTCTGTTTATATATTTGTGCCTATGTATACAAAATTTTGTTATTGACATTGCACTGACTGGAATACGTTTTGTAAACAGGACGCCACTTTTATGTAGAATGGACATTTCTATTAAAATATTGATTATATAAAGCTTCAGATATGTTCTTGTATTTTAGGAATGAAAAAATCAAGAGTCTACCCACTTAAATAACTTATATAATTATTCATGACAAGGTTTCCGGCGTTAAATATGCTTAGAATCAAAGACAACATTTTGCTCCAAGTGAAAGTGATATTTCCTGCGTAAAGTACAAGTTATTTGAGCTGCGTGTGGCACAATGTTCGTAGTTAAGCATGTTGTGTTCTGTATAATGACGCACACAAACAGCGGGACAATAGCAATTAATTTCAATCAAGATATTATCTTTATATAAAAACGAAACTTCAAACTGAAATTGAAAATAGAATACGAAAGTTTCTTCTATGAAATTACAGCCTGTCAAGGTTTATATAGCCATGTATGTTTGATTTTTTATCATTTCTTATCTTGCTTTCTTGGATTCTAGGAAAGAATGACGACGCCTGATATTTCTCAGAAATTGCAAGAAACGAGTGATTTCAGTGATGAAGATATCAGGCCAATATCATTGGTAAATACTGAACAAAATATCAATGATGACAAAATCAATGGCAAGTCATTGTCATACACAGAGCAGAGCACTTCCAATGAAGACACTGTGAATGGTAATTCTAGTCCAGGCAATGCAATGAGTACTGGCGTGCTTTCCAAAGAAACAAGTTCTAAGGGCGAAGGCAATGTTTTGAGCAATAACGAGGTCGCCAAATTAGACCCGTCACCTATGGGCTACAAAATTATAAGAAGCAATAGCGAGCCTTCCAATGACATCAATTCGAAGGGCGACGGAAACCTAATATATGATAGCGTGGTCCCCACCAACGACACAATGGGCGAAGAAAGTGTCAGAGGTAACAACATGAAAACTGAAGACGCGGCATCCGAGGGCGCGAACGACGTCGTGGATGGTAATGTAATTGGTAGAATCCTTTCGTTTTGTGTGAGTATTTCTGTTTAATTTGACATTGACCTAAGTTTTCTGTCGTGCAGCAGATGGTGGTCAATTTCAGAAGTGTTGCAACTTATAGGAGCATGAAAAACCACGTCTCATTAAACTACATCTCTCAAATCTATATACTTGCCTCCAAATACAAAACTACACTACATTATAATGAAACTGAGCATTAACATTATTTTCTGTCTGATGACTGCTAGTTGACCATGTACCATCGGTAGTTCAGACACAAAGCACGGCAGCTTATTCATGTAGAATACTTCCTACACTGGACGGTCTGGACCACCACATTTGCATGTTTATCCACTAAAAGCTGCCATATTTTACAGATATGATCTAAACCAATGAGCCTGTGGTTCGTAATGTCGACTGCACATCCAAATGATGCGTTCTGCGACGGGATAAAATTGCAGTGGAGTCATATGATGCAGCTAAGTCCGGAATATTTAAGATATCAAATTTGCATATCAAAGTATAATTAACTGATAAATCAACATTAAGATACTTTAATTGTCCACTGTATGAAGTAAAATATAGAAAGGCACACATAAGGGAATATTTTTATGCAATATAAAGTGAGTCAACCGTGCGAAAACGAATTGCATGTTCATCCAGCAACGTTTCGCAAATTCAAATCACAACATCATATCACTGCATATTCAATACGAAATATGTCGTCTGCCATTCCGAAGACTACTGTAACCCCCCAGGAACATTTTAGTGACCACGCCATTTAGATTGACTGAAAATACGACCATGCCCCACTAAAAAAAATCCATGACAAAATTTTTTTAAAGAAATATACCAAGGCTCGCGGCGACTTGGTCTGTTTGGTACCTTTTAACTCCTTTAAGCTCAATAGGACATTTAGATAAGTGATGTAACTTATTTCCGAAAGAATATAGAATATATCTCAACAAATGTTATTACTGCACATTTTAGCTGTTTATCACTGCACACTTTCACTTTATCACTGCACAAATTGGTTATCACTGTACACTAAAATTAGTAGGAATCACATTGCAATTCTATTTTGGCTATCTGTAAAACACGAATGATGATTGAACAATTGAATACTTTATGTGTCTGAATTAAGTTTCTGTATGTTTTCAAAAGAATGAAGTCGAGGCTATCCGTGTATAATGCTACGCTCCAGAAATTGTGCGAATAGTCTTTGAGTCAACTGCAGAACGCGTCATTTGAATGCGCAATCGACACTACGAACTTGTCAACTCTAAGAGCCATCTAATTTGTAAAATAACTGGCAGGGTACAACTCGTAAAAGTTTTAACACAGTTTGTATTTTAATCACTTTAGGAAGAGCATGACGATGAAATGAAGTCGTATAAAGTACAATTACACAGTTGTAATCAAGCACCAGGGAATAAAGGCGGATTTCTGAAGATGGTTGTAGATGATAGAAATGGTTTGAAAGTCACTACGACTGGCGGTCAATATGACCCACATAGTAAATATTTTTTTCTACTATATATAATACATCTTACTATGCGCGCCTTCAAGAGAGTTGGGGAGGGGTCCAAATCCCATAGTCAGTGGTCCAAATCCCATAGTCAGTGGTCCAAATCACACACCGAGTGGTCCAAATCCCATAGCCAGTGGTCCAAATCACATACCCAGTGGTCCAAATCCCATACCCGGTAGTCCAAATCCCATACCCAGCAGTCCAAATCCCATAGTCAGTGGTCCAAATCACATACCGAGTGGTCCAAATCCCATAGCCAGTGGTCCAAATCACATACCCTGTAGTCCAAATCCCATACCCAGTAGTCCAAATCCCATACCCAGTAGTCCAAATCACATACCGAGTAGTCCAAATCCCATACGCAGTGGTCCAAATCCCATAGTCAGTGGTCCAAATCCCATAGTCAGTGGTCCAAATCACATACCGAGTGGTCCAAATCCCACACCCAGTAGTCCAAATCCCATAGCCTGTGGTCCAAATCCCATACGCAGTGGTCCAAATCCCATACGCAGTGGTCCAAATCCCATAGTCAGTGGTCCAAATCCCATAGTCAGTGGTCCAAATCACATACCGAGTGGTCCAAATCCCACACCCAGTAGTCCAAATCCCATAGCCTGTGGTCCAAATCTCATATCCAGTGGTCCAAATCACATACCGAGTGGTCCAAATCCCATAGCCAGTGGTCCAAATCTCATACCCAGTGGTCCAAATTCCCATATCCAGCGGTCCAAATCCCATACCCAGTTGTCCAAATCCCATACCCACTAGTGGTCCAAATCCATAGCCAGTGGTCCAAATCCCATATCCAGTGGTCCAAATCACCGAGTAGTCCAAATCCCATACGCAGTGGTCCAAATCCTATAGTCAGTGGTCCAAATCGCATACCAGCGGTCCAAATCCCATACCCAGTGGTCCAAATCCCGTAGCCAGTGGTCCAAATCCCATTCCCATATTTCCCATTTCAAGGGAAATATAATCCTAGCTCCCATTTTACCCCTTCAAGACTCTAGTAATCATAAGGGAAGAACGAAGATTTCTAACAAATACATGCTGCTAATATGTATATATGTCTTGATAAGTTCAACACAGTTAAAATAGTTTGGATACTCGATGGAAATACAAAATAACTCATCGATGTTTTTGCGGTATAGTTTATGCCAAAATTTCGTCCTTCACGCGCGTATTGGATTTTCGCCCAAATAACCAATAGCAATTCGAACAACTTGTTAATTATAATTTATAGAAATATTGTAATTGATTGATTTGGGGAAAATACAATACACACGTGACCAAGAAGGACCAATTTTTTGCATTAACATACACCAACATAGGTAATGAGTTTTATTGTTCTTTCATCGAGTTTCCAAACCTTGTATCTTATTAACTATGGTTCAAAAGACTTTACGTATAACCAACTTCAATCTCCAGAATGTAAAATTTGTATTTCTGATTTCCCGTAGCATTGTGGCTGACTCATTATACACTTGACGGAGAACGTCGTCAAGTGGTGATTTTTGAAAACGAAAGATGCAGTCGTGAGACTGGCGTGAAATGTGTATTATATACTCAACACGTTGGTGATTCGGTGGATTATATCCTTACTGGAAAGGTAATTACTATACGTAGGTTTCACTAAGCACTATCGTGCAGCAGATGGTGGTCAACCTCCAGTTATTAGGGTGAGAAAATAATGTTAATTATTTTCATTATAAATTATGTAATAGTCTTGTATTTGCTGGCGGATAAATAGAATTGAGAGACGTAGTTGATTACAACAACTTGTTATAGTCCTGCAATTCAACAACGTGAGAACAAGTTGTGAGTGCCGACAACCTTGTAGCAACTTGATAAAATGACAACATTGTTACAACTTGACGCTTAACAGGCCTTTGGCTGACACCCGTACTGAACGTTGTGTCATTTATGATCGCAAATTGCGGGGGGGGGGAAGGGCCCCCCAATTCAAAATTGACGTCGTTAAAGGAGCAAGCGATACCATATACATGCCAAAGATACGTTAAGAATGCAGTAAATCTCGACTTATTACAAGACTCGCCCCATTCCTCTTAAACTTTGTCGCACGCCGCGAGCGCCGTCCAGCTTGTAGCATTGAAATGCATTGAATATTACTCAGAAAACATGAGGCCCTATTAGGGGGGGGGTTAATAGTTTGAAAATAATCCGTATCCCATTTTTCTAAACAAAAATATCCGTAAATATATTCAACAAACATGAACAGTACAAGTAAACATATTCGACGCTCGTGTGATTCATGTTTCGCGCGCGTTCCGGCTTCAAATAGATTTAAAAGGCCTTCGACCGACCCATAATTTTGACCAATGTTTGGGTTATAATTCCATGACACGCAATCACGAATATTTCTCTTTGATCTTGACCCCAATCCCGACCCAATCCCTAACCCTATTTCGTGCGTGTCATGGAATTGTAACCAATGTTTGCGTACACCTAAGGTTATTTCTAACCAATTACTGTGACTGTTTTTCTTTCTTTTACTAGAAAATTGATTCAATACCAGCAAGGTTAGGCGACATAGATCATTTCACTGGGTTTTTCAAACGACCCAAAGCGATTGGCAGTGAATTGCTATATTTAAAATCTATGCTAACAAGCAAAGAGAGACCGTTGTTGGTGGGATTTGATGGAGCAGGACAGCCAATCCCCTTGAATATAGTGGAAAAATATTCGCATGACTTTCAGGCTTTCTTTAGAATACTTGAAGCTGACTAATACACAGAACAAAATACACTTAAGAACATTAATACTAAGAAAGCGGACCATGATTTGTTATACTATATATATTTGACTATAAGACTTTGACGCGGTTGTTCTAATTAAGAAGCAAGTAAAACGGTTGAATGAACTTAAATCATATGCACTTTATCGTATCTTTATGTATCTTGGGTTTTATAGTTAGGTTCCACTTGTTAGTTTGTTTGCTCAGTGAATGACCTGGATATGAACTGGTAATAGGACATGTTGTTTCACTTGGACTTAAATAATTAGTTTTGTTAGTGTTGGCCAGTTAATTTAGTTTGACTACTTAATTCTATAAGGCTTGGTTATTAGTTAGTTATTATTTAATATTATTTTATTATTTAAAAATCTTTATACACTGTAACCTTTCAGCTATATACAGAATAGATAAGTGGTAAAAATCGAAAGCTGCTTTTCAAGGGGCCGTGTGAAGTTACAATATTAAAAAGTAAAATAGTATACAAGAAACTAATACAACACTACAATAACCACTTTACTCATGGCTCTGGGTACGAGATTGTACAATAACGAGATGTTATATTGCCGTTAAGACACTATTTTTATTCTCTGCTTTGGGAGTTCCAGATTTTTGCGGCGGCATAACTAAAAGATCTTTTCATGGCATCAGTTTTTGGTTTTGATAATTTCAGCACTAAGTTGTTACTCCTGAAATTATGATTATCATTATAGGAGACCTGGAACATTTCAGTTATACCCTGAGGCAGGGCCTTTTTTAAGAAATCGTTAGTGGGGGCATCATCGAAAGGGGACGTAACAAGTTGGTGGTGTATTACAGGTGTGGAAAGCTGAAGGGGGTCTGGGGGTCCTCCCCAGAAAATTTTTGTATTCTTGAGTCTCTGTGGCTTGATTTCCTGCATTTTCAGAGACAATTTTTTATATATCCCATCTAAACGGAGCCAGGTTTTGTTGTGAGAATACCATAACTTTCCTCTAAACTCAGTTTTCCCCCTTTTTTGCTTATATTTTGGACAAAAGGGACGTTCACTGGGGGGGCCAAAATAGCTCACTGGGGGGGGGGGCTTTGGCCCCTCCAGTACATTAGTTAAAAAAGGCCCTGCTGAGAGGACATTTATTCTAAGATATGTATGAACATAAGTAATAGTTTGCAACGTTTGTCGTCGTGAGAATTTATTCTATTTAAAGGACTGAAAGGACTTTTTGAATATATATCATAATATCCAGTTATGCTGCTCTATTTTGTAGCCGTTGAATTTTGTTTTTTAGCATTTGGCAACAATTATTCCAAACAAGAGAACAATAGTCAAAATACGGGGGAACTAAAGAATGATATATTAGTCTAAAACATCTTGTATATGTTTTAGCTCGTCGTTTTAACATATGTTTTGCCGTTGACACCTTGGTGCTGATACTATCAATATGCTCTTTCCATGATAAATTCTCGTCTATTATGATTCCCAAACTTTTTGTGGATTTGGTACGATTTATTTGGTATGTGAGAGCATAGCAGATCACAGGCAGCCCAAGCTCACATTGTTGCTATATTAATATATTTTTTTTATTAATAATTTTTTATTTTTGCTGTTTGTATGTTATGGTATATTATGTGTATGTGTTATGTCTGTTATGCTTTGTGCCAGAAATGGTATGATGGGATTAAATATATATTTATTATTGATGGTTAGGGTACTCTATATTAGCAAATAATAGTAGACTTAATAGTCGAATATATATTGTCAAAAAATTGCTAAAATATTGTGTCAAATGAAGAAATAAAGTTACTTACTTCTACTAGCGTGAACGCGTTCGAATCAACCAATAACAATAGAGAGTGCACTCGAACTCGCGAGCTCTCAACTGAATATCGCCGGGTATCGACAGCCACGCTGCCTGAGATTGTCAGAAAATCGAACAAATTATGGATTTTCACCGACAAAAAATCTCTTGTGTTTGCTGAAGACGATGAATGTGATGGGAAATGTAATGGGCTTTATGGATCTGTTTTTTTTGGCGATTCGATGCATTATTACGCGACGCGAGAAGGATTTGTAAAGCCGATGCGAGTTCGTTGGAGCTGTATTGACCTGCCTTCCCCTTATACTTACTATACTTACTATGAGTGACTTTCCCCTCAAAGTGGATTTAAAATCACACCAAGTCAACACCGAAAAGTCGATTGCAACTTGTAGCAGAAGTGAGTAACTTTATTTCTTCATTTGACGCAATTTTTTGACAATATATATTCGACTATTAAGTCTACTATAATTTGCTAATATAAAGTACCCTAACCATCAATAATAAATATATATTTAATTCCATCATACCATTTCTGGCACATAACATAACGGACATAACACATACACATAATATACCATAACATACAAACAGCAATAATAAAAATTATTAATAATAAAAAAATAATATAGCTGGGCTGCCTGTGAACAAGGTTGCAAGGTTGTCCGCCATTATGCAATGGACGGTTTTCTACGTTATGCGCATGCGCGAGTTCAGGCCGAGAGAAACTGGTAACTAGCCACCTCATGATTGGGTAAGACAAATATTTTGTTTTTTATCTATGCGTCAGAATTTTAACTGCCATTTTGCAAACTTTCAAAAAAGTTTTTATATCAAATGTTAAAGTCAACAGGAGAAAAAAACAGTCGAATGACCGGAAAAAGGCTAGGACACGATTTAGTCGTTTTAAACGGGTAAGTGTCTATTTTCCATACTAGCTATTAGCATGCAGTTTAGTTTGTGGATTTGCAAAGGGGTATGTCACTCTGTGCAATATTGATTAAGCTTAGACCAAGGCTTTTAGAAAGTATTTTAGCAAGTTTATATTCGAATTTTCAAGAAACAACAATCTCAAAAACTTCATTTCAAAGGTAAAGTGTAAAGAAATCTACTGTTAAAAAAACAATTGAAGTTTTATGAAAATTTAAAAAAAATTTGATGTTTTTGTGAAATGTCAGGTTGAATTTTACAGTAACTCAAAGCTAAAAGAATACATAAAAACACACCTACTTTATATAGTTGGGCACTTCATAATTTTATAGTTAAAAGTACAAATCTTATCACTATTTTACCATTTTGTACAAAAAAGTATTAAAAAACCCTTGTTATTTTCTTTATAACGGTTTACCTTGACTGAAGTTGTGATTAACAACATTAAATAGTTAACTCGGATTTTTACTTCTAAAAATGCCCGCCATTTTGAATGTTTTCGGGGTGTGAGCCTCTCCTTTGCGCACTGGCTAAGCATCGGTTACGCTCAAAACATTAGGATTTGATACACAGTGAAACCTCTGGTTATCTACTCTCTGACAGTGTTTCGTGTTACCATGGTTACAGTGATTGACTGAATACTTCATGTTACAATAACTTTTGGGAAGTATAATTGCTTAGTTCGAATGGGCGAGGGGATTCTGCATGCATGTATTTCTAGTTGGTTGGTTGGTTGGTTAGTTGGTTAATTACTACCTAGTTAGTTACTAGTCAATCACTACATAATTACTTATATTAGCTGGTTACTTAATTGCATACTTAATGGTAAGCAAGTAAACAAGTAAGTGAAATTCTTTATTGCCTCCCATGGTATGGAAGAGATGAAAAATAATTTTACAAAGGTATCTAATTAATAACTGATATTTTACAAAAATTTATTACACAAAATGCTACCAGTTTTTGACACTTACATGTAAAATGTACAGTGGCGTAGCCAGCCCGCCGATTTGGTCCCGCTATGCAAATTTCAAATCATCATTATTCATTTCTTTAGAAATTTATTGTTTTCACCGTCAATGAGCACGAACAAATTTGCATAGCGGGACTAAATCGGCGGGCTGGCTACGCTACTGAAAATGTACCCTCAAATTGTCCAAAAATTCAGCTCTTAAAGAAATATGGTTGGGCATTAGTCGGATCATACTACCTGAAAAATACAAAAAGAAGATCGAGAAACTCGAGTCCCAGTAGACGCATGTACGCTATAGCGTACCTATTTTTAGATTTATCCTCGTTTTACAGATCCAAAAGGCAAAACTCGAATATGACTTTTAAAGACACGAAAAGCGTTTTATTAGCCATTAATCTTATGACTTCGAAATAACGTTTCATGACAACATAAGCCATTCGTCCGTGTGCCATCAGTCCGTTCGTATCCACGTTTAATCCTAACCCGTCAATGTCACCTGGTGTTTCGAAAAGGTTTTGAGGAAGTAAGTCTGCAGGTAGGTATTTAAATAAATTCTCAATTTACATTTCAGTGTAATTAGTCGTACACTTTGACAATGCAATTCGTTCTTTTGGGCAATGGTTTCATGTGTTAACGTTCTTCAGTGTGTGGGGGGCATCCAGGAAAAATGACCTAACAAGGAGATGGTAAATTGGAGGTGTGTATTGGGGTCTGTGGGTCCTCCCCCAGAAACTTTTCGTATTCTTGAGTCACTAAGGCTTGATTTCCGGCATTTTCAGTAACAATTTTTTATATATCCCATCTAAACGGACCGAGCTTTTAGTACAAAAGGAAGGTTTTGTTATGGGAATATCATAACACCCTTCTGAACTAAGTCATTCTTCCTTTTTTGCTTATATTTTCGACAAAAGGGACCTTCACTGGGGGGAGAATCGGGGATAGTTTACTGGGTGGGGGTGTGGGTGTACGGGGGCTGGAGGGGCCTTTACCTCTAGTTTATATGTTAAAAAAGGCCCTGTTTCGTTCATAATAAGATTGCTCAACTTCATGCCTATAAGGTTTTCTTAAAATCTGATAATGATCTGTTGCTCGAAAGAAAATACTCAGAGCAAATAACCAATTTTAACGAAACTTCTAACATGTACGTACAAAACTTGAAATCCTTGAATTTGAAAACAAAAATTCAAGGCCTTGAATTGATCAAGAAGTGCCTGAACGTTTCTGAATTCTTCTGGCTTTAGTTTCTGGATACTGTATTTTCTGAAATATGTCGGCATGTGGCACGATTGTATAGTTTAACAGCACTTTTTACTGACTTTCAATACTCAATTTTCGTAAACTCGTGTTCTTATTGGTTAATTTGTACCACGTGTGTGCATTTTATATAGCAACAACGCACGGCTGTGCCGTTATAGTTTATATCAGCACGGCAAGATGGCGCCCGAATTCACGAATGGAAAAGTTTATAAGAGTTCGTTTATTTTAAACCGAAGACAATCCCAAAACCACGAAGTGGCCAAATTTCTAAAATAATTCCGTATTTAAACGTAAACATGTGTTGTTTATTTAGTTTATTTAGTTTATTTAGTTTATTTTACGAATTTACGGAATATAAGTTGTGAATGAGTGGCGAAGCCGGTTGAAAATATATTCGTAATTCGGCAGACAGATTCAAAACAACAAGGTTGTTTCTTATAATTAAAGCTATATATATTCTAAAAACAATTTTGAATATTATCAAAACTAAACAAGGAACTAGTAAACAGTTAGTTCAACAAAGTTTATAGAATGTTTTTGCTCATAATTCATAAATAAAAAAAATACCGCCAAACCGTTTACTCAAATTGAATATTAAAACGTTCGTGCATTTCATGATTTACAAGCACTCGTTCACGGACAAGGAGAGTCTAGAAACGGACAGGCTATCATATAGCCAGGGCAGGGCTCAGAAACTGCAAAACATAAGCCCCGATGCAATTCCAACATGCCAGTCTACGTTTTTCAAACGATATGTGATATCTCAAACGTAAAGTACAAGTAATTTAGACTGTGTGTTGCCATTCCTTGTAGTTTAACCTGTTGTGTTCTCTATAGTGACGCTAACAGCAGGATAGCCACTAATTGAAGATTTCAATCAAGATCTTATCTATATAATAGACATAATAATGAAAGTGAAATTTCCAACTGAAATTAAAAATAGAAAATGAAAGTTCACATCCTATGAAATTACATCCTATCAAGACATCTATAAAGCTAGGTATATGTTTTATTTTTGACCATTTCTTGTCTTGCTTTCTTGGATTCTAGGAAAGAATGACGACGCCTGATATTTCGCAGAAATTGGCAGGAACGAGTACTAGTGATGAAGACAACAGGCCAATATCCGAGGCTTTGCTTGATCATAGTTCATTGATAAATGATGGACAAAATATTATCAATGCAAGCACTATGAATGATAAGCCATTGCCAAACCCAGAACTGAGTAATTACAATGAAGACACTGTGAATACTAGCGTGCCTTCAAAAGACACAAGTTCTATGGGCGAAGGCAATGTTGTTTGCAATAGCGTGGTCGCCAAAAACGCAGAATCTAAGGGCGAAAGAAATATAAGACGTAACGGCGTGCCATCCAATGACACCAACTCGAAGAGCGTAGAAAACATAAGAAGTGATAGCGTGGTCACTACGAAAGACACAATATCTAAGGGGGAGGAAAGTGTAAGAGGTAACAGCAAGGTCGACATAACTACAGATCCAGCATCTAAGAGCGAAGGCAATGAAACTGATAATGACGTGCAGGTCAACATAAAAACCAAAGGCACAGCATCAAAGGGCACGAACGATGTCACAGTTGGTAATGTAATTGCTAGAGACTTGTCTTTTGTGGTAAGTATTTCTAAAAAAGCACGTTAGAATTAAGTGGGTTTCACTAAGCATTATCGTGTAGCAGATGGTGGTCAACCCAGTCATATCGCAGGGAGAAAATAGTGTTAGTTCTTTTCACTATATCATGCATAAGGTTAGGTCGTGAGATTAGGTCACTAACCTGCTTCGTTCGAAAGGTTGAAGTGCATTTAATCTTTTTTCATGTAGTTCAGACACAAACCACGGAAATTTGTTGTACAATACTACCTACACTGCACCCCAACATTTGAGATAGAACATCTGTGAGTCATTTAGTTATTAAAATAACAGGCAGAGCACAACTCCTACTTTAAAAAAAGCTATTTGGGGTGCCAATTTCATTTTCAAATCCGCTAGATATTTTCTGGCTTCTTGAATCTAAAATCCACCAATAATTTGTGTTAGAGTCATGACGCAGAGTTCCCGAAGAAGCCAAAAAAAGTACAGCTATTTAGTTGTAATCAACAACCCGGGAATGAAGGCGGGTTCCTGAAGATGGTGTTGGATGGTTATGAAGGATTGAAAGTCACTACGACTGGAGTTCGAGATGATCCACATGGTATATTTAAGAAAATAATTTTTTCTTATATATATATATAAATGTTGAAATGCTTCAAAAGTGTAAAATTTTTATTTTTTGTTTCTCCTAGCATTGTGGCTTATACATTATACGGTAGATGGGAAATTTCGTCAAGTACTAATACTTGAAAACGAAGGATCTACTAAACGAACAAAGAAAAGATGTATTCTATATACACAACATATTCAAGATACGAAGGATTACATTCTCACTGGAAAAGTAAAATTATGAATATATTACTATATCATTGATTGAATAGGCCCTTTGCATGCATATAATGTTATGCTAAGCAGGGGCGCCCAGGGGGGGGGGCGAAGGCGGCAATTTTCTCCTGGCCCCAGTGTAAATGAGCCGCCCAAATAGAAATAAAGTGAAGTATGCATATTGTCAAATAGTCTCCCAGAATGCAGGAAGTTGCCATTCCTGAGATCCTAGATTTCAAAATTTTCCTGGGGGAGAATGGCTCCGGACTCGCCCCCTAAAATATCTAAGTAATAGTGTATATACTTTAAATTAAATATTAAAATTAAATATACTATATAATATATAGTATATTTTAATATATGGAAATCAGTTTTCTAAAGGAGCATGTGGCGCCAAAGATCTTTGACGATGGAAAATCACTAGGGCCCCAAAGACAATGCGCCCTGGCCGCCAAACGTCTCTGGGTGGCCTGATACTAAGTCTTATGCAAAGGGCCCATTGGCTCCATTTATAGCCTGCAAAGCAGGTTCTCGTGGGTTAGGGGAGCCTATTCGCAGGCTACTCCATTTATAACTTGACCAATGTTTGCATCAAATTTCTAACTTATATTTGTAACTAACTTACTAAACTGTGACTGTTTTTCTTTCTAGATGATGGATTCAATTCCAAAAAGACTAAATGAGATACAACCATCCAGTGGCTTCTATAAGGAGCCCAGAGCAATCGGCAGTGAGTTATTATATCTGAAATCAATGTTAACAACTGAAGAAAGGACATTATTTGTAGGTTTTGATGGAGCGGGCCAGCCGATACCCCTAAATATAGTCAAGAAATATTCATATGACTTTCAGGCATTGTTCAGAGTACTTGATGCTGGCTAATATACATAGAACAAAATACAATCAAGAACATTAATGGGTAGTTGACAAAGACCGTGCATGCTTAGTTTTGTTATCATACTATATAATATTTTGAACAGACTTTGACGTGGTTGTGCGAATTAGAAACCGCCTAACTGCTAATTAAGTCTCATGAGTGAATGAACTTAAATCATATGCACTTTATCGTATCTATACATGTACCTTATATTCCACAGTTAGGTTCAACTTTTTAGTTTGTGTGTTCAGTGAATGACCCGGATTAGCAAGTTTTGAGCGAATGGTTTTAAGTTAACAACAAATCAAAAACCAAATATAGAAGAATGCGTACTTATTTCAATATTAAAACTTTAAATGGTTATAGGACATGCTGTTCTACTTGGATTGAGGAAATTAGTTATTGTGTTAGTGTTGGCTAGTTAATTTGTTTGATTGCTAAATTTTATAAGTATATAAGACTTGGTTGAAAGTTAGTTAGTTAGAATGCTAGTTAGATTGTTAGTTAGATTGTTAGTTAGATTGTTAGTTAGATTGTTAGTTAGATTGTTAGATTGTTAGTTAGATTGTTAGTTAGATTGTTAGTTAGATTGTTAGTTAGATTGTTAGTTAGATTGTTAGTTAGATTGTTAGTTAGATTGTTAGTTAGTTGGTTTTTTAGTTAGTTAGTTAAGGAGTTAGTTAGTTAAGGAGTTAGTTAGTTAGTATGTCAGTCAGTCAGTCGGTCGGTCAGTCAGTCGGTCGGTCGGTCGGTCGGTCGGTCGGTCGGTCGGTCGGTCGGTCGGTCGGTCGGTCGGTCGGTCGGTCGGTCGGTCGGTCGGTCGGTCGGTCGGTCGGTCGGTCGGTCGGTCGGTCGGTCGGTCGGTCGGTCGGTCGGTCGGTTCGTTCGTTCGTTCATAGTCCCTATAACACAGTGTCTGGTTCGTTCATAGTCCCTGTAACACAGTGTCTGGAAACACATCTAAACCTTTTGTTCTATGTTTTTGTTCATGTTTAGGCCTGCTCTGGGACGGCACTCGCGGCGAGTTAAGGAAAAATTGGGAAGCGATGCGATTTAAGCCGAGTTGAGGTCCCAGAGCAGGCCTATGTTTGTGGTAATTCCCAGAGGTATACATGCATACTGGGTTTGCATTCTGGGTTTGCATTTAATTAGTCGGCGATAACGCCGCGCGCAGAAATTTACAAATTAGCGACAAACGGTTGAAGTTGGCAAGTAAAAAGCTGCTTCTTACACTTCCTGTCCAATTATTTCTGCCAAGAAAATAGTTCTCCATCGTAAGTTGTGTGTAAGCCTTATATATGTATGTCATATTCAGTCTTTGCTATACCAAGCGATTGATTTAAAGAACTGTAATAGTACTTGTAAATATGCAAATATGATTTAAAATGCTCACTTACTAATCCCACGAGGCGATTTATAATACATTTTACCTAATAAAATATCTCATTCCATTATACTCTTCGCGCTTGGATCGCTTCTTCATAGCTTCGCGCTAAATTCTATTCTTTTTCTACTCGTCTATCTTTATTGAACCGCCAGCTAAATAGAAACTTTCCAGTAGTATTTAGGTTATTCTTACCTGTTTTAAAACGTCTACCCCTGTTGTGGCGTCATTTAATTAGATCGAATTATAAAACAAGATGGCGGATGACAGGGTGTCTTTGGTCACAAATATCTCAAAAATTAAGAAAGTTACATAGAATATGTAAAAGGTCTTAATAATTATTCTCAACGTTCTTTTAAATTGGACAAACAAAATTTTTGTTGCCATTTCCCATTAGCCAATAAAACCCCCAAATAACCTAATGTCGAGAATTCATGCTTTCCATCTAGCTTCATTTCATTTGTTGCCTATCGATAGTCCTTTTCCAACAATTGATCACGTGATCCCATCTCCCTTAAACAAGCTGGGTTTCGGTGAACCCAGAAATGAAAAGAGCACCTCAATATTAGTTAAATTGCAAATTTTCAGCTTATAAAATGTAATAAGGAAGAAATGGCTTGCAATTTAAGATTGAAGATTTTCTAAAATTTCATTAGGATTTTTATGGGAGCCCTTTTCCTAAGCAGTTTGAGCAGTACCCAGTTGCTTAACGACGCTTTATGTATACAAAGAAAAACATCATGAATAAAATGGAGTTACCGGCACAATGTTCGTTTTCAAACGGCACGTAGCTTTAGTCAGGTACTTTTAGCCAGCTTGTTTGTTACGCATTAGTAGCCATAGCAACTGACTAAGTGTCACGATAACAAACAGAATTTGAAAGAAAAGTTTCAATATCTCTACAGCCTATCAATTAAAACATATCAACAACCCAATATCCTCCATTACAAAATTTGAATAAAAAACGAAATTTAAGAATTCAAAACTACTATGAAACTACTATAGACCTGAATTTTCGAAACCTGTATCGAGCCACCCTAATTACAGGTTTTTCAAAAAAATCCCCCCCATCATTTTTGTGGCATTTCTTCGTCAGCTAGGTGGTTCCCTGCAGTTATTATTAAAACAAGGGGTGAAAATGTGCTCTCCCTATTGCAACACATATCTTCATGTTTGTGAAATATATAGTTGCTTTTTGGGTAATAACTAATAATATAACTGTTATGTGTCCAACCTATGGGTTCTAAATATACCACAGTCGCGTTGCTATGGTAACAACAGCGTATGAACTATAGTAGTCATATCCTATAAATGGGACAAAAAATAAAATTACTTGAATTTCCTTCGGTGAATTTTTTTAAAAAAATGCAAGTAAATTTGGAATACTAAACGGAACATTATATCAAAAAATTAAGGTAGGTTGTAGGATAAGTTTTTTATATATTTGCAAATTTCTATTCTGAGAAAACTTATCTATAAATTTTTCTAAAATTTGGATATATTAAAAAAGGCGACTTGTAAGTTCACTATACAAAAATTAAAAAAATTTCACCGAAGGAAATTAAAACTAAAGCCATTAAGCCACGCACAAAACTTACGCGGGCAAACAGAATTTCATTTCGACAAGATCGGCATCTGCGCATGTCCTTGTCTTTCGCGTGACACTCGCTGGCTGTAAAACAGGCTGTTTTTTTCCGAAATGTACAATTGCGAGCAAAATTCTCTTCGTTTTCGTTACCCTTGGCTTGTTGGACCCAAGATTGTTTGTTGGTGGTCTTTTTCTGGTCTGGTTTGTCGGTGATTTACCCATTGAATTAATCCAACGTCTCTTAAATTTGTTTTTATTGTTGAAATCGGTATGAAAACTTTTCAAAATATTCAAACAATTCCAAATTTTCGTAAGATAACTCGTAAGTCATAACTGTCTGTACTGTAGTTGTATGCAGTAGTTTTTAAACTTCTGATTGCTTTAAAGAATTATATTACTCTGACAGTTCTAGACTGCCTTGAGCAGAGTATAAAATATCATTTTAGAATTTTTAGTCTGCAATAAGTCGAAGATTTTGAACATTATAAAAGATAATACTGAACGTAAATACGTAAAAAACATACTAAAAGAAAGCTTAGAAACTGGTTAACAACATACGTACTGCTTGAATTTCAAAGATTTACGATTATAATGAAAAAAGGTTGTGGTTTCTTCGCAGAAAAGTCTCGAAAATAACTTCCCGCGGCTTGTTTGAGTTGTTTCAAAATTTTACCGGTCACGAAGATTCCACGCGAGGTGACATCTGATCTATATAGATCGTGTTTCAAACTGTACTAACTGTAGGGAGCCACCTTAATGAAAGATTCAAATTTTTGCGCTGGATTGAACAAACGTATCATGTCAATCCATTGGTATTTAACTATTAAATTATTCACCATTTGCCTTCTAGAATCATTTAAGGTGACGACACCAATATTGACACTTGTTCAAACTAAGGAAATTCGGTTAGACGAATTTCGGAACTTTTAGAACGGATTTTTAAAGCAAATAGCCAGTTATCTACCGGTATAATGCTCGTTTTCAAACGGCACGTAACATTATTCAAGTACTTTTAGCCAGCTTGTTTGATACGCATTAGTAGGCATAGCAACTGACTAAGTGTCACGATAATGAACAGAATTTAAAAGAAACGTTTCAATATCTTTACAGCCTATAAATGAAAACATATCAACAACCCAATATCCTCTGTTACAAAATAAAAACAAAAATACGAAAATTAAGAATTCAAAATCATTTGCCTTCTAGAATCACTTAAGGTGGCGAAAGGACTATTAAAGAAAATAGCCAGCTATCTACTCTAAACTCATAATTTGTTGTTGCTAACATCGAGAATTGGTTTACTGCAGATGAAAATAAAGCCCAAGCAGGAGCAGGAAAATATGCTGAATTTTCTGTTTTGAGACAATGTGGATGGAAAACAGGAAATTCTGGGTATTTTATCCATCTTGCCAGGGCTCTTGCCTCCGTTTTACTAATCTTTACAGGAAACGAAATCCTGATGACGAGGACAACAAATAATCAGTTTTAGAGATGGTACGTAGGGATTTTCTTTAAAAGTCCTTATTAAAGTATTGAAATACTTTTAACCAAATTTGCATAATTTGAACGGGTTGCAAGAAAGGTGTAGCCACCTTAACTGATTTTAGAAGGCAAACGGTTGGTTATAATAATCAGTCAAATATCAATGTATTGGAATTATGTGATATAATTTCCATCCAATACAAAAACCTGAAACTTTCATTAAAGCTAGTAATACTACAAAATATGGCGGGGGCATCTTTTTTTGGAACACTCTGTATAGTGTTTCAAAAGTAGTTAAGTATAGCAATTAGTTAATAACCTAACTAATTACTTAAGTACTTAATTATTTAATTGCTTAATCTTAATTACTTTATCTTAATTACTTAATTAATTAATTACTTAACTGCAACTAATGCTGATGTGGACGTGAGTCTACTTCTATGAATTATAACCCACCCTGTAAAAATTCCCTGTTAGAGGAGTACACAGAGAAAGCCCACGATTTTCGGAAGAGCGTTGACTGACTCTTTTCTCATAAGTATCATGAGTCCGCAGGGAGAATCGAAAACAACGACTGCGCCACCGAGACGGAACTGAGTACAGCTGGTTTCAGCTGGTATAA
Source organism: Trachythela sp. YZ-2020 (assembly GCA_016169945.1). Taxonomy (NCBI): domain Eukaryota; kingdom Metazoa; phylum Cnidaria; class Anthozoa; order Malacalcyonacea; family Clavulariidae; genus Trachythela; species Trachythela sp. YZ-2020. The sequence goes on along the minus strand of JADLSH010000379.1, from coordinate 4,121,303 downwards.
CAATATCAACAGCCTTCTAATTAAAAAAAGATCTTAAACTATGGTTTTCCTAAAAAGCACTCAGTTGTTTGACGACGCTTATAGTTGCAACATGGTTCGTGGCTTTAGTTTTCGACTCTTGTATCGAGTCGTTTTCTTTTGTTTCTGTTTGATTTTCGCCTGTTTCTACCACTGTGGTGGTTCAGGGTATACCAGGCGGGAGTACAAAACAGAACCGAGCAAATTAAAGGAAGAATTGAATGGCAAGCCCATAAATGGCGAAGTTTTCCTGGAACAAGACAAATGGATTCATAACTTGACAGAAAATGCTGAACAAATTGATGGCGATGAGGCGCGGAAGAAAACTGATCTTTCAAGGATGGGAAGAGAAGGTAAATTTCGAAAATATGAGAATATTCGCGCTTCAAGAAGGAGTAATAAATTGTTAATCATACTAAATTCGTTTTTTAGAATCTGTGATGAAAACACTCCGAAGTAGTGGAATAAGAAAGAGCTCAGAACTGTCTTTTTTAATTCACTCAACGCCTGAGGCAAAAGTTCCAAGCAAAGTATCGACTACCATCTTCCATTCAAGTGGGACTAAATGGCACAAAAATGACAAGAATGATATGAGTGGAACAGTCAAAAGAAAAAAGTTCGTTTCACTAACAACTCAACACATCCGGAACAGACGAGAAATTGATGCGATCCCAGGAAGAAAGATGGGTCCGATCGTCTGCGTCAATTTTACCTTGATAAAGTATGAAGATGAATACAGAGTATGGAACAACTTTTCAATGATGTACAGAGGGCGAATTTACTATTATGACGAGTACAGAGTAACGGACGATGGTCTACAAGTTTGTAATTCTGACGAACCTTTCATTCAACAAAGATGGTGGCATTGGACTGCTTTGGAAAAGAAAATGATGGTTTTCGAACACTGTAATGTATCCGTGGACGGTTTTTACGAAGAAAATTACACATTGTATAAAAACTTTACTGTTTTCTTTAAACCTACTAAGCAAAGTTTCACAAGGCAAAATTACGGAGTGATTTCTGGACATTTTGCAATTTGTTCGGCAAAGCTCAGTTTATCTTGCAATGAATTTTTGGTTAAAGTAAAGTACGATGGACAATACAATGTTTGGAAGAACTTTTCGCTGTTTTACAACAACAAGATGTTCGATTATCGCAAATATCGACTCAAAAACGATCATCTTGAAATGTGTGCTTCCAATGATTCGAGAGTTCAGGCAATTTGGAGAACTCGAAATGCGTGGGAAAAGTTTAAAGACATGAATAAATGCCTTGGCTCATTTCTTAAATTATATATAATGCAGCATTACGCAGTGAATAAGCAGTTCACTGTGTATTTCGCATTTGACGGTCAATACTTCACAAGAAATGACTACGCAGTGAAAGACGGTACACCTCACATATGCAAAAAAGAGTTAAGACCAATATCAACAGAGTATACCAAGGAAGATCAATTAATATGTAACGATTCAATCATCAATATAAAATACGATGATGAATACAAAGTTTGGAAGGACTTTTCAATACTCTATAACAACAAGGTGTACGATTATACTGTGTATCGAGCTCTGAATGATAGCATAAAGATTTGTAACTCCACTGATAACTACGTACGGAATATTTGGAAAGTACGTAATTACTGGGTAAAGGAACAAATGCACTTTAAAAGTTGCAATAAACCAGCACAAACCATATTGGTCTACCAAGAGCTTTACAATGTGCTTAAAGATTTTAAAGTTCTATTTTTGCCATCAATGCAGGTTATAACTAAGAACAATTATGGTGTGATTGAAGGTAAACTTGCAATATGTCTTGAAAAGCTAACACGTCCTGTCGTCAAAAACATTAACATTTATATAGCACCATTAAGCGCTTTAGCGCTTTCTTTTATTTGTTTGTTATTGTTGTTGATAGTTTATGGCATGCTTGCAGAACTGCGCACTCTTCCAGGTTTGAATTTAATGAGTTTAAGCTGCGCCCTTTTGTTGTGGCAGATTTATCGTGCAGTATTTTTTTCGTTGTATATGCGTGTAGGTAGAGTGTATAATGTACCCTGTGCCCAGCTGATAATAACAAATAAGTTTACTACGTACAACATACTTATGAACGCTGCTGTTAATATCTATCACTTAAGAAAAACCTTTTGTGGCAATGCTCTGGTGAGATCTGATGAAAACAAGTTGAAAACCCTTTTAAAGTATAGTCTCTTTAGCTGGGGTGTTCCTGTCATTGTAACTATTGTATACATCGCACTAGTGAAGGTAAATATTTTAAGGTTTTATCAACTCATTACTGGTACTTGTGCCCATGGACATCCTGATTGGTTAGCTGTTATGGAACAATATGTTCTTCCATTTGGTCTTTTGTTGTATCTTATTGCAATGTTCTCCTTCACTGCTCATCGAATTCGCCAAAAACTCAAGGCAAGCAGTAGCATTGCACATACATCGAATATTGTTAAAAGTCGGAGAAGCTTTGTTCTATTGCTTAAGCTGTCAACCACTATTGCCATAAGCTGTACTCCTCTTATATTTGAAAACCTGCATTTTGATTTTCATATCAAGATGGCATTACTTACTGTAACGTGGCTTAGTGGTGTCTACGTTGGTATTGCGTTTGTCTTTACACGAAAAAATTACCAACTCCTTAAGAAGAAATATTTCCCAGCAAAAAATAAGCCAGTTAACGTGAAACGTTAAAGAAAGTATGGCAAGGTAAGTATGTTTGTATGCAAGCAAGCAAGCAACCAACCAACAAACCAACCAACCAACCAACCTAGACGTAGTATAAGTAGTTACAAGAAAATACATGTGTGTATATACAGTATAAGTAATCAATATAAACAGTTATCAATAAACACATATACAGATCTGATTAATTTGAAATTTGTTATTATGACATGTGCACATGACTTGTAAATATCTAACATATTCTATCCAATGTCAAAAACGCTATAGAATATATTACCAAGTCTGTATGTAAACTATGTACCATATTGTATTTTAGATGTTTGTAGTATAATAAAGTAAATAAAAAATGCAAAACGTTGGTATATCTTCTCATTGTTTCCTGGCTTTGGAGGATAGGATGTTTGAAAAACTAGGAAAGTACCCCATCAGTCTCCAATTCACCCCTGGGAAACCTCAATATCGAGCAATTGCTATTTCACGATACAAACGTGGTTCATTTGGGGGCGGGACTTTCCTATTTTTAGTGCTATGCGGATTATGGCTCCCCCAGCAGAATTTTATAAATATATATTTTAGTTAGTATTCTGTTCAATATCGTTTACATATATATGGAATACATTTTGGGTCGAATTGTGTCACAAAACAATCGACATGTGAAAATAATCATAATTTTTTAATGTCAAACTGTAAATGATTTAAATATTATTGGTTTCAATTGAATTTAACGTGAAAATTAAGTATTGAAAAGAACCACAGGTTTTAAAAGAAAAGGAAAATATTTCCTGTTATTCTTTCCCGTCCGCGATGCCTCCAGGCTCCAGCAGTTACTGCAAAAGTGGCCTCGTTTTCTGGTGAATTAGGACTAAAAGTTTGACCGATTAATGGTTAGAATGCTAAATATTATATTTTTAGTATTACTAACCACTATTCTAACAGAAAATATAAAAATGGGTGATTTTACATCTAAAATGTTCTGTTTTGGCCTCTTTCAATATGGGCGTCCATCCAAAAATGGTAAATATTGTTGATATTTTGCATAATTAATTTTTTCATATTTAAGTAAAAAAGATTTTGATATAATGTTATTTGTTCATTTTACATTGATAAGACATACTTTTTACAACATAAAAGTGCCCACTGTCTATTTTTGTTTACATGCTGTGCACAATCTGTCTTATTCGGTCTCATATGATTCTGGATTGGGCTATTACATTTAAATACTCGCTCTCTCCGTGTATTAGACTATAAAGTGTTCTCAAGCCTGTGCGAAGGAGAGTAATGGGAAATGTAATGGGCTTTATGGATCTGTTGTTTTTTTGGCGATTCGATGCATTATTATGCGACGCGAGAAGGATTTGTAAAGCCGATGCGAGTTCGTTGGAGCTGTATTGACCTGCCTTCCCCTTATACTTACTATACTTACTATGAGTGACTTTCCCCTCAAAGTGGATTTAAAATCACACCAAGTCAACACCGAAAAGTCGATTGCAACTTGTAGCAGAAGTAAGTAACTTTTTCTTCATTTGACACAATATTTTAGCAATTTTTTGACAATATATATTCGACTATTAAGTCTACTATAATTTGCTAATATATAAAGTACCCTAACCATCAATAATAAATATATATTTAATTCCATCATACCATTTCTGGCACATAACATAACAGACATAACACATACACATAATATACCATAACATGCATTAATGCTCCAATACGTTTAGTTAATATTTAAAACAATTCAGAGACAATAAAGTACACACAATGTTGTGGGAGAAGGGTTGTTGGGGAGAAATGCTCCGATTATACTTTAAACTGAGGCCAAAGTGTCACCCCACAGACTCATTGTTTAAACTAATTAATGTCCTCAGGGGGTATTGGTCCCCATGTTGGACTCTAGTGTAATTGACGTCCTCAGGGGGTATTGGTCCCCATGTTGGACTTGTGACGTCCTCAGGGGGTATTGGTCCCCATGTTGGACTGGTGCAATTAATGTCCTCAGGGGGTATTGGTCCCCATGTTGGACTCTAGTGTAATTGATATCCTCAGGGGGTATTGGTCCCCATGTTGGACTGGTGACGTCCTCAGGGGGTATTGGTCCCCATGTTGGACTGGTGCAATTGGTGTCCTCAGGGGGTATTGGTCCCCATGTTGGACTGGTGACGTCCTCAGGGGGTATTGGTCCCCATGTTGGACTGGTGCAATTAATGTCCTCAGGGGGTAGTGGTCCCCATGTTGGACATGATCTACTTTAATCTAATATTTTAACTGTATAGTACATCGATTTGTGAGTCTATGGGGTTGAGGGTGACCTTTGGGAGCACTCCATCCCCAAAAACCAAAATGTTTATTTTTACAAAACACAGACTTGCAAAGTCAATTCCTTATAGTATGCATTACAGAACGTGGACATAAGTAACATAATTAATTAGGAACTCTCCATAATTCAGTTAACACTGCACCCATTGCAGTCCATGAGATTCTTGATAATAGCCCACGATACAATATAAATGAAACGCTATATACAATTTATTATTTTTTTTGTATATATATCTATATAAACTGATAAAGTGGTGCAAAATCATTGAAGGGTGGGATGGGTGGAAAAATCAAAGGGTCCTTCGCTTTGGCTTGCAAGTGACACAATGAGTCTTGTGACCCAAGCAGGAAGCATATACAGACAAAACGGTGAGACCTGATTGGTCTATTTTCCGCGCACGTAGAGAGGAAATGTTTGACAATGGTTCTTTGTTACTTTCCTGGCACTTTACGCGTGTCTGATCTTTACGCGTGTCTGATCTTTACGCGTGTCTGCTCACGCGTTTCAGAGGCTGACCTATGTACCTGACCTGATGCAATTGAAGATAACCAGACTTTGCACAACTTTACTTTTTATCCGAACGCTTGTTTCATTAACTTAACTTTATAATGCCTATGGGCATGTATAAACTTGCTAACAGCAATAATGAAAAATTATTAATAAAAAAACAATAAATATAGCAACAATGTGAGTTTGGGCTGCTTGTGACTTGGCCGAAACTGTTCCTTCTCGCGCAAGTATATTATTCATAGAAACGGCTACACAAAATTGCAAGAGAATCGATGACCCCAGCAAATGAGCAAAAATTGGTTGAATATTTGGCAGCATGTATGGATAAGGATCCACAAACAATGCATTTTTTTGATGAAGCATCAGTCACTAAAACGACAGGAAATAGAAATTACGGGCACTCTGCAGTTGGAAGCTAGGCAATTGAAATTCAACGATACGCGTCAAATGCAACATTCACAGTTAATTTATTACACAGTATAGTTGGAGTACAACACGTTAATATTTTAGCTGGTGCTTCAAATGGTATAGAACTGCTTAACTTGCTGAAGCCCTGAATGAGGTAGATATATTTCGTAATCCCTTACTGAAACCAGGTGACACAGTTATAATGGACAACTGCGGTTTTCATCATGCAGTTATGACAGAGCCAAGGTTAAGAAGAATGCTAAATGAACACGGTGTTGATCCTCTCTCCTCCGCAGAGACTTTGGAATCCAAAGTTTAATACGTGCGCTAGATGGTAATAAATAAAATGCGCTAAACGGTAATATAATTTTCTTCATGATATTACCGTTTAGCGCATTTTATTTATTACCATCTAGCGCACGTATTAAACTTTGGATTCCAAAGCCTCTGCGGAGGAGAGAGGTGTTGATCTGATTTACCAACCACCATATCACCCAGTGTATAACACATATGAGATGTCATGTTATTCATGAAGCAATTTCCAACATTCTGATATCTCTCATCAGCTTTACTCGATTTAGTTTGTACGTGCTATCGACTGCCTGGAGCCTTGGGCTTGGTGTTAAACTTTTGATGAAATGGTATTCGTTGCATTGATTTTACTTGCTGTTCTAGTTTATCGACGAGTTGTCTTTTCTTCTTTATTTCGGATTTTAAAGAATTTACTTGATTTAGGTATTCGGAATGCTTATCTCTTAATCCGCAATAGGTGTAATCCGTACATTTTTCCAGATTGCATTGTCTGGTTTCTGTGACCTCTATGATGACAATAACTACAAATTTGACGCGAAACACCAACAGGAGGTGGTTCACGTATTGATACTTGCGTAGATTCCAATTTAAATTCGATTTCCTTTAATGCCATGCTTTCAGTATCTAATTGTTCCTTTACTGTCATTACTTGCTTTTTAAAGGCAGGAAGTACAGGCTATATCAAATATAGAAACAATAATTTAATGATATGCCTCATATTTTTACAAACACAAACATACTAAAACAATACCTTTGCCGGATTCTCCGTCATCGATGTGGACGACTCGTTGTCGGAGTTCTCTTCTACCGTTGCCCTGTTCTGTTTTTTCATCGACTTATTCGGAAGTGGCGACTGGTCGTTCAACAAGTTTATTTGGTAGTGCAACAATGCACGAGCGCCTAGAGACAGCGCTGATTCGCCTTTGAACATGATGTCCAATTCGGTCCCTGTGATCAACTTCACTTGCATTCTCGTTTTAAATTTATTTTCTTTTAAAGTTTTAAATATCATTGTTGCGTCGCCAACATCTATTTGGACCCGAAAAGAATCGACCCATTCTGACAATTCGTCGATAGCAGATCTTTCAGTTTCACGCTTTTTCGTAGTTTTATATTTAGATTTCGACATGCCTGCTGCAGTGAAACGCCCAACGAATTTGCGAAAATGAAATCGAAATTGGCAAATTCGTTCCGAACTTCGCAACATAATTAGCAACTTCCCCGCCCACTTGTCAATTTCCAAATATAGTTCGGGACTCAAGCGTTCAAGGTTTGCTGAAATCAACTGTAAAAACCTGTCGACTTGTCGATCTTAAAATACTAATATTAATTAAACTTGTCGACCTGTCGACCTAGAATTTAAATGTTAAAACCTGTCGATATGAAATCACGTGATTTCGATTCCTATGACGTAGCTGGAGAATTTTTACACGGTACATAAAGCCCTTTTTTGCTTTGCATTTAATTTGTCGATGACAACGTGTACAGAAATTTACAAATTAGCGACAAACGTTTGTTTGTTACCTAAAAAGATGTTTCTTTCACTTCTCCAGTTCTCCATCGTAAGTCTTACTAGCCTTGTTTTGTTAGCCTTATACGCATAGGGTATTCTTTGATATATCAAGCGACTGAATATTACTTGTAAATATGCAAATATAATTATATAATGCTCACTCCACTTGCTTATCCCACGAGGCGATTTATAATACATTTTAGCCTATAAAATATCTCATTCCCAGTATACTTTTCGCGCTTGAATTGTACATTTGACTATTTCTTGTGACAACCATAATTGAAATAGCTGTATCTGAAAGGATAAAACTCGAATATGACTTTCAAAGGCACCTTAGGCACGGATAGCGTTTTATTAACCTAATATCTTATGACTTAGAAATAACGTTTCATGACAACAAAAGCCATTCGTCCGTGTGCCATCAGTCCGTCCGCTATCCACGTTTTATCCTAACCCGTCAATGCCACCATCAAGGAAAAGGGACCTGATCGCATGACAAGGCAGTGGTAAATTGGAGATGTGCAAATCTGTAAGGGGTCTGAGGATCCTCCCCTGGAAAATTTTCTTATTCTTGAGACGCTGAGGCTTGATTCCCCGCATTTTCACTAACAATTTTTTATATCCATCAAAACGGACTGAGATTTTAGTACAAAACAAAGGGTTTTGTTATGGGAATATCGTAACACCCTTCTGAACTAAGTCATTCTTCGCCTTCTTTTCAGCCCTAAATATCCTTGAATTTTCTGATACATGGCCAGGAAAGTCCTTAAAACGTCCTTGGATTTTATTTTTCTTGACCTGTGGCTGTACGAACCTGTTTTAACTTGACAGCCACAAGTCTATCATTACCTCCTGGAACTTCTCCAAAAAATCGTGAGACCACCCTGTATTCTTTTCCAACGAATATTCAAACAATTTAGGCTGCTGCTTCGTGCAAGGCACTCAAAACTTTCATCCAAAGAATCTAGAAAGCGCAGGCTATCACGATATAGTCAGTGCTCAGAAAATGCCAAAACATCCGTTATTTGCAATAATTGTTTCTGATAACCAAAACTGCTTTAAGCCCCGCTGTAATTCCAACATGCCAGTTTAGGTTTTTCAAACGATATATGATATCTCAAACGTAAATTAAATTAAAGTACAAGTAATTTAGACTGTGCGTTGCACATTCCTTGTGTTCTGTAAAGTGACGGCGTGACGCTAACAGCATGGCAGCCACTAATTGAATATTTCAATCAAGATTTTATCTTATAATAGACATAATACTGAAAGTGAAACTTCAAACTGAAATTAAAAATAGAAAATGAAAGTTCACATCCTATGAAATTACATCCTATCAAGGTCTATAAAGCTAGGTATGTGTTTGATCATTTCTTGTCTTGCTTTCTTGGATTCAAGGAAAGAATGACGACGCCTGATATTTCTCAGAAATTGGAAGAAACGAGTGATGAAGACAACAGGCCAATATCCGAGGCTTTACTTGATGATAGTTCATTGATAAATGATGGACAAAATATTATCAATGAAGACACATTGTCAAACCCAAAACAGAATTCTTACAAAGAAGACACTGTGAATGGTAATTCAAGTGAACGCGGTGCAATAAGTACTAGCGTGCCTTCAAAGACACTGGCCTCTAGGCATTTTTAGCCCTACGGTTATTTCTATTGGCCAGTGATAATTCCTATGAATCTTTTTAAAATAATTTGTAAGTGGAATATTTGATTGTAAAAGGGATAAATAAAATTGTATTGTATTGTAGACACAAGTTCTAAGGGCGAATGCAGTGTTGTTTGCAATAGCGAGGTCGCCAAACACCCAGAATCTAAGGGCGGAAGAAATATGAAAAGTGATAACGTGCCTTCCAATGACAACACCAACTCGAAGGGCGAAGAACACGGAAGTGATACCGTGGTCACCACCAAAGACGCAATATCTAAAGACGAGGGAAGCGTTAGAAGTAATAGCAAGGTTGACATGAAAATGAATGAAACAGATGATAACGTGGTCAACTTCAAAACTAAAGACACAAAGGGCACGAAGGATGTCGCAGATGGTAGTGTAATTGCTAGAGCCTTGTCTTTTGTGGTAAGTACTTCTAAAAAACACGTTAGAATTATGTGGGTTTCACTAAGCACAGGGAGAAAATAGTGTTAATTATTTTGAATATATCATGCATAACGTTACGTCGTGAGATTAGGTCAGAGCACAACTGCTACTTTGAAAAAACTATTTCGGGTGCCAATTTAATTTTCAAAACCGACACATATTTTTTGTCTTCTTGATGGGACCTAAGCTTATAGAATCTAAAATCCCCCAATAATTTGTATTACTTTAGGACGGTCATGACGAAGAGTTACCGAAGAAGCCAAATAAGGTACAGCTATTTAGTTGCAATCAACAACCCGGGAATGAAGGCGGGTTCCTGAAGATGGTGTTGGATGGTAATGAAGGATTGAAAGTCACTACGACTGGAGTTCGAGATGATCCACATGGTAAATATTTAAGAGAAGAATTTTTTCTATGTCGCGTATTTATTTTTCTATGTTTGCGTACCACTCAAAATCAATTTGTTTTTGCAATATTGTTTACGCAGTGAGTTATCTCGCGGTTGAGAAACATCAAACAATAACAAATTTCGTAATGAAACAGCAACTATTAAATGATGCGATAATATTGAAGCCATATTTACAGCAATGAAAGCCAATCTACCTCTAGTTCAAAAGTGATTTTCTTTTTAGCGTACCATCCAAAATCTCTCTATTTTAGCATTAAGTTATAGATTGTGTCCTCAACATACTTTTTATGTGTTTTTTTCCCGATTGAGAAACGTATCAATTCAGTCATATTCCAGTTCTGAGCGCGTGATACGTGCTACAAAAGGGTTCTCTTAATTATAGTTGTATATATATAGCCTATTACTTCTAAAATTCATTTATTTAATTATTCATAAGCAAAATACAAAGGAAACTCATGACCCGTAACGGATATATATATTTGATATAGACTTGCTCAAATTTTCTCCTTCAATTTTGACAGCGTAGATAACATCAATCTTCAAAATTCCAACGCCAGTGAGCGTACAAAACGAGTCATTTTAGAAGTCATATACAAACCTTGCAGTTCGGCCTTTATCAGATCTAAAACACTCGGCTGCGCCTCGATGTTTTAAATCAGATAAAGACCTCTCGCGCGGTTTGTATATATTACATATAACTCGTACAGAGAGTACTCATACAGACAAAATACAGACTATACAGTGTATATCTCATGCCAATCTTCAAAAGTGTAAAATGTTTATTTTTTGTTTCTCCTAGCATTGTGGCTTACACATTATACGATAGATGGAAAACTTCGTCAAGTAGTAATATTTGAAAACGAAAAATGCAGTCAAATAACAGAGAAAAGATGTGTTCTATACACACAACAAGTTAAATATACGAAGGATTACATCCTCACTGGAAAAGTAAAATTATGAATAGATTGCTATATCATTGATTGAATAGGCCCTTTGCATGCATATAACGTCGCAGATACGTCAAAACAATGGTGGACATTGGGAAATTCAAAACAATGGAGCACTCCGAAGACTGGATCGTGACTGGATGGCACTACAGGGTGTCTAAAAAAAAGTGAACCCTTTGAAATTAAATACAATAGGGTACAATAGATTCTTTGAAAGAAAATGCAAATATGAAGTTCAATTTCAAAAGGTTCACTATTGTATTAAATTTCAAAGGGTTCACTTTTTTTTGAGACATCCTGTAGTGTTAAGCTAAGCAGGGGGGGGGGGGCGAAGGCGGCAATTTTCTCCTGGCCCCAGTGTAAATGGGGCGCCCAAATAGAAATAAAGTGAAGTATGCATATTGTCAAATAGTCTCCCAGAATGCAGGAATTTTCCATTCCTGAGATCCTAGATTTCAAAATTTTCCTGGGGGAGAATGGCCCCGGACCAGCCCCCTAAAATATCTAAGTAATAGTCTATATACTTTAAATTAAATATTAATATTAAATATACTATATAATATATAGTATATTTTAATATATGGAAATCAGTTTTCTAAAGGAGCATGTGGCGCCAAAGATCTTTGACGATGGAAAATCACTAGGGCCCCAAAGACAATGCGCCCTGGCCGCCAAACGTCTCTGGGTGGCCTGATACTAAGTCTTATGCAAAGGGCCCATTGGCTCCATTTATAGCCTGCAAAGCAGGTTCTCGTGGGTTAGGGGAGCCTATTCGCAGGCTACTCCATTTATAACTTGACCAATGTTTGCATCAAATTTCTAACTTATATTTGTAACTAACTTACTAAACTGTGACTGTTTTTCTTTCTAGATGATTGATTCAATTCCAAAAAGACTAAATGAGATACAACCATCCAGTGGCTTCTATAAGGAGCCCAGAGCAATCGGCAGTGAGTTATTATATCTGAAATCAATGTTAACAACTGAAGAAAGGACATTATTTGTAGGTTTTGATGGAGCGGGCCAGCCGATACCCCTAAATATAGTCAAGAAATATTCATATGACTTTCAGGCATTGTTCAGAGTACTTGATGCTGGCTAATATACATAGAACAAAATACAATCAAGAACATTAATGGGTAGTTGACAAAGACCGTGCATGCTTAGTTTTGTTATCATAATATATAATATTTTGAACAGACTTTGACGTGGTTGTGCGAATTAGAAACCGCCTAACTGCTAATTAAGTCTCATGAGTGAATGAACTTAAATCATATGCACTTTATCGTATCTATACATGTACCTTATATTCCACAGTTAGGTTCAACTTTTTAGTTTGTTTGTTCAGTGAATGACCCGGATTAGCAAGTTTTGAGCGAATGGTTTTAAGTTAACAACAAATCAAAAACCAAATATAGAAGAATGCGTACTTATTTCAATATTAAAACTTTAAATGGTTATAGGACATGCTGTTCTACTTGGATTGAGGAAATTAGTTATTGTGTTAGTGTTGGCTAGTTAATTTGTTTGATTGCTAAATTTTATAAGTATATAAGACTTGGTTGAAAGTTAGTTAGTTCGAATGCTAGTTAGTTGGTTAGATTGTTAGTTAGATTGTTAGTTAGATTGTTAGTTAGATTGTTAGTTAGATTGTTAGTTAGATTGTTAGTTAGATTGTTAGTTAGATTGTTAGTTAGATTGTTAGTTAGATTGTTAGTTAGATTGTTAGTTAGATTGTTAGTTAGTTGGTTTTTTAGTTAGTTAGTTAAGGAGTTAGTTAGTTAAGGAGTTAGTCAGTTAGTATGTCAGTCAGTCAGTCGGTCAGTCAGTCAGTCGGTCGGTCGGTCGGTCGGTCGATCGATCGGTCGGTCGGTCGGTCGGTCGGTCGGTCGGTCGATCGGTCGGTCGGTCGGTCGGTCGGTCGGTCGGTCGATCGATCGGTCGGTCGGTCGGTCGGTCGGTCGGTCGGTCGGTCGGTCGGTCGGTTCGTTCGTTCGTTCATAGTCCCTATAACACAGTGTCTGGTTCGTTCATAGTCCCTGTAACACAGTGTCTGGAAACACATCTAAACCTTTTGTTCTATGTTTTTGTTCATGTTTAGGCCTGCTCTGGGACGGCACTCGCGGCGAGTTAAGGAAAAATTGGGAAGCGATGCGATTTAAGCCGAGTTGAGGTCCCAGAGCAGGCCTATGTTTGTGGTAATTCCCAGAGGTATACATGCATACTGGGTTTGCATTCTGGGTTTGCATTTAATTAGTCGGCGATAACGCCGCGCGCAGAAATTTACAAATTAGCGACAAACGGTTGAAGTTGGCAAGTAAAAAGCTGCTTCTTACACTTCCTGTCCAATTATTTCTGCCAAGAAAATAGTTCTCCATCGTAAGTTGTGTGTAAGCCTTATATATGTATGTCATATTCAGTCTTTGCTATATCAAGCGATTGATTTAAAGAACTGTAATAGTACTTGTAAATATGCAAATATGATTTAAAATGCTCACTTACTAATCCCACGAGGCGATTTATAATACATTTTACCTAATAAAATATCTCATTCCATTATACTCTTCGCGCTTGGATCGCTTCTTCATAGCTTCGCGCTAAATTCTATTATTTTTCTACTCGTCTATCTTTATTGAACCGCCAGCTAAATAGAAACTTTCCACTAGTATTTAGGTTATTCTTACCTGTTTTAAAACGTCTACCCCTGTTGTGTCTCATTTAATTAGATCGGATTATAAAACAAGATGGCGGATGACAGGATGTTTTGGTCACAAATATCCGAAAAATTAAGATCTTAGTAATTATTCTCAACGTTCTTTTAAATTGGACAAATAAAATTTTGTTGCCATTTCCCTTTAGCCAATAAACCCCCCAAATAACCTAATGTCGAGAATTCATGCTTTTCCCATCTAGCTTCATTTCACTTGCTGCCTATCGATAGGCCTTTTCCAACAATTGATCACGTGATCCCATCTCGCTTAAACAAGTAGCTGTGTCAAAATGAACCCCAGAAATTGCAAATTTTCAGCTTATAAAATGCAATAAGGAAGAAACGGCATGCAGTTTAAGATTGAACATTTTCTAAAATTTCATTAGGATTTGTATGGGAGCCCTTTTCCTAAGCAGTTTGAGCAGTACCCAGTTGCTTAACGACGCTTTATGTATACAAAGAAAAACATCATGAATAAAATGGAGTTACCGGCACAATGTTCGTTTTCAAACGGCACGTAGCTTTAGTCAGGTACTTTTAGCCAGCTTGTTTGTTACGCATTAGTAGCCATAGCAACTGACTAAGTGTCACGATAACAAACAGAATTTGAAAGAAAAGTTTCAATATCTCTACAGCCTATAAATTAAAACATATCAAGAACCCAATATCCTCCATTACAAAATTTGAATAAAAAACGAAATTTAAGAATTCAAAACTACTATGCAACTACTATAGACCTGAATTTTCGAAACCTGTATCGAGCCACCCTAATTAAAGGGTGTTCCAAAAAATTCCCCCCATCATTTTTGTGGCATTTCTTCGTCAGCTTTAATGAAAGATTCAAATTTTTGCGCTGGATTGAACAAACGTATCATGTCAATCCATTGGTATTTAACTATTAAATTATTCACCATTTGCCTTCTAGAATCACTTAAGGTGACGACACCAATATTGACACTTGTTCAAACTAAGGAAATTCGGTTAGACGAATTTCGGAACTTTTAGAACGGATTTTTAAAGCAAAAATAGCCAGTTATTTACCGGTACAATGCTCGTTTTCAAACGGCACGTAACATTATTCAAGTACTTTTAGCCAGCTTGTTTGATACGCATTAGTAGGCATAGCAACTGACTAAGTGTCACGATAATGAACAGAATTTAAAAGAAACGTTTCAATATCTTTACAGCCTATAAATTAAAACATATCAACAACCCAATATCCTCTGTTACAAAATAAAAACAAAAATACGAAAATTAAGAATTCAAAATCATTTGCCTTCTAGAATCACTTAAGGTGGCGAAAGGACTATTAAAGAAAATAGCCAGCTATCTACTCCAAACTCATAATTTGTTGTTGCTAACATCGAGAATTGGTTTACTGCAGATGAAAATAAAGCCCAAGCAGGAGCAGGAAAATATGCTGAATTTTCTGTTTTGAGACAATGTGGATGGAAAACAGGAAATTCTGGGTATTTTATCCATCTTGCCAGGGCTCTTGCCTCCGTTTTACTAATCTTTACAGGAAACGAAATCCTGATGATGAGGACAACAAATAATCAGTTTTAGAGATGGTACGTAGGGATTTTCTTTAAAAGTCATTAAAGTATTGAAATACTTTTAACCAAATTTGCATAATTTGAACGGGTTGCAAAAAAGGTGTAGCCACCTTAAATGATTTTAGAAGGCAAACGGTTATAATAATCAGTCAAATATCAATGTATTGGAATTATGTGATATAATTTCCATCCAATACAAAAACCTGAAACTTTCATTAAAGCTAGTAATACTACAAAATATGGCGGGGGCATCTTTTTTTGGAACACTCTGTATAGTGTTTCAAAAGTAGTTAAGTATAGCAATTAGTTAATAACCTAACTAATTACTTAAGTACTTAATTATTTAATTGCTTAATCTTAATTACTTTATCTTAATTACTTAATTAATTAATTACTTAACTGCAACTAATGCTGATGTGGACGTGAGTCTACTTCTATGAATTATAACCCACCCTGTAAAAATTCCCTGTTAGAGGAGTACACAGAGAAAGCCCACGATTTTCGGAAGAGCGTTGACTGACTCTTTTCTCATAAGTATCATGAGTCCGCAGGGAGAATCGAAAACAACGACTGCGCCACCGAGACGGAACTGAGTACAGCTGGTTTCAGCTGATATAACAATATCAACAGCCTTCTAATTAAAAAAAGATCTTAAACTATGTTTTTCCTAAAAAGTACTCAGTTGTTTGACGACGCTTATAGTTGCAACATGGTTCGTGGCTTTAGTTTTCGACTCTTGTATCGAGTCGTTTTCTTTTGTTTCTGTTTGATTTTCGCCTGTTTCTACCACTGTGGTGGTTCAGGGTATACCAGGCGGGAGTACAAAACAGAACCGAGCAAATTAAAGGAAGAATTGAATGGCAAGCCCATAAATGGCGAAGTTTTCCTGGAACAAGGCGAATGGATTCATAACCTGACAGAAAATGCTGAACAAATTGATGGCGATGAGGCGCGGAAGAAAATTGATCTTTCAAGGATGGGAAGAGAAGGTAAATTTCGAAAATATGAGAATATTCGCGCTTCAAGAAGGAGTAATAAATTGTTAATCATACTAAATTCGTTTTTTAGAATCTGTGATGAAAACACTCCGAAGTAGTGGAATAAGAAAGAGCTCAGAACTGTCTTTTTTAATTCACTCAACGCCTGAGGTAAAAGTTCCAAGCAAAGTATCGACTACCATCTTCCATTCAAGTGGGACTAAATGGCACAAAAATGACAAGAATGATATGAGTGGAACAGTCAAAAGAAAAAAGTTCGTTTCACTAACAACTCAACACATCCGGAACAGACGAGAAATTGATGCGATCCCAGGAAGTAAGATGGGTCCGATCGTCTGCGTCAATTTTACCTTGATAAAGTATGAAGATGGATACAGAGTATGGAATAATTTTTCAATGATGTACAGAGGGCGAATTTACTATTATGACGAGTACAGAGTAACGGACGATGGTCTACAAGTTTGTAATTCTGACGAACCTTTCATTCAACAAAGATGGTGGCATTGGACTGCTTTGGAAAAGAAAATGATGGTTTTCGAACACTGTAATGTATCCGTGGACGGTTTTTACGAAGAAAATTACACATTGTATAAAAACTTTACTGTTTTCTTTAAACCTACTAAGCAAAGTTTCACAAGGCAAAATTACGGAGTGATTTCTGGATATTTTGCAATTTGTTCGGTAAAGCTCAGTTTATCTTGCAATGAATTTTTGGTTAAAGTAAAGTACGATGGACAATACAATGTTTGGAAGAACTTTTCGCTGTTTTACAACAACAAGATGTTCGATTATCGCAAATATCGACTCAAAAACGATCATCTTGAAATGTGTGCTTCCAATGATTCGAGAGTTCAGGCAATTTGGAGAACTCGAAATGCGTGGGAAAAGTTTAAAGACATGAATAAATGCCTTGGCTCATTTCTTAAATTATATATAATGCAGCATTATGCAGTGAATAAGCAGTTCACTGTGTATTTCGCATTTGACGGTCAATACTTCACAAGAAATGACTACGCAGTGAAAGACGGTACACCTCACATATGCAAAAAAGAGTTAAGACCAATATCAACAGAGTATACCAAGGAAGATCAATTAATATGTAACGATTCAATCATCAATATAAAATACGATGATGAATACAAAGTTTGGAAGGACTTTTCAATACTCTATAACAACAAGGTGTACGATTATACTGTGTATCGAGCTCTGAATGATAGCATAAAGATTTGTAACTCCACTGATAACTACGTACGGAATATTTGGAAAGTACGTAATTACTGGGTAAAGGAACAAATGCACTTTAAAAGTTGCAATAAACCAGCACAAACCATATTGGTCTACCAAGAGCTTTACAATGTGCTTAAAGATTTTAAAGTTCTATTTTTGCCATCAATGCAGGTTATAACTAAGAACAATTATGGTGTGATTGAAGGTAAACTTGCAATATGTCTTGAAAAGCTAACACGTCCTGTCGTCAAAAACATTAAGATTTATATAGCACCATTAAGCGCTTTAGCGCTTTCTTTTATTTGTTTGTTATTGTTGTTGATAGTTTATGGCATGCTTGCAGAACTGCGCACTCTTCCAGGTTTGAATTTAATGAGTTTAAGCTGCGCCCTTTTGTTGTGGCAGATTTATCGTGCAGTATTTTTTTCGTTGTATATGCGTGTAGGCAGAGTGTATAATGTACCGTGTGCCCAGCTGATAATAACAAATAAGTTTACTACGTACAACATACTTATGAACGCTGCTGTTAATATCTATCACTTAAGAAAAACCTTTTGTGGCAATGCTCTGGTGAGATCTGATGAAAACAAGTTGAAAACCCTTTTAAAGTATAGTCTCTTTAGCTGGGGTGTTCCTGTCATTGTAACTATTGTATACATCGCACTAGTGAAGGTAAATATTTTAAGGTTTTATCAACTCATTACTGGTACTTGTGCCCATGGACATCCTGATTGGTTAGCTGTTATGGAACAATATGTTCTTCCATTTGGTCTTTTGTTGTATCTTATTGCAATGTTCTCCTTCACTGCTCATCGAATTCGCCAAAAACTCAAGGCAAGCAGTAGCATTGCACATACATCGAATATTGTTAAAAGTCGGAGAAGCTTTGTTCTATTGCTTAAGCTGTCAACCACTATTGCCATAAGCTGTACTCCTCTTATATTTGAAAACCTGCATTTTGATTTTCATATCAAGATGGCATTACTTACTGTAACGTGGCTTAGTGGTGTCTACGTTGGTATTGCGTTTGTCTTTACACGAAAAAATTACCAACTCCTTAAGAAGAAATATTTCCCAGCAAAAAATAAGCCAGTTAACGTGAAACGTTAAAGAAAGTGTGGCAAGGTAAGTAGGTTTGTATGCAACCAACCAACCAACCAACCAACCAACCAACCAACCAACCAACCAACCAACCAACCAACCAACCAACCAACCAACCAACCAACCAACCAACCAACCAACCAACCAACCAACCAACCAACCAACCAACCAACCAACCAACCAACCAACCAACCAACCAACCAACCTAGACGTAGTATAAGTAGTTACAAGAAAATACATGTGTGTATATACAGTATAGGTAATCAATATAAACAGTTATCAATAAACACATATACAGATCTGATTAATTTGAAATTTGTTATTATGACATGTGCACATGACTTATATCGTAAATATCTAACATATTCTATCCAATGTCAAAAACGCTATAGAATATATTACCAAGTCTGTATGTAAACTATGTACCATATTGTATTTTAGATGTTTGTAGTATAATAAAGTAAATAAAAAATGCAAAACGTTGGTATATCTTCTCATTGTTTCCTGGCTTTGGAGGATAGGATGTTTGAAAAACTAGGAAAGTACCCCATCAATCTCCAATTCACCCCTGGGAAACCTCAATATCGAGCAATTGCTATTTCACGATACAAACGTGGTTCATTTGGGGGCGGGACTTTCCTATTTTTAGTGCTATGCGGATTATGGCTCCCCCAGCAGAATTTTATAAATATTTATTTTAGTTAGTATTCTGTTCAATATCGTTTACATATATATGGAATACATTTTGGGTCGAATTGTGTCACAAAACAATCGACATGTGAAAATAATCATAATTTTTTAATGTCAAACTGTAAATGATTTAAATATTATTGGTTTCAATTGAATTTAACGTGAAAATTAAGTATTGAAAAGAACCACAGGTTTTAAAAGAAAAGGAAAATATTTCCAGTTATTCTTTCCCGTCCGCGATGCCTCCAGGCTCCAGCAGTTACTGCAAAAGTGGCCTCGTTTTCTGGTAAATTAGGACTAAAAGTTTGACCGATTAATGGTTAGAATGCTAAATATTATATTTTTAGTATTACTAACCACTATTCTAACAGAAAATATAAAAATGGGTGATTTTACATCTAAAAGGTTCTGTTTTGGCCTTTCAATATGGCCGCCCATCCAAAAATGGTAAATATTGTTGATATTTTGCATAATTAATTTTTTCATATTTAAGTAAAAAAGATTTTGATATAATGTTATTTGTTCATTTTACATTGATAAGACATACTTTTTACAACATAAAAGTGCCCACTGTCTATTTTTGTTTACATGCTGTGCACAATCTGTCTTATTCGGTCTCATATGATTCTGGATTGGGCTATTACATTTAAATACTCGCTCTCTCCGTGTATTAGACTATAAAGTGTTCTCAAGCCTGTGCGAAGGAGAGTAATGGGAAATGTAATGGGCTTTATGGATCTGTTGTTTTTTTGGCGATTCGATGCATTATTATGCGACGTGAGAAGGATTTGTAAAGCCGATGCGAGTTCGTTGGAGCTGTATTGACCTGCCTTCCCCTTATACTTACTACACTTACTATGAGTGACTTTCCCCTCAAAGTGGATTTAAAATCACACCAAGTCAACGCCGAAAAGTCGATTGCAACTTGTAGTAGAAGTAAGTAACTTTATTTCTTCATTTGACACAATATTTTAGCAACTTTTTGACAATATATATTCGACTATTAAGTCTACTATAATTTGCTAATATATAAAGTACCCTAACCATCAATAATAAATATATATTTAATTCCATCATACCATTTCTGGCACATAGCATAACAGACATAACACATACACATAATATACCATAACATGCAAACAGCAATAATGAAAAATTATTAATAAAAAAACAATAAATATAGCAACAATGTGAGCTTGGGCTGCTTGTGACTTGGCCGAAACTGTTCCTTCTCGCGCAAGTATATTATTCATAGAAACGGCTACACAAAATTGCAAGAGAATCGCTGACCCCAGCAAATGAGCAAAAATTGGTTGAATATTTGGCAGCATGTATGGATAAGGATCCACAAACAATGCATTTTTTTGATGAAGCATCAGTCACTAAAACGTCAGGAAATAGAAATTATGGGCACTCTGCAGTTGGAAGCTAGGCAATTGAAATTCAACGATACGCGTCAAATGCAACATTCACAGTTAATTTATTACACAGTATAGTTGGAGTACAACACGTTAATATTTTAGCTGGTGCTTCAAATGGTATAGAACTGCTTAACTTGCTGAAGCCCTGAATGAGGTAGATATATTTCGTAATCCCTTACTGAAACCAGGTGACACAGTTACAATGGACAACTGCGGTTTTCATCATGCAGTTATGACAGAGCCAAGGTTAAGAAGAATGCTAAATAATGAACACGGTGTTGATCTCCTCCGCAGAGGCTTTGGAATCCAAAGTTTAATACGTGCGCTAGATGGTAATAAATAAAATGCGCTAAAATGCGCTAAACGGTAATATAATTTTCTTCATTATATTACCGTTTAGCGCATTTTATTTATTACCATCTAGCGCACGTATTAAACTTTGGATTGGATTCCAAAGCCTCTGCGGAGGAGAGAGATGTTGATCTGATTTACCAACCACCATATCACCCAGTGTATAACACATATGAGATGTACATGTTATTCATGAAGCAATTATCCAATCTTGAGTGGGAAATTAGTCACGTGCATGCGTCTTTATACTAGCTAGAGAACACTTTATTATGCAATAATGCAAAAGACGATTGTTATGCAAATTACCTCAAGATTCTTATATAACGATTTTTATATAAAGATTTTTATATGAAAATTTTTATATAAAGATTTTTCATAAATATATAGAATTATGCTGGTTGTTACATTTTAATTAATCAGTTTACATAACCACAATTTTATACCGTATACACACAACAACGCTTAATTTTTAATGCAATCAGTCACTCAACTATTCTCACAAACGAGGCAAGAAAAATCAACATGGCGGCGGATATTAGCAATGTAAATTTTCACTTTTTGACGACTTTTCTACACTTTCAATGGAAAATCGTACGTGAATACAACAATTTAAAGTTCAAGGAGCACATATAGACTGAAAAAGTTTGCTAACAAGCAACGAAGACAATGCTTAAACGGCGTAGGTGAGTGCACAAGTGTTATCAAAGCGTGCAATTTTTTCAAGTATATTATTAATAAGTAATAGTATGGTTTCTCGTGAAATTTGGAAAAACAAACACTCGTGAGTTTTCAAAGACGTCAAATTGCACTCGTCCTTCGGACTCGTGCAATTATTATCGTCTTTGAAAAACTCACTCGTGCATGTTTTTTCCAAATTGCACTCGAAACCATACTATTACCTATACAAATTATTTACCTACATTTTGGTCGATGAATTTGCGACATTAACAAAGGAGGTCAAAAGCAGTCGCGTCTTGCTTTGTATGCTCTGGTATTGTGTGAGATACAATATCTACCGAATTGGCCTGAAGATGACTGAATGCTGGTAAAGTATATGTGTAGCCACTAAACTGGGGCGTCGTAATGCTGGGATCTTGAACATTTTGATGTCCGAACTGTGCATTATAAGGAAATGGTCGCTGCGTCTGCGGTAAGCCGGTCTGATATGGATAGTACATGTTACTACTGAAGGCAGTAGATCTAGCCATGTTGTAAGGACCATAAGGCATAATTATATTACCCTGTACCCAAGTATGGATTATATGGTGCAGGTAAAGGGGTTGTATCTTCTTGCGGAAACGGAATTTGACGTCGCGGTTTACGGGATTTACGACGAATATGGCCCTCATTTTCTGAACTCGAACTTGAACTTCTGCGCGAGCAGAATGACACATTTAAATTAACAGGGGAGAATGACACATTTAAATTAAATTCCGGAGAGTTTGTGGTCATCGCTTGTGTGTCATCTGGAACACCACGACAATCCTGTTGCATAGTCCTTCGACATTTTGTTAGAAGGGCTTTCAATTGCCGTCGTCGATCATCGCATGTGACCTCCGGAATTTTTTCGTCAAGAAATTTTCGCAACATTCTCATATCTCTCATCAGTTTTACTCTATTTAGTTTGTACGTGCTATCGACTGCCTGGACGCTTGGTGTTAAACTTTTGATGAAATGGTATTCGTTGTGTACAGTAAAATCTTGCATTGATTTTACTTGCTGTTCTAGTTTATCGACGAGTTGTCTTTTCTTCTTTATTTCGGATTTTAAAGAATTTACTTGGTTTAGGTATTCGGGATGCTTATCTCTTAATCCGCACATTTTTCTAGATTGCATGGATGTAAAGTCTGGTTTCTGTGACCTCTATGATGATAATAACTACAAATTTGACGCGAAACACCAACCAGGGGGTGGTTCACGTATTGATACTTGCGTAGATTCCAATTTAAATTCGATTTCCTTTAATGCCATGCTTTCAGTATCTAATTGTTCCTTTACTGTGATTACTTGCTTTTTAAAGGCAGGAAGCACAGGCTATATCAAATATAGAAACAATAATTTAATTATATGCCTCATTTTTTTACAAACACAAACACACTAAAAACAATACCTTTGCCGGATTCTCCGTCATCGATGTGGACGACTCGTTGTCGGAGTTCTCTTCTACCGTTGCCCTGTTCTGTTTTTTTCATCGACTTATTCGGAAGTGGCGACTGGTCGTTCAACAAGTTTATTTGGTAGTGCAACAATGCACGAGCGCCTAGAGACAGCGCTGATTCGCCTTTGAACATGATGTCCAATTCGTTCCCTGTGATCAACTTCACTTGCATTCTCGTTTTAAATTTATTTTCTTTTAAAGTTTTAAATATCATTGTTGCGTCGCCAACATCTAGTTGGACCCGAAAAGAATCGACCCATTCTGACAATTCGTCGATACCAGACTTTTCAGTTTCACGCTTTTTCGTAGTTTTATATTTAGATTTCGACATGCCTGCTGCAGTGAAACGCCCAACGAATTTGCGAAAATGAAATCGAAATTGGCAAATTCGTTCCGAACTTCGCAACGTAATTAGCAACTTCTCCGCCCACTTGTCAATTTCCAAATATAGTTCGGAACTCAAGCGTTCAAGGTTTGCTGAAATCAACTGTAAAAACCTGTCGACTTGTCGATCTTAAAATACTAATATTAATTAAACTTGTCGACCTGTCGACCTAGAATTTAAATGTTAAAACCTGTCGATATGAAATCACGTGATTTCGATTCCTATGACGTAGCTGGAGAATTTTCACACGGTACATAAGCCCTTTTTTGCTTTGCATTTAATTTGTCGACGACAACGTGTACAGAAATTTACAAATTAGCGACAAACGTTTGTTTGTTACCTAAAAATATGTTTCTTTCAGTTCTCCATCGTAAGTTTTACTAGCCTTGTTTTGTAAGCCTACGCATAGGGTATTCTTTGATCATCAAGCGACTGAATATTACTTGTAAATATGCAAATATAATTATATAATGCTCACTCCACTTGCTTATCCCACGAGGCGATTTATAATACATTTTAGCCTATAAAATATCTCATTCCCAGTATACTTTTCGCGCTTGAATTGTACATTTGACTATTGCTTGTGACAACCATAATTGAAATAGCTGTATCTGAAAGGATAAAACTCGAATATGACTTTCAAAGGCACCTTAGGCACGGATAGCGTTTTATTAACATAATATCTTATGACTTAGAAATAACGTTTCATGACAACATAAGCCATTCGTCCGTGTGCCATCAGTCCGTCCGCTATCCACGTTTTATCCTAACCCGTCAATGCCACCATCAAGGAAAAGGGACCTGACAAGGCAGTGGTAAATTGGAGATGTGCAAATCTGTAGGGGGTCTGAGGATCCTCCCCTGGAAAATTTTCTTATTCTTGAGACGCTGAGGCTTGATTCCCCGCATTTTCACTAACAATTTTTTATATCCATCAAAACGGACTGAGATTTTAGTACAAAACAAAGGGTTTTGTTATGGGAATATCGTAACACCCTTCTGAACTAAGTCATTCTTAGCCTTCTTTTCAGCCCTAAATATCCTTGAATTTTCTGATACATGGCCAGGAAAGTCCTTAAAACGTACTTGGATTTTATTTTTCTTGACCTGTGGCTGTACGAACCTGTTTTAACTTGACAGCCACAAGTCTATCATTACCTCCTGGAACTTCTCCAAAAAAATCGCAAGACCACCCTGTATTCTTTTCCAACGAATATTCAAACAATTTAGGCTGCTGCTTCGTGCAAGGCACTCAAAACTTTCATCCAAAGAATCTAGAAAGCGCAGGCTATCACGAAATAGTCAGTGCTCAGAAAATGCCAAAACATCCGTTATTAGCAATAATTGTTTCTGATAACCAAAACTGCTTTAAGCCCCGCTGTAATTCCAACATGCCAGTTTAGGTTTTTCAAACGATATATGATATCTCAAACGTAAATTAAAGTACAAGTAATTTAGACTGTGTGTTGCACATTCCTTGTGTTCTGTAAAGTGACGGCGTGACGCTAACAGCATGGCAGCCACTAATTGAATATTTCAATCAAGATTTTATCTTATAATAGACATAATACTGAAAGTGAAACTTCAAACTGAAATTAAAAATAGAAAATGAAAGTTCACATCCTATGAAATTACATCCTATCAAGGTCTATAAAGCTAGGTATGTGTTTGATCATTTCTTGTCTTGCTTTCTGGGATTCAAGGAAAGAATGACGACGCCTGATATTTCTCAGAAATTGGAAGAAACGAGTGATGAAGACAACAGGCCAATATCCGAGGCTTTACTTGATGATAGTTCATTGATAAATGATGGACAAAATATTATCAATGAAGACACATTGTCAAACCCAGAACAGAATTCTTACAAAGAAGACACTGTGAATGGTAATTCAAGTGAAGGCGGTGCAATAAGTACTAGCGTGCCTTCAAAGACACTGGCCTCTATGCATTTTTAGCCCTACGGTTATTTCTAGTGGCCAGTGATAATTCCTATGAATCTTTTTAAAATAATTTGTAAATAGAATATTTGATTGTAAAAGGGATAAATCAAATTGTATTGTATTGTAGACGAAGGCAGTGTTGTTTGCAATAGCGAGGTCGCCAAACACCCAGAATCTAAGGGCGGAAGAAATATAAAAAGTGATAACGTGCCTTCCAATGACAACACCAACTCGAAGGGCGAAGAACACGGAAGTGATACCGTGGTCACCACCAAAGACGCAATATCTAAAGACGAGGGAAGCGTTAGAAGTAATAGCAAGGTTGGCATGAAAATGAATGAAGCAGATGATAACGTGGTCAACATCAAAACTAAAGATACAAAGGGCACGAAGGATGTCGCAGATGGTAGTGTAATTGCTAGAGCCTTGTCTTTTGTGGTAAGTACTTCTAAAAAAGCACATTAGAATTAGGTGGGTTTCACTAAGCATAGGAAGAAAATAGTGTTAATTATTTTGAATATATCATGCATAACGTTACGTCGTGAGATTAGGTCACTAACAGGCAGAGCACAACTGCTACTTTGAAAAAACTATTTCGGGTGCCAATTTAATTTTCAAAACCGACACATATTTTTTGGCTTCTTGATGGGACCTAAGCTTATAGAATCTAAAATCCCCCAATAATTTGTATTACTTTAGGACGGTCATGACGAAGAGTTACCGAAGAAGCCAAATAAGGTGCAGCTATTTAGTTGCAATCAACAACCCGGGAATGAAGGCGGGTTCCTGAAGATGGTGTTGGATGGTAATGAAGGATTGAAAGTCACTACGACTGGAGTTCGAGATGATCCACATGGTAAATATTTAAGAGAAGAATTTTTTCTATGTCGCGCATTTATTTTTCTATGTTAGCGTACCACTCAAAATCAATTTGTTTTTGCAATATTGTTTACGCAGTGAGCTATCTCGCGGTTGAGAAACATCAAACAATAACAAATTTCGTAATGAAACAGCAACTATTAAATGATGCGATAATATTGAAGCCATATTTACAGCAATGAATGCCAATCTACCTCTAGTTCAAAAGTGATTTTCTTTTTAGCGTACCATCCAAAATCTCTCTATTTTAGCATTAAGTTATAGATTGTGTCCTCAACATACTTTTTATGTGTTTTTTTCCGATTGAGAAACGTATCAATTCAATCATATTCCAGTTCTGAGCGCGTGATACGTGCTACAAAAGGGTTCTCTTAATTATAGTTGTATATATATAGCCTATTACTTCTAAAATTCATTTATTTAATTATTCATAAGCAAAATACAAAGGAAACTCATGACCCGTAACGGATCTATATATAATATACAACAAATAATATATTTGCGCACGAGACAGGGTATTAGAAAACACAGCTTAAAATTTGAAAATACGTTTCTCAGTTACATGTGTTACACACAAAGTGAAGAATAATTACACTTGTGTGATTTGAAATTACGTTTCACACGGTGTCATTATCAAACTTCACTAAGGTTAATTATTTGCACAGCCATTGAAATTCTAATGTATGATCTCGTGCATACAAATTAAGGTATTTGCAGTTTTTTTGATACACCCTGTATATTTGATATAGACTTGCTCAAATTTTCTCCTTCAATTTTGACAGCGTAGATAACATCAATCTTCAAAATGCCAACGCCAGTGAGCGTACAAAACGAGTCATTTTAGAAGTCATATACAAACCTTGCAGTTCGGCCTTTATCAGATCTAAAACACTCGGCTGCGCCTCGATGTTTTAAATCGGATAAAGACCTCTCGCGCGGTTTGTATATATTACCTATAACTCGTACAGAGAGTACTCATACAGACAAAATACAGACTATACAGTGTATACCTCATGCCAATCTTCAAAAGTGTAAAATGTTTATTTTTTGTTTCTCCTAGCATTGTGGCTTACACATTATACGATAGATGGAAAACTTCGTCAAGTAGTAATATTTGAAAACGAAAAATGCAGTCAAATAACAGAGAAAAGATGTGTTCTATACACACAACAAGTTAAAGATACAAAGGATTATATTCTCACTGGAAAAGTAAAATTATGAATAGATTGCTATATCATTGATTGAATAGGCCCTTTGCATGCATATAACGTCGCAGATACGTCAAAACAATGGTGGACATTGGGAAATTCAAAACAATGGAGCACTCCGAAGACTGGATCGTGACTGGATGGCACTACAGGGTGTCTAAAAAAAAGTGAACCCTTTGAAATTAAATACAATAGGGTACAATAGATTCTTTGAAAGAAAATGCAAATATGAAGTTCAATTTCAAAAGGTTCACTATTGTATTAAATTTCAAAGGGTTCACTTTTTTTGAGACATCCTGTAGTGTTAAGCTAAGCAGGGGGGGGCGAAGGCGGCAATTTTCTCCTGGCCCCAGTGTAAATGGGGCGCCCAAATAGAAATAAAGTGAAGTATGCATATTGTCAAATAGTCTCCCAGAATGCAGGAATTTTCCATTCCTGAGATCCTAGATTTCAAAATTTTCCTGGGGGAGAATGGCCCCGGACCAGCCCCCTAAAATATCTAAGTAATAGTCTATATACTTTATTAAATATTATAATTAAATATACTATATAATATATAGAAAATTTTAATATATAGAAATCAGTTTTCTAAATAAGCACAATTGGCACCAAACGTCTCTGGGTGGCCCTGATACTAAGTGTTATGCAAAGAGCCCATTGGCTCCATTTATAGCCTGCAAAGCAGGCTCGCATGGGTTAGGGGAGGCTGGAGTTGGGTTAGGTGAGCCTGTTCGCAGGCTACTCCATTTGTAACTTGACCAATGTTTGCATCAAATTTGTAACTTATATTTGTAACTAACTAACTTACTAAACTGTAACTGTTTTTCTTTCTAGATAATTGAGACAATTCCAAAAAGACTAAATGAGATAGAACCATCCAGTGGCTTCTATAAGGAGCCCAGAGCAATCGGCAGTGAGTTATTATATCTGAAATCAATGTTAA